>JAZDUH010000098.1:15835000-16325000 GCA_036419115.1 Scarus forsteni | reverse complement strand
ATTTATATATATATACATACATATACATATATATATATATATATATATATATATATATATATACATATATACATATATACACATATATATATACATATATACATATATATACATATATATACATATATACATATATATACATATATATATATACATATATTCATATATATATACATATATACATATACACATATATACATATATATATACATATATACATATATACATATATACATACATATACATATATATATACATATATACATATATATATGTATATATATACATATATATATATATATTTATATATACATATATACATATATATATACATATATACATATATATATATATACATATACATATATATATATAGATATATATACATATACATATATATATATATATATGCAGCAGTTTTATTGCAAGGCATGTGGATCTTTTGTTTTGCTCATCTAAAACAAATCTGCCACAATTCCTTTTTCCTTTACTAATCAGTAATAGGCTAATAAAAGCAATTGTCTGATACAAAGTTCATACCTTAGAGAACTGGCCATAGTGCATGCAGAGTCTGTGGGTTCCTATAGACACTGCTCCAACTGGCCTCGAAGTCAGGTTCCCACTTTATCACCAGAGCCCCTTCACACCATCACATCACCCCCATCCTACAGCACTTCCACTGGCTCCCAGTCGAGCATAAAACAGAATTCAAACTGCTTCTGTACACCTTCACGGCCATCAACCTCACCCCTCAATATCTGTCCAACCTCCTCCACATCACCACTCAAGCCCACTCCCTCAGATCGTCCTCCTCCATCCATCTCACTTTGCCCTCTGACCACCTCAGCACCGTGGGGAGCAGGGCCCTCAGTTGCTCTGCTCCCCAGCTCTGAAACTCTCTCCCACCAGACCTCCACAATTTGACCTCCCTGCCCCTCTTCAAATCCAGACTGAAAACCCATCTGTTAATGACTACATACTCCATTTAAGAATAAACTGCCATCTACATTCCCATATCTGCTGATGATTTTCATGTTCTATTGTTGATTTTATTGTCGTTTATTTTTTTTTATGCCTTGTAAAGTGTCATTGAGTGTCTTGAAAGGCCCTTTTAAGTAAAATGCATCATTATTATTATTACATTATTATCAATAATATTTTTTGTCTCACTCAGCTAGAGCTGCAACTATCGAGTATTTTTGGAATCGAGTACTCGGTCGATTATTTCTTCGAGTACTCGAGTGCTCTAACAAAATATACTTTTTTGTTTTTAAACAAATAAATCAATTGTATACAATGCAACACGTTAGGGCTTTCAAATTGAGCAACCAAATGTCGTTTATTCCTCAGAAAAGGGTTTTTATTTTAACAACTTTCAAAGTTTAAACCAGTACTGGCTTAAAACAAAGCCAATACAATACTGATTTACAAAGCAGTAATATAACTCTGCAATTATATTTGTGAAGTGTGTTCAGGAGGGCATTGTGTAGTTTGGATTGAAATCCTTGATCATGTTCTTAAATCATGTGTCCTCCACCATGGAGAGAGGACGCATGTCTGTGATGAACATATTTAAAATGCTGTAATAGTAATAGTGGCAGCCCTAACGACGTGCTATCATGCTAAGCTACGTGCTAAGCTCACTCAGTTTGACATCAGACACACTGCACTGTGTTTTCTTTTCGTCCCTTCTTGTACTGACCACACACTTGGGACACTCTCTGCCGTTTCTTCTGTGGACTCTCTCCTTTCTGTCCCTCTCTTTTCTCTTCCTTCTTGATTTTACAAGCAGTGCAGCAGCAGAGGTAGCAGGTGTGTTGTGCCACAGAAATGACCATCCGTGTCAAACACCGTGCACTGTATAGTAGTCCAGATATATATTTATATGTATAATTATATATTAAACGAGGCTTCGAGGCACAAAATTTAATTCGAGGATATTTTGTAATCGAGTACTCGCAAATATTCGAGGAATCGTTTCAGCTCTACACTCAGCATAAACTGTCGTTACAGTTCAAGGTGTGATTATGTCAACTATGGACAAAGATCTATATTTTACCCTTTATTATTATAGCTATTATACTATGAGAATAATAATGAGACATGCCTCTGTAGTCAACTTGAACAAGTTGGTATTTAATAAGCAACCCTCCAATCCCCATTGGTAGTCTTAACTGTGACCTCAGTAATACTGGAAGTCATTGACAAACACTGGAAAAGGGACAAAGTAAAGCATGTGACAGGCTAGGCGCTGTTGCACTGTACGTTAAAAATGTAGTCTAGATAAAACTCTTGACGTCCAGTGTTAGTACAAGCTTCATTGTTATGGGAGGTGGCCTATAATGCCTTGATTTTCTTTGATGCATCCAAGAGGTTGCAATGTTTAGCCATGCTAATCCCAGAAATTTAAAAAAATGTGGATCACTAACTTTAGTAAGACTTTTGGAGATATTGGTCCACGACATCAGGGAGGCTGCAATTAGAAACCCATACAGAGGAGGGGTTTCAGCACCATGAGGCTGCTGCAGTTTGTGTCTGTGTGGAAAGCATGAGGTGAGTTTACTCTGCCTGTCCAGTTAGGAGTTGGAAACCATATTTGCATTCAAGAAATGACTTTCTTAATTTGTGTATTTCTTTTCGAGTGGTAGTGTGGATCATGCTGAAGTGGTGTGCCACCTACCTCAATGAACAGCAGCGGAGAGACTGACATTGTTGGTTAATGGTATTGGTCATAAGTGAGGCAATACCAAGTCACAATTATTTTTAAGGTCTTTGCTGGAATGTGGCACTTACCTAACTGTCAGCGTTTCTGTGTACATGTGCATGAGAGTAAGAGTCAGTGTCAATGGGCTGCATGGCGTGATTAGGTTACAAGGGATTTGATTTGAACCAAGAAAAGTGGGAGATCAAAATAATACCAGTAAGATTGTTCATTACCATTTTAACAATGAAGGCAAAATCTTTCAAAAGTTCAATAAATATAGCAAGATGAAAACTTCCCAATGTTAACAACTCCCTGTATCATTTAACTCTGTCACTGTTTTCAAACACACCTTCTTAGTGTTTCAGCACAGCCCCCAAACTTCAACCAACTATCAAACAGTGTGTGCATTTCAATAATGTATCATAGTATTTTGAAATTGTGTTATCTGCATTTCTGGATTTTAAAGGTCGGATATCAAAGCCTGTCAACTGTGAGAAGTTTCCTGTTGTGACAGTTTAACTCCATTTCATGACTCATGTTATTATCCACTGTCAACCTCTGTTTGGCTCTTCGCATAACAGTGAACCCACCATATCTGACATCAAACATTTCTCCAAGGACAAGAACAATGTAGAAACAAATCCTCTCACACTTTGAGCTTACTTTATTTATCATGTCATATATTCACTCACTCCTTAGAAACTTCAGCATAAATAAATAATTCTGCACAAAGCAGATGTTCCTTCAGCTGTAACTAAAAGTAGCTGGAGACCAAACTGCTCATCCCATGTCCCATGACTGTGTGTGAGTTAAAATTTTTTGTGAGAGGGACAACATGTTTTCTTTGAGGGTTTTCTGACCCCAATTAGGGGGCTTTTATGAGGCACTTGTTTGTGCACTTGGCACAAATTTAGCAATGAATTCAGGAAAAACAATGGACAGTGAGGGTGTAGCAGGACGCCTGGTCACACTATATTAAACACAGGATAATTGAAAGTGTTACTAAAAAGGTGACAATAGCATTGTCTGAATGAGCAATCAGCCAGTAGTCATTTAATTTTTCTGTGTTTGCTCCTAAAACTGGAGCACCATGCCAACCAACAGGAGCCCATAAGTGTTTTTGAGCTGTTTGGGCAAAAATAATACATTTGAATTGGGACTACTGTGTCTGAATGTAGCATATCCAATAATTAGAGAGTTCAAGACTGCTGCCATTTCATTATGTGCAAAAAATGCTGACAATAAAGTTTATGAACAGTCAGAGATTATTTCTTATAAGCCTGTCATTCCAACAGACAATATAAACAGATTCCACCCACTGCTAACCTGCAATATATAGCTTTAAAGAAAAAATACTTCAATTTAAAGTGAGAGGTCATTAACATTTGATAAACAACTTGTTCTTTCCTTATTGTGAAGACTAATCCATCTATCTACTTTCTCATTTCAGTTTTTCAGTCCATGTAAGAGAAATCAGAGGAATAAAAGAAGTCATTTTATAAAGCTTTGTTCAAACTGGCATAGTATTGCTGATTTTTGACCTTTACTCAAGGCTGGGTAAAATCAATAGTGCTACGTCTCTTTGGGTTCACAACATGCATGTTTACAGGCTGCAGTGTGGAGCTGAGGAAAAAAAAGATTTTTCCATTACTGTTTCCATTAAGGCTTTGGCCATTCTTCTTTAAAATGTGTAGGAAAACCCACTCATGCACACAAAAGGCCAGGTTATGTTCTTTTCAATGAAAAACTTGTTTGTAGGTGCTGCATCCTTGAACTGAAAATAGTTTGGGGATTATAAATAAAAGTTTCAGTAAACAAAAGTTATTTTAAAGAAGCAGCAGCAGAGAGAAAAAGAACTAGATATTTGTGCCAAGTGTTTTTATCATTGTCTGTCTCTTTAAAAACACAGAAAAGTGAAAAGATCTAAGATGATGACAGTGGTTAGAGTAACACAAGTGGCTTTCAAAGATTACAGAAAATCTACATTTCTTGTTTTTAAGAAATTATCGACTTAAAATAGTGGACAACTGATACACAGTCTTATCTGCTGTTGTCGGTATGTAGGCAGGCTACGCCTCACCCCCCGATGGTGTGTTTCCAACAAAACATTAAATATTCTAATTGATTATCTTGTAACCAGAATATAACTATGTTTATCACTGCAGTCAAATACTCATTCCAACATGGAGTGGACATGTCACTTGTGCAGCCAGGTCCAAGTGGCCACTTGAAAAACAGTTTTATATGTAATTTACATCCACACGACCTCTTTACGTCAATCCTGTAACCCCTCAGGGGGCTGGCGCCTACCCCAGCAGAGAGCGACCCAAAGGTAGGATACACCCTTGCCAATCACAGGGCCAACACATAAAGACAGAACAACATTTACCCACTCACAAAGGCAACTGTATCAAAAATAACCCAATAAGCAAGTTAGGATGGGAGGAAACCAGAGCACCTGCAGGAAACCCACACATGTAAAATGTAAATGTAAATGTTCTTTATATTTATACAGCTCTTTACATAAGCCTTTCGGTGAACCCAAGTGCTTCGCAATAGGTAGTAAGTAAAGCGCAATAAATAAAACAATTAAAAATAAATAAAGCAATAACAGTAATAAAGGCAATTAAAACAATAAAAGCAATAAGAGCAATAAAACACAAGAAAATTAAGTAAAACAGAGTAAAAGTAAAAGTGTCCCCACACTACTGGGTATTAAAAGCCATCTTAAATAAATATGCCTTCAGTCTAGATTTGAAAAGGCCAAGGTCAAAAATTAGATTTCAACAGGGAGCTCATTCCAAAGCCTGGGAGCAGCAACGGAAAAGGCTTGGTCACCCCAGTGTCTGTATTTCAACCTGAGCACTTCCAGCAACAGTTGGTTTGATGACCTCAGCGCTCTACCAGGCTACTGAACAAGTTAAAAGCTCAGTTAAGTACACTGGGGCGAGACCATTAAGAGCTTTAATGCATGGGGAGAACATGCAAACTTCACACTGAGAGGTCACTCTGACCAGGGCATCAATCCCTGCAACCTTCATACAGTATTACCAGCTGCTCCATCATGTAGCCCAGGCTGAGTAATTTAGCAGTGAGAAAGTTGCATAAAGCCAGATCAACAGAAAAAAATAGTGACTCTGATCTTTCTGATGTCACTAAGTCTTTGTACATTTTTCTGGCAGGACCAAACAATTGTTATTTAACAGGAAGCTAAAATGTTCAGAATATTTTCTGGGTCAGATATGTATCTTGACTGACACCATAGAGGTCAACTTGGAATCAAAAATATTTGGATGTTTTGGTCAAAATAACATGTTTTTCTTCCTTTTTTTTATTTCTTCCACATTTTTGAGAAAGTTTTAGCCTTTGAAAGTGAGATCAGTCCCGATCAATAGTTCTGCCAGCCACATGCAGAAAAGTAAAATTAATTTCTTTACTTTTTTTGTGGAGCTGTACCATTGTCCAACACTGGGTTAGATTACTATACTCGGGTTCTCAATGTTTGTCACAAATAGGAAGTAATCACTGATAAAGCTACCTAAATCGCAGTTATTTGTTGTTCAGTGACTGTTGTTAGTATTCAGTAAAACATACCCTAAACCACTACACATTTACCTTCTCAATTTGATCCTTTCCTGAGGGAAAGACAGAAAGCTGTGTGGGCCTGAAGTGGCCCTGGGGCTGCCAGTTGAAGATCAGTGCTCTAGACTTTGGCACAAATAATGCACATTATCCACAGCAGCCCATTTATCCATATTTATAGCATTAAGGCATATCACTTTTTTAGCAAGATAAACAGGAGGAGGGTCCAAACAAGTTAAATTGAAGGATATGGCCACCAACCAGGGCACAGGCAATCGATTAATTGATTCCATCTTTGGTGCTCATACACTGAGAGAAGAAGTGTCCACCTAATCAATCTGTGATCATAGCTTGATTTAACTGTGCACAGGAATGTCCTAGATGAAGCAGTACGCAACTTTCACTGACATTTTAAGAGGAATGCTCTGTAATTCACAGATACATACTTGTTACGTCTGTACAAAGGAAATACGGAGAAAGTTCACAGACATACATTGCAGAGTGCACGCTCTCAAAAATGAAACAGCTTAAAAAGAGGACAGCGACTGACAAGCTATCGCTATGCATCAAAGCCCGCTCAATGCCTCAATGGGCTCTTACAGCTTATCAGACTTCCTTGAGATGCAGCCTGGTCTCAAAGTGAATCATGGACTTTCTGTATAGTTTTGACAAGGTCTTTTACACAGATGGACTGGTTACAGAATAAAAACACAGACCAGCTGAACTGTGCTGTCTGACAGTTCCCTCACTAGCACGCCATTGTTGAAACACTCTAGGCAGCTCATCTCTGAGTAGAAGATTATGTTTTGACAGTGATATCTCCTCCCAGAGTGCAGTCACAAAATCAGAAAATTAATGATTTTTAATGCATGACTATAAGTGGACAGATGTTACTCTGATGCAGATTCTAGTCAGCTTATTATGGAAGTGAAGCTGGATTTAAAGGGACTCTGAGGAGAATCTATTGCCGGCAACGTAAAGGACTCTGCTACCCATGAGCCCGCATGGCGACTGTCGTAATGCTGCGTTCCAGTAACCGCGGAACTGGGAGTGACATCATCTCAGAGTTATCAGCGTTCCAGTTACAAAGTCGGAAAACATGCCGAGCTACCAGGCTATTGTTAGCTGTCGTTAGCATGCCTGTGTTGTTGTTCACAAATATCACATGAAGAATGTGATTATCACTATGGGAGCATTTTTGTAAATATAAGTCTAACAATACTATGTATACAGCTGATCTAGAGCGACACACCCCAGTCAGAAGTGCAAATAAATTCATTATTACAGGAGCTAAATAACTGTTCACACTGGGGGCATCCATCTTCGATTGTCAACTCGGGGGTGGCAAGGTTTCACAGAGTTCCCAGTAGGAAATTCAGACCTCTGAGGACATTTCAGTTGCATTTTCCCACTCGGAACTTGGATATTCCAACTTCTGCCTACAACTTGAATGCACCACGAGCCAAATCGTGTGTGTGTTGGGATGCTAATAAAAATGCCGCTAGGACCTTACTCAGAACTCTGCATTGCTTTACAACTTCTTATTCAACAACTTACAGGATGCAAAGCGAAGAGGTAATGTATCTCTTTCTAGTTACGTAGCGGTATTTTTCATGTGTGACAACAAGCAGTTTTTGGAAAACTTATTATCGTAGTTTTGTAGCCGGCTATGTATCGCTACTCACAGCCCGGTGCTCCAAGACGTGTAATAAAAATAATAAAATAATATAAATTTGCTCTAGTTTTAATTGTCTTGTTCCTGAAGTTGAGTATTCAGGCCAGTCCAGCCCTGTCCGACCCGACCGGAAGGCTAAGGAATAGCATTTATAGATAATCTATTTTGATGCTATAAAACTCATCTTAAAGTGTGTATTTCGATTAGGCATACATCTAAAAGTGAGACTTTTTTGTAATTATTTAGAAACTCCTCACAGTCCCTTTAACGTACAAAAGCTTCCTGTGGTTGACTCTGATCTATCACTTTCATTTATCAATGCTCTCCTGAAAATGTTCATTAGGCATCCCTTTCATACACATCAATGGTAAACTGATGGATATTGCTAATGTGCAGATATTTGTCAGGTTTCCCTGGGCTGTTAGAACAAATTGCATCATCAATACAATACTTTAGTAACTGTGAAAAATACGAAATTTAATATGAAAAATACAGCCCAGTGACAGGGATATATGGCTAAAAAAACAATGAACATGTAAAAACAGTGCCAGACACGAGGTAAAACACAACTCTTGATTGCAAGTTTGCATTACTTGCACCTTACTTGGGGGTGGGGGGGTGGGGGGGGGGGGGTACTCTGACAATGCTCTTGAGATAAATGCTCATCCGTCTGTAACAGCTGGCTCTGGGCAAAAGGCGGAGTACACCCTGAACAGGCTGCCTGCCAATCTTGGGCAAACGCATAGAGACAGACAACCATTCAAACACACTTTCCAGCATGTTTTTGGTCAGTGGGGGGGGGGGACAGAAGCACCCAAAGAAAACCATTGCATGCATGAGGAGAACATGCACTAACTACATGGAAAGGTCCAGCCAGACAGCAAAGTGCAGCTGTGAGGCAACAACACAGCCTGTTTTATTACTGTGCCATCCACTAGATCAATATACAGTCATGGAAAAAATTATTAGACCACCCTTGTTTTCTTCAATTTCTTGTTAATTTTAATGCCTGGCTCAACTAAAGGTACATTTGTTTGGACAATTATAATGATAACAACAAAAATAGCTCATGAGAGTTTAATTTAAGAACTAAGAACTATTCATTTTCCATGGTTTTCTTGATAATAACCAAAATTACTTAAATTCTTACATCAATAGCTATGGCATTGTACCGCCAAAAACACTACTTTTAAGCATTCCATGTTTTCTTTTCTGTTTGCTTTAAACACATGATACACACAAGAGTTAATACTTGATTGCATAACCATTGTTTTTGATGACTGCAGCCATGCGTCTTGGCATGCTCTCCACCAGCTTCTGACATTGTTCTGCTATCACAGCAGCCCATTCCTGTTGGACAAATTCAAACAAATTTTCTTTGTTTTTGGGCTTGTGGTTCTCCATTTTGAGTTTGATGATTTTCCACAGGTTTTCAATTGGATTAAGATCTGGTGATTGAGCAGGCCAAGGCATGGTGCGAATGTTGTGGTTCTCCATCCAGTGTTTAACTGACCTTGCCGTGTGGCAAGGGGCATTGTCTTGTTGGAAAATCCAGTCATTCGAGGCAGGAAAGAGTTTTCCAGCTGATGGAAGAAGACTGTTTTCAAGGGTAGTCCTGTACATGACCTGGTTCATTCGGCCTTCACACAATTGCATTTGCCCTGTTCCACTTAGACTGAAACAACCCCAGATCATGACTGATCCACCCCCATGTTTTACTGTAGGGGCAAGACAGTCTGGGTTGTAAGCTTCTCCAGGCTTCCTCCTAACCAGTAAGTTGGCTGGAGTGGGCATCAATTCAAAATTGGATTCATCACTGAAGAGAACCTTAGCCCAATCATCAACAGTCCAATCCTTGTGGTCTCGAGCAAAGAGTAACTGGGCCTTCCTCTGCCTTTCATTGATGAAGGGCTTCTTGCGTGCTCTGTGTGACTTCAAACCAGCTTCAACAAGTCGGTTTTGAACTGTCCTTGCTGAACAAGTCACATTTCTCGACAGTGCCCACTCATTTTTAAGGTCCCTGGAGGTCTGACGACGATTCCTGACACAGGAACGGATGAGTGCACGGTCATCTCGGGGGTAGAAAGACGTTTCCCTGCCATGGCCAGGTAGCAATTTGGTAGTGCCATGTTCAGCTTGTTTTTTGTTGTTGTAATGAACGGCTGTCTTGGAGATCTTCAGTTTTTTCGCTACCTGTCTCTCACTCATGCCAATTTCCAGCAGTGCCAAGATGGCTGCCTTTGTGGCTTCACATAATTCTTTTGTTTTAGGCATTATGTGAGAGCTGACAACTTCTGAGTTGTGCTACGGCTTGAATGTAAGCAGGAAACCACTCTAGGCCTTTGCATGTGCAGTGCTGCTTGTGACATGAAATGGCCTCTTATATACCCTGGGAATCAATTAAGCTTAAGAATGTCAAATAGGACATAAAGTATTATGTGACCAGCTGCATTTTTTGTTGTGTTCATTGTATTATACGTTTAGTGGTACCAGATATTAGAATGAACAAGAAATTGAAGAAAACAAGGGTGGTCTAATAATTTTTTCCATGACTGTATTTAATTTTTAAGTAAATTTATGATTTAATTCATAAAACAAACATTTAACCTTTTTCCTCAATTTTGCTTAGTCAGTTTTTGCTTTTAAAGCTGGACCCCATCCTACTTTCATCAAAACACACTTGTGCAGCGCTCCAACAGCCTGTAGACATAAACTGAGAGTACTAAGAAAATAACTGAGAGCAATAATGAAGCAACAACTTTCTTCAAAGGTGAAACTTCCCAAATAAAAGTGTGTCCTGTTATTGCATTGCATTAGCGCAATCAGCAATCTCTAACAAAATTTAAAGTAAAGTGGATTACACACTGATTTCAACTTGAAATTAAAAGACAGCGCACCTTGTTGAGCTGCCTGTGTCTCTCACACACCAGTACGCTCCACAGGTACAAAATAAATAACCAAAGCAGTGCATCTGTGCCATGAAAAAAAAAATAGAGTCGGGTAAAGCATTCTCAAACTTGAGCTTGAAGTGCCTATAAAAGCAAAAATGTACCCGCCGAAGATCCACCACCCATTACAGTGCATCTATCCTTTGCATCATGTTGGCATTTAGGTGACTGCACCAGCATAAACCACAGCCTCAAACTGCACACAGAGAACAGACTCTGCATTAAGTTGTCCTTGAACAATGACTGAGGTGGTTTTGGACTTCATTAAAACAGAAGAGGCAGAGTAAGATGCTACAGGTCAAGGACCTAAAATTGCATGCCCAGGTGTGCAACTACTACACATAAACTCAGTTCTGAAAATAAGTCTTACAACTCAGTAACCAACTCTGCTTAGTTTAGAAAAGCTCGTAAGTTATATAGAATGACAGATAGGCACCTGCTTGTTCACAAAAAAATATAAAAAAATACTTCAGTTGTAAAATGTCTCCTTTTAGGGTATGAGACCTGGAACAATTCAAAATCATTAAGAATTTGACACTCTGGCAACAAATATTCTTAACAAAACCTACATTTGCCTAAACTCATGTTAACATTGTCTTGATCACTGCTGGAGTATGTTCACAATAACCAAGTTTCAAAGAAACCTCTACACACACACCGAGTGCCCCTGATCCAGCTGTATTCTCAGTCACTCTGTTATCGCCCCTGTTAATTTAAGGCCCTCTAATACATGTGAGCCCAGTCTCCTCTGATTGGTTGACCAGTCTAAATGTTATTATGTATTCTGTATGAATTCTAACATATGTGCTCTGCTCTTGGCTTGCCATTCCAGGTCAAAGGGTTTAAGATGCTTAAGATGATAGTCATGCTGGTAGGTCTTTAAGTGGGGGAGAAAGAGAAGTCCTGATGCAGCAGAATTTCTGTCTTGTGCAGAGGACACGTGTAAAAAAAGCATGGTATTCAGTTAAATACAAATGTAAGAACTAAAGTAATGATCATTTCTAACATTTCATAGTTAATGTGCAGTAACAACTCTCTCTTTTCCTCACTCTCTCTCTGCTCCCCTCACAGACTCTACAGCCACACTCGCGTCCCTCGGCCCGGTGTGTGTTTCAAAGTAAATATACACCAAAACTTTGAATAGAAACCTGTCACCTGTCCACTATCTGCTGGTGAAAAGTAGTAACACTATTCAGCACTATTTGAACAGCTATGGCC
This sequence comes from Scarus forsteni, assembly GCA_036419115.1. Classification (NCBI taxonomy): domain Eukaryota; kingdom Metazoa; phylum Chordata; class Actinopteri; order Labriformes; family Labridae; genus Scarus; species Scarus forsteni. The sequence goes on along the minus strand of JAZDUH010000098.1, from coordinate 16,312,873 downwards.
TGTTTTATCCAGCAATGTCGCTTGCCGCAATTTTGTGACTTTAGCGCCTATAGAGTGTGTGTTTGTGTGTGCGTGTGTGTGTGTGTGTGTGTGTGTGTGGGGATCGATTTTTGAACAAAAAAATCGATTTAAAAATCAGCAGACAAAAAATCGCGATAATAAGGTGAATTGATTTTTTCTCCCACTCCTACTTATTATATATAGATATAGACTTTCTTTCCATATAGAATTATTCCATAAAGTGCATTGTGGCAAGACTGCTGAGCTCCAGGGGCTTTCAGACAACCAGCTCCAAAGAGCAGACGCACAGCTGACCCACAACAAAACCAAAAGAAGACAAAGGTGGAAACCAGAAAAGCAATCCAAGAGTGCAGAACTGTGCCAAGCGGCTCACTGTCACCAATAAATTGTGATTTCTACCCACCATTATAATCCTATATTTATTTTGTACATGCATTGTGGAATGAAAAATATCAATCTACTAGTAGTGTGACCATTGTTGAAAAAAATATTATCCATTAGACTAACCTAGTCAGTAGTGGGTCTTGTAACTTGTTGGCTGAACCAAATGCTGCTGCTTGTACAGATGTTGGTGTTGTGTGCGCTACGGCGCTTCTAGTAGGCAAGTCACCTGCCTGTCGGTTGAAGTAAAACCAAAATGCTTTGGTGTGCTGCGTCATGACTATGTGAATATGGGGGTTGGATGATACTCAAAAAGCCATCTGCTGTGACAAAATATGTCCTTGATACCATCAGCAGCCTTGTTTCAAGTGGTTAAGAGGCTCTATTGGAAATTTCTTCCTCCTGCCTTATATATCATATCACACCTCTAGTAAAATTTGCAATTAAATCCATCTAGTTGTTTTTGTGTAATCTTGCTGTCAAACAAACAAACTTGGCAGAGGTGCGTTCCAGTTGTTGTCGGAAGTTGGAATTTTCGAGTAGGAAACTGTAAATGGATGCCCCCAAAGGTCGGAACTTCCAACTGGGAAATCGGGGGAACCTCGCCACCCCTGAGCTGACAATCAGAGATGGCTGTCCCCAGTGAAAACAGTTATTAAGCTCCTGTAATAATCCGATTTTTAGCACTTCTGACAAGTGTGTGTTGCACTAAATCAGTCGTGTACATAGTATTGTTTGACTTATATGTATAGAAATACTGCCGTAGTGTTATTTACATTCTTCATGTGATATTTGTGAACCACAGGGCGTGCAAATAATGGCTAACAACGAGTAACAATAGCTTGGTAGATCTGCATGTTTTTTTCCGACTTTGTAACTGGAACACTGATGACCCCGGAGATGACATCACTCTCACTTCCCTCTTCCTGGTTCTTAGGTTAATAGAATGAAGCATAATAAACACTCATTCAAGACAAGACTCGAGACACAAATTTGTACTTCAACCAAAAGAGTGCAGTGTGCAAAAGAGAGTAAACAAAGTACTATGCTACCCTCTGGCTGCTGTGTAATCAAAGACTGGTATCACAGTAAGAACAACTAAGGCACCATCATTTAATACTGTGTTATCATTAACTTATTATCTGAGAGAGAAGTCTCTACCAGTCATCTCTAAAACACAAATAATCTAGAACACTGCCTTTTTACTAAATCTTTTGCAGATATGATTCACCTGCAGAGTACATTTAGTCCTATTATAAATGATGTGACAGAGAATTACAATGTATTATCAGAGGGGATGAATTCACAATCATCTTTGGGCAAATTCCTTAAGCCATTAAAAATTAATAGTGCCTCATTATGGAGTGTAATGTTAGCATCAGGAGCAATAGAATAGTGCAGTTATATTCTGGGTAATATAATAATCATCAGCTTAGTTAATGAACCTGTGCAAAATTTGCAATAAATGCGGTCCAACTGTGATGTGGAAAACGACGCTAATCATAAGATGTGTTATAGCTCCCTTTTGAATCCTGCTCTCGAAATACAATTACTGCTCTTTCCAATAAAGAAATGGTTTTACTGCAGCCAAATCTCTGCTGATGACATTGGAATCACGCTCAGGAACTGAATCTGGAGCTTCTGCTAAATCTGATTACAGACAGCTTTGGTCAAAGAGAGGGAGCCAGGTCAAATGAGTGAATGAAAGATGGTCCGGAAATCACTCACTTTGTTCTCGCTCAGCTTTTAGTCAAGAAATGGGATCCACAGTAAAAATGTCAGAGAGATGGGCGCAGGCAGACGGTGGAGGCAAATACACTGAGTTATAGAAACTTCACAAGTAAAAGGAGAGACGCAAGGGCCTCTTTAAGATAAACCTGTATTACATACATATGGGGTAGGAGGACATTTCTTATATCAACCAGAAAGTTGACATTCATCCCTGCTGCTTGGACTCATGTCCTTGTAGGTTTGTTGTGATGCTTTGTCCAGCAGCACAAAACAGTTTTGTGATTGGTATGGAACGCTGCTGATGGACAGAAAGCGCCACAAAGAAGACAGGTTCAACTTTTTATCAAGTAAAACTCAAGCAACAGCAGGCACTTGAGAGGCAGTCTCCCTTCCTTTCGCTATTATCATGATAAAAACGTCTACAAATATGTTCTTATGAGTTTTTGAAATGTTAATCACACTGCTCGATAAGCAGTATATGCCAGTAAGTGCATACTGCAAAGATGAGCCATCAATCAGAGCATGTGTTTTGGAAATAAGTCCACAGTTTTTTCATCAAACACTGATCTACAACAGAGTCTGTTTGGTGAAGTTCAAAACCACAAACTGCAACAGAATGTTAAATCACAGATGTTAAGAATCTGACTGCCTTTTATGCATGCACTTGCTGATGATACAGACCTGGGAAGGTAAAAGGGAAAAAATGCAGTTCTTGAGATAACCACACAACACGTACTACCACTTTGCAATCTGTTACTGAATGAAAGTCAACAAAAGTGTAGAAGTGTAGATCCTAAATGCATAAATGTCTTCCTTTGTGTGCAGCTGATCAGCATAAGTGTTTCAGTAAAAGCCTCCCCACTCCTAGTCAGGAGTCCTGAGAAAGGCCTGGTCAGGAGTTAATAACTTAGAGAGCACTCTCAAATGAAAGCATCTAAACTCACACGAGTGTGCAATTTTTAAACACTGATATTGACTATCAAGATGATTAGATTAGGTCACAAATGAACACTGTGATACAAAAACTGTGAGAAAGTGTAACAATTTTTTCCATGGGGTCCCATCAAGGCAGCATTTTGAGTGGTCTGAGCAGGCCAGTGAAGCATGCAATCAGGCCTGGAGCCTGTAAATCATGCGTCTGGGCCAGCAGGCCACTTATGATGACTTTACTGTAGTATTTTGCAGATAATAGAGCAGAGTCAGCTTTTGAAACTTGGCTACATGTGGCACTGGTGGGCTGTGTGCACATCAAGCACAAAAAACAGCTTCGGACACCAGCTATGCAGCTCCTTCTGTCCAAGTGCACAAAGATTACATGGAGGAATGCCCATTTCACACAGAAAATCCTTATCTTTCTATTTGGTAATGTTACACCACAAACACTTTTTCTTAGTTTCTAGAGTCAATCCACCTCCATCTAAGCCCACAATGGTGCTTTGGGAAAGTGAGTGTCAAGAGGATATTGCAGTACAGCTGACTCAAGAGTTGGACAAGGAGGAGAAATTGATTTTGTCTGGAAACAACAAAGAGGAAATGTCTATCTATCTGAACTCACTGATGCTATGTTGTGAACTGTTTTAAATTCAGACCAGCACTGGCTCGACCCTAATGTTATTAGAGGTTTAAAACTGAGAGGAGAACCCTGAGAGGCAGTGAAAGAAAGAGAAGTGGACAGATAGATGGCATGCAGACAGGAGGCGAGGTTGACTGGGTGAATTGGGGGCTATGAGAATGAAACAAGGGCTGCCAGGATGGGAAGATGAGGGAGCTCGACAGATGAGGTAAACACAGCTATAGATGACTCAATGCAGGCTGCCAGGAAGTTCTGTAATGAGATGCATTTGATCAGAAGTACATCCAGGAGCCAAGATGTTCATTCACGCAGACAGGTGAGTTAAAGTGAAGTTCAACAAAGAGTCAGACAGAAATATTGGCAGATTATAAAAAGCAAGATCAAAATATAAATGAGCCAAGTGTGCTAAATCCACCAAAATAAATAACACCTATATATAGAGCATGCCAGCAAAAGTTAACTTTTTCAACCTGAAAGTTTCCTTTTCAGGTAACAGTCTCTGCCTACGGCTGTTACACCGTGCACAGATGCAATTGTTTGGGGCTAAAGGTGATCTCTTTATTTCTCCTCAAAACCAAATCTTTGTCCACAATGGTCCTCAGTGTTTTCAGTTCTAGATTTTTTTAAAGGTTTTTCAGGGAACACCAGGGGTGGTGTAGGCATTCTAAACACACATGATGTGCACACAAATCTCTCTCACTTTATTGATGCATCAATGGGAGCTATATGTCTGTGTCGAAGTGACTGGGACAATTTTGTGACTCTCAGCAAAGTGTATTGCTGTACTCATTTTCCTTTATCCATGTCTGATTTGGATGTTTTACAGAATTAAAGATGCAAAGTTCTGTGAGAAAAAAAAACAGTGTTCTGTGTTACCAACTTCATTTTTTACTAATACATATGTTAGGTAATAAAAATGTTAGATGTTAACAACATGCACAAGAAAACTGGCCTGTTAAAAAAAAAAGAGATCTACGGCAATGAATCCTCATTATTAATACATTTCACACTATCATTACAGAGAACAGCCGTTGCAAATTACATCTTTTATAACACTGACCATGGTTTAGTTCACAAAAAATCAAAAGGTGGTAGTAGAATTGCTTCCAAGACCTGACATTAAGGTACATTTTTTTCTTTATGAGTGGAGTTTCTCAAGTCCTATTGCACTTATAAATTTGCTGCCAAAAGAAAAACAAAAAAGGGTCAGCTCTGCCCCTGAAGGAAGATTGGTGGATGGGAATGCCAAGCAATACACAGCAGTAAATGGGACCACTGAAAGCCACATAAAAAACACAATGCCTGCTTGACTAGATGCTGCAATAAGATTGTTTACAGCTTTTCACTCTCCCTCAAAGCCTAAAAAACCCCTGTGTTTAGGATCTTTGTGAGCTGTATCCTTCTGCCACCAAAATGCTGCACTCCTTGCATCCATTGTCCAGGTCATCGTTCTCAGGAAGAAAAAGCAAACACTAATTTCACACTGAACTGAATTAAAATTAGAAATTTTGTCTTGAGTGATGACAATGTGGCATTAGTCGTGGATATGTGAGAATAAGTTTATGAACTACAGAACACAGAGGATGTACTTTTGCAGATGGAGTCACAGCTAGAGAGGGGGATACGTAAAAACTGTTGCTGAAACTAGGGCTGAACGATTTTAGGAAAAGATTGAATTGCGATTTTTCTGGCAGATATTGCGATTTCAATTCGATTCACGATTTTCGTCAAATCAAGCTTTGGGATGTTCACATGTAGGGCTGAACGATTTTAGGAAGAGATCTAATTTCAATTTTTCTGGCAGATATTGCGATTCACATTTCTTCTTTCCAATCAAACTTAAGTGCAAAATTCACTTTGTTTACAGTGCAGACAACAGTAAGGGAATAAATGATGAAAAACGCTTAACCTTCAATAGTGATGATAAATAATCTGTTTTCATTAACTTCTACTCCTAAACAGAGGCTTTGTGTTGTTGACCTGCTTACCAGCACTTTTAACATATAGATTGTCTACAAATTTGTAAAACAGTATGTGCATAATACTTGACACAACAGATCCTGAGTCAGTCAGGAGCGCTGCAAAAAATTGCTGCTTTGGCGATCACAAAATTGCATTGTCTAAAATTGCGATTTCGATCCGAAACGATAAATTGTTCAGCCCTAGCTGAAACTGAGGAGCAGGACATCACAAGTTACCTGGTGGAGCAGATGCATAAACTGTGAACCCAGGCCCTTGAACCCAGGTCCCACTTTGTGTCACAAAAGGGACTTAGTGACAGCTATTCTCCTTGAGCTTTCTCATCCTGATTGGATGTTTTACCATTGCAAAGAGGGCAGTCCAGACGCCCATTTTCAGTGCAATATGGTTATATTGTTAAAAACGCACAGGAGAAGGTTGCTGGTTTGGTGGAGTGGGGGTTAGCAACCAGGCACGTCCTATATACATACTTCTGCCGGCCCGGGTTCAAATCCAGCCTATGTCCAGATTGCAGAGTGTCTTCCCCTACTCTCTCACCCCTTTTACAAGCCTATCCACTGTCATTCTTTCCTATCAATAAAGGCACAAAATGCCCAAAAATACATTAAAAAGGTGCACAGGAGTAGGTTTACTTAGTGATAATGACCACAGAGTGAACATTGAACTGAAGAATAAACTAGATAAATTAAGCAAAGACATTAAGAAGATACATTCTTCTCCCACTGAGGGAACAGTTCTTAAACTATTTTGGTATGCATTTTTGACAATGTTAGTAGAATGTTTGCGAGTACTCGATTACAAAATATCCTCGAATTAAATTTTGTGCCTCGAAGCCTCGTTTAATACATAATTATACATATAAATATATATCTGGACTACTATACAGTGCACAGTGTTTGACACGGACGGTCATTTCTGTGGCACACCTTGCCTGCTACCTCCTTGTACAATCTACCTGCTTGTACGATCATGAAGGAAGAGAAAAGAGAGGGACAGAAAGGAGAGAGTCTGCAGAAGAAATGGCAGAGAGTGTCCCAAGTCTGTGGTCACTACAAGAAGGGACGAAAAGAAAACACAGTGCAGTGTGTCTGATGTCAAACTGAGTGAGCTTAGCACGTAGCTTAGCATGATAGCACGTCGTTAGGGCTGCAACTATTACTATTACAGCATTTTAAATATGCTCATCACAGACATGCTTCCTCTTTCCATGGTGGAGGACACAGGATTTAAGAACATGATCAAGGATTTCAATCTAAACTACACAATGCCCTCCAGAACACACTTCACAAATATAATTGCAGAGTTATATTACTGCTTTGTAAATCAGTATTGTATATTGGCTTTGTTTTAAGTCAGTGTTGGTTTACACTTTGAAAGCTGTTACAATAAAAACCCTTTTCTGAGGAATACACGGCATTTGGTTGCTCAGTGTGAAAGCCCTAACATGTTGCACTGTATACAATTGATTTATTTGTTTAAAAACAAAAAAGTATATTTTGTTAGAGTACTCGAAGAAATAATTGACAGAGTACTCGATTCCAAAAATACTCGATAGTTGCAGCTCTAGTAGAATGTAACATTTTTTACCCTTGAATATTAATATTATAATCAGTCTTGCACTACCTGCCACTTTGTCCAGCAGTGGCAATATGCAGCTGCTAAAGCCTCATCTAGTAATTGCTCTGCCAGCCCAATGATGCCTGCTAGGGCAAATATGTCTCAAGAGGAATGTTCATTATCAACACTTGCAGCATGTTCCCCATTAATATGACACAAGCCTGCATAATACGCTGAAGTCTATAGTGCTGACTTTTCAGTCATTCTAATGGTGTTAATTAAGTAGGCATGATGTATTAGTCTGAGCACTGACTTCACAGTTCCCTTAAATTGCTATGGAAATCTCAGTCCTGGTTCACTGCATCATGGTCCCCACCCACAATTAGGCCATACCACACACAAGTTGTCCTTCAACATGAGAGCCCCTCAGCAGCCCAGGCCTATTTCCAGACTGCTCCCATCAGTCCGGCATGGGGGTCCAAGAAGACAGGACAGAGGTCCAAGCTCACAGGCTTCCTGCTGCTCAGCGAGAGCCTCTAGACTCACCACATAATTATTCTGCTGGCCCTGTTAAGGAGCCAAAGACTATCTCCCCGCTCCATTACTCACACACTGCCAGAGACACTGCAAAGAGACTCCCCAGGCTGTGCAATTACACAGCTACCACCGCAAAGGGAGGGGCACACCTGTAAACAAACAGCTGAGGCCCTTAATGTGCCCTGGATTCACAAACTCCCTTCTAATGACACACAGTAGATATAAAAATGCTGCACTCAAAACCCAGTGTGTTGGACAAAGCTGCTGATATGAAACGTTTAATGCTGAGTCTTGAAATGCCATGCCATAGATGAAGAAACTACTCACATCTCTATGATGGAGATAAATAAAGCAATAAACTGATGACCTCAGGTTTGTACCCAGAAAGAAAGATGAAGCTGGTTCTTGGACCTCACAGATCTTGAGGGAGTATTCAAGGTGTACTGTAGAGCTCTGAACCTTCGACCTGCTCTTTAGAGCAGTTGACTTATTTTTTGAGGGATGCCATTGCATGATAATGTCTGATACTTGTTAGTGTCACATTTTTTTTCACATGTATATCACCACTTACAGATATTTATGTTCACCAGTGTATGTTCACATGTATATCTTTGCCTCTGTGAAACACCTCGGTTGGCTGATGCCGTTTTTAAAAACGCACTATACATACTCATTTGGTTGCTTTGGTGTGTCTTAACAAGCAATTATCCTTTAAGTCAGACGAAAAATTAGCTACTGCATATTAGACAGACAACACAAAGTCTTACTGTGATGAAAGAACAGGTATGAACTCCTGAGGATTAAAACCACCTGCATTATAAACTGAACGTATTAGAGGTTTTCCAGATGGCCACGGCTGTAATCCAATTGCAAATGCAGTTTGGGCTCCTACAGTGTTGCAGTGTGTCAAACAGGAGAAAAGACTGCAAGAGGAGGGGGTGAGCAAGAAGAGAAAAGCATACAAGCCAAGGAGATCCATGTCCTAGTTACTCAAACAATAGCCCCATCTAGTGGATGAGCTGCTTAAAACCAGAAAATGACTCAAAGCTTTGGGCTGTGAGCAAGCTGACTCATGTTTATTTAGGAATTTTGGATCAAGGTTCTCTCCGACAAGACAGTTACCAAAGTGAGAACTTTTGACAAAGCTGGATATGCATAGAGGTTTTTGCAATTGTGAAAATGAATTAATTGAAATACTGCGGCTGCTGGTTCAATATGGAAAAAACTCAACCATCTGTTGGTTGTACTTAAAAGCTGTTTTAAAAAGCAAAACTCAAGGTCTTCGTCATAAGTCTGAAGCTTCATGCTAAATCTTGACTGCATAAGCATATAGTTTTGATATTTATCTGTTTTATGTGTGCCTGAGCTTTGGAGACAGTGAGGCCTTCCTATTTTTTACTACATTTAACCCTTTTGCATTATGTATCCTGTCTTCCACGCTATAGTTTATAGTTTGAGGGGATCTTCTGGCTGCTATTATAATATTTTACATTAATCCTCCAGTTTTTGGTTTCCTTTAATCTGAATGTTCTGGATGATGCACTTTGTGCTGCCTGCTGATATGGACTTTTACAATATTCTTAACCTGACTACATTTTTCCTGTTTCTTTGTACATTTTGTTGAACTTAAAATAAAACACTTCCAAGCACTTGTACATTGAAACTTTTCCAGCACATCAGTTGTTGGGAATTGTGAATGCATACAGGGCCCTCAGATCCTCTCATTCCTCTCTCCTAGTTGTTCCACAGAGCAGAACAAAAACATTTGGTGATGCTGCTTTTAGCTGTTACGCTCCAAAACTGTGGAACAAACTCCCTGAGGGTCTGAGACAAGCTGCAAATGTAGAAATTTTTAAATGCAATCTAAAAATTCACCTATTCAGCCTGGCTTTTATGTAGAACTTTATTATTTTAATGGCTATTGTAATTATTTATTTCTGAGTAGCAATTCTTATTATTACATTTTTAGTTTAATGTTTTATGGTCTGATATTTATTCCGTTTTTACTATTTGCTTATATATTTTGATATAGTTCTTATCTTTTTACATTTAATCATTTTAGGTTTAATTTTAATTTAACATACTTTTTATCTGTTTGAAATATATATTTTTAGTGTCGATTTAGATTTCTCTTAGTTTTATTCTTTATTCTTTGCTCTCTCAGATGTTTCTTAGTTTTATTCCTTTGCTTTTTCATGTATCTGTTCTTATAAATTTTATCATTTTAACTGAGCTTCTGTGGTGTGCATTAGGGATGGGACAATACACTTAAACTCACGATACACTGCACCTCGATATGCCCAGGTCGCGATACGATACGTCATGATACAATATCAAAAAAGTAAAAAAAGAAAAAATATTACTGTGTAATTACAACTTATTTGTTTTTGTTCGAGTTGCACACAGGAAAACACAAGGCGCAACAGGCCAAACACAAACAATAACACTCCCTCTAACCCTAGAGAGGTTAGAGAGTGTATGCTAACGAGTGGTAGGATAGTTTTCGCCATCTTTGTCTTTTTTAATGAGAAAGCCAAAATACTGCCAGACAGATGACTTCTATCCAGGCGGAGCGTCCTCAATTTCGACCTCATTCGACTTCATCATTCGGCTTTTTGGAGACAAGGTAGTGGGTGCTAATGTTTGTTGTCGTCACTTCTGGTCACATGTGCCATTACCGGACACGGCGTCTTTATTTCGCAGTCCCTTTATTTTCAAATTCATCACGTACTGTATTGCGATATATTGCCAAACGATATTTCATCCCATCCCTAGTGTGCATTAGTCTCCAAATCCTCTTGACATCCTACCAACCATTCATTACAATTACAGTGGCATACTACTTAGTAGATGGACCTCTGCTGAGTGTTTATTTGCTAAGTGGTTAAATGAAAATTATTGTCATCATTTATGTATGTGTGTGTGTGTGTGTATATATATATATCTATATATATATATATATATATATATATATATATATATATATGCACATATGTGTGTGTATGTATGTATATATGGATGTGTGTATGTGTATATATGTGTATTTATGTGTATGTATATATATACATAAGTGCTTTGTCAATCTTTAGTCTTGATGTAAAGCACTTTGAGCTGCAACTGAATTTGTATGAACTGTGCTATATAAATAAACTTTGATTGATTGATTGACTGATACAAATCAAGATACTAATGACTCTTTCTCCTCTTTATCAGATTTAAATATACTACCTTATTAACAACTAAAATTGGAGTGTGTGCAGACATACTATTCCAAAATGTATGACCCTCCAACTTTTTGACATGCATATGACAGTGGACAGGCAAAGCTGCAACTGTATGTCACATTTTATTCGTGGTTAATGTTTTTATTTCTTTAATCTTATATTACTTGCCCCAGGCTACAGCACAGTCTACAGTCTCTGAAAGCAGCTCACATAAGATGTGGAGGCAGCAGGTGTCACGATAAATGTCTGTCACAGACAACAGTGCAAGTCAAGGGCAAACAAGGGCCAATGAAGACAGCTGCAGAATTTTCCTGAAAGTCCGAGAAAAATAAGTAATTCGCCCCCAAAAAAGCAGCATAAAATAGAACTGGTGTTTCTTGTCTTTTTATGAGACAACCTTGTGTCTAAGGCAGAGTGACTCAGCAGGCGGCTTTTTCAATTCATCCATTTCGTGATAGCACAACTAAGAGCTAACCAGGTTGGTAAAACAGGGCAAATGTGTGACTAAAGTTAATGTTTCTGTTTTTAACGTTTAGTTAAAGTTTGTTGTTGTTTTTAAAGTTAACCTGTCGTGTTACACTGAGTGGCTTCAGCCTGTGTTTTTATGTTAATGCTGCTTTAAGAAAGAACTTGTATTCGTTTGCTAATTGACAGCATATTAACAAATGCTAACACAAAACCACATATACGGAAATCGTTTTAAAAAAAGAAGTCTTACCTGTGGCTCTCCAAACATTGTAAGGCAGTCCAAGTAAACAGCAGCACAGGTATTTCCTTAGCTCGAGAGGCCTATGAAGAAACTACGAAGATGATAAATGTCTCCGGCCCTTGCCGTCGACCTCCTCCGAACAATGAGCAAAGATGGCGGACGGAAGCGACACATTTTTCGCCAGTGTTGCACGTGACCAGTTAATGTAGGAGTGGAGAGTAATTAATTAAAATGACCAAAATACAGTAACTAAGATTGTTTCTGTGTTTGCTTTTTTTTGTTCTGGCCTAGTTATTGAATCAGTATTTTACCTAAATCTCTGTGGCGTTTTGTAGGCATATTTCGTCAGATTTCACAAAGTATTTGAGAAATGAGTTAGAAAAAATTAGACTGAACTAGTAAAAGCCCCCCACCAACCTCTGTTGTCTACATTTTGACTTCCATACCAAATTCAGTGATACTTTACCCCAAACTAAAAGGATGCTTGACGAAAGAATGACTGGGATTTAATATTAATAATAAATTTAATTTTGAATGCATTTTTCATTTGACACAAATATGAGTGCTACTGCAGCATATTTAATTAGTGACAAAATAACAATGATAAGAACAAAAGAAAATACAAATATCAATAAAATAATAAATATATAAATTCCAAAACACCACTTAATCATTAAAAACTTTTTAAACAGTATTCATAAAATAGGCCTTGACTAAGTCGACTTATATTCGGTAGAATTGGGGATCAGTTTCATTATTTAGAGAAATGTCTTCACATTTTATAAATATCTCATACCTTGTGGATCAGAAGGGTCAAACATGTTGAGGAATTTGTTTTAAAATAGCATTTTGTGTTGAATATTTTCATAAAGTTCAGGGGATTTCATATTTATCAGGGAAGATCATTAATCTGTACCAATTTATTCAGTATTATCTATATGGTTAAATAGGTGTACTTTTATAGAAAAATGACTTTTTAAGTGTGCAGATAGGATTGCACTGCCTTTCTTGATTTCTAGTTTCATAAAACTCAGGAAAATAGCTCCCAGTGGTGATGTAGTGGTATATTTTTTGTTTTAAACACTACAATACACTAGAAGATGGCTAACCACATTAAAATAACTTGTTTACCCAAAACACATTTTTTGTAAGTGTACTGGATATACTTTGGGAACATTTTCAATTAAGTATTGTATACTTTAACTACAGAAGACTAAAAGTGTTCTTTTACTTGTACTCCAGGAAAATACTATCAAACTTTACTTTTACATAACGAAAACATTTTAGTTAGTTTTCTTTTCTTGTCATTTACTACATTTACCATCTAGTTTTTCTATCAATAGCAAATTTCAAAGACAAATACAAAAAACTATATAAATCCCCTGATTACTGTATTGATAGTTTGAACAAATACTTTGAAATATTGTGTTTAACTCAATTCTGTCCTGTAATTACCTGTGAGAAATTAAATGAACTAATCACATTTCACAACTTTCTTGATTGAGATGTCAAATAAAGTCCTCAAACCTCTTCAATTGAAGGTTTTTATTTAATTTGTACTTACTCTGATAGTATTTATTTAGTATCAGTATTTCTATCTGACATACAACCTAAGAGAAATGACATGGTCTGTCCTTGGTCCCAACATTCACGTCATGCTCAATCGTCAGGCCTTACTCTGTTCACTTTCTGCCTTACATTAAGTGCACAAAATACCGAAAAAAGCTTTCCCCTACAAGACCTTTCATCATTAACTGACCCACACAACTCTGCATTCATATTTATTAAAACAGAGATTAAAACAAAAAAATTCTCTCTGTGGTGAAACTTCTTGGTTGGATTTTTCAACTGCATATTCCTTGTCTGCTATTGAATACAATTCAAAATAAAAATCAATGTAAAAAAGATCCTTGATAAATAAACAACACATGTATATGAGGTTGGATTTTATTAAGTTCATTTTTAAAATTTACATTTTCTGTCAAGATTTATTAAAAAAGATAAAGCGTCAACAGCTTCGAAGACCATATCACAAAGAGACTGCAATAAGGAAAGAGTGAAGTAGAATGAAGATGACTTATTAGGCACATTTTTAAATGATACATGTTAATCTTACTGATGGCGAAATATGTACAGCAATGACTGTGTGTTTGTGGTAGCACATGCTTGGGACTTCTGAGTGACAGTTCACAGGTTAGTAAAGCAGAGACCAATGCAGACATAAGGACCTTTCACTGGATATAAAAGATGTGTCAAGTTTACTAAATGAGGCAGTCAATTTCCCAAACTGTATGTGAGAAGACAGAAATGAGGACTATCAATGAGGACGTGAAAATAATTGACCAGCGCTCGTCAAGCTAAGCATTCTGAGTTTAGCAAATGTTCCTCCATATGAATCAGGAATACTGAGCTAGAAGTGGACAGACGATCCACCGAATGAAATAACTTAAGAAAAACATTTAGAAATGGATAGTTGTGTTAGTTTGCATTTATAGAGTACCTGATTTTTCTCTCTCTAGCCTAAGTTTGATACCTTTGCATAACTTATAGAAAACCTGTCACGTTCTATTAAAAACTCACAGTAATTCATTCATTTATCACAAGTCCTGATACCACCACAGACAGGCACAGGATTCTACCCTGCAGAATCCACATGCCTTTGAGTCAAACACACTGGATATTCCATACAAATAAAGGACACTTTTCTTGTTTATATACATAACACTTTTGTACAGTCTTTGCACTTCCATTATAACAGATTGAAGCATCTCCACGTACGTAGTAAATGGAAACCAATTCATGTTCAGTGGATTAAACCTTGAGTAAATCCAAGGCTTAAACTAAGAACTTTGTTAGACAGGACATTAACAAGTTCAACTGCCTTTAGATTAGAAAAGTTAAAACTCTGTCGTACTGAATTTTAAGTGGGACCAGGTTTGAAGTTTGCTTGAGGTCAGTTTTAGCATTCTACCTTACATTTGTGAGGAAATGATTAACAGTTTGATAAGTCTGACTCAAGAACAGTGTCCTTGGAAACTTCTACCTGATCAAACAGGAGGAATTTAATATCCCAATTGTTAAGCTCAGTTAACTGGCAGTGTTGCGGTGATAAAGTACGTTGATTTTGTTATCAAGTGATTTAACATACACTCCAAAACAACAAAAACAATATAATTTAAGGAAATGTTAAATCTGGATCAGCCAACCAGCCACTGAAAGGTGAACAACAGAACAAAGATCCAAAGTAGGAGGCAGTGAATGTTCAAAGTTTGAGTCCACTTAAGTCCAACCCCGTCAACGAGTCCAGTCATTCCTCCTGCTTTCACACTGTAATCAGCTTATTCCTGGCTCACACCTCCGTCCTACATCTTAACACACAGTGCTGTTCTAGGCCTAACAGCGGTGTAAACTAAACACAATTGAGTGGCTTTAAAGAACCACTGGCCCCTACACACTAACAATCTCGCCAAGGTGGAACGTGGAAGCAGGGCTATCCCAGAGCCAAACCAAAGCCTACAGCAGCAAGGAAGGCCGAGTGGTTTGTAGGTTTTGGTGGCTGGACTGGTGTTGAGGATGACAGGGTCACTTGGGTCCTTTGGAGGGGGTATCTGTCTCTGTTGATTGGCGGCCGTCATTCCAGGCCTCCCGGGTGCTTTTAAGGGCTTGTGTCCTTTGCTGGTCCACAACCACATAGTCAACACGCTCATCTGATGCAGCCATGCCAGTTCCATTGCTTTTCATCTGGAAAAAGAAGACAACATGAACAAGGATGATAAAACATATCCTTTGAACAAGCTGTGTGTTATTAGCTAATTCCTGGTAATTGTTGGCCCTGAGTGCCCTGACATCGGTGAAGTAGAAAAAAATGTCATGCTTTTCTAAATCTTATTTTGAAAAAGGAAATTCATTCTTTTTCAGTTTTCAAGACAATATTATGAAAATGACATGTCTAACCATCAGGAACTTTCAATGGTACAGCTTGAGCTCCTGGAAAAGATTACACTGCACTTTATGCAGATCTTCCCCAGTAGAATCAAGAGTTATGGAAACATCGACGTGCTAGAGAGCACAAACCTCTGCCAGGGGATTTCCAGCATTGTTGGGCAAGTTATTGTCAAGACTGTGGAAATCTTACCTTTCTCACATAATAAAACTTTATAAAGCTACACGGATCCACATCTGGTTTTGGATCAGCACAGAAATGCAGTTACTTCTCTTCTGTGTCACTACCATTAGTTCATCAGTTTTTGAGTAGTCCTGTTCACAAACTAAGCAAGTGAGTAATATATAAGCTAGCTAGCTTCAAATAGAAAACAATATCTAAACAACTGCATGACAAAATTTACTTTCGTTAAATTAAACCTACTGGATGGAACTTTAAATGGAGGACAGACATTAGTAATTACATAAGCTTCTTCTAAAATTTAGACAGAAAGTAACTCTGCTTCTTAAATTTTTTCACAAAACTATGCAACTTCCTGTATATTGATTTATGGGAAGTCTGTTTTTCTTTTGTGCAGGTCTTAATTTAAAATAGTCACAGTACAGTCACACAATTAATCTAAAGAAAAAATCCTTGTCTCTACTGAAATTACTGATCTATACTGAATATCTACTGTGTATTCCTGATTTTATTGCAAATGTGGATAACTTAAACTTAAGAAATGCTTTAGGGTCATAATAAAAATGAATCTACATGCATTGAGAGGTGTTTACATAAAAAATAACCAAAGCAAGACAGTAAAAGGAAAAGAAAACTTCCACATGCTTTTTGAGAAAACGTAAAACTAATTTAAAGGTGCAGTGTGTAGAAATTGGCATTTTAGTGACATCTCGTGTTCAGATTTGGAATGAGCCCATCCATCACATCACAAAGCGACGAGAGCCGGTGAAAACCAAAAAGGATCATTAACAGCAGTTAAAAGATGAGAGTTTTCCATTCATATTTGTAACAATTATTTTAATAGATTATATGTCAGTTAAGATGCCATATGCCATCCTGGTGGATTTCAGGACCAGCGGCCAGACTTGTATTCAAAAATCGTGTTTCGCTCTTTTCGTCCACAAAACCCACAGATAGACAACATGGCGAATCATGATGTCGGCGGTAATGTACATTTTTTTAAGCTTTTTCTAATTAAATAAAAATAAAACAAATGTTTTATGAGGATGATTGTACCCCTATTTTGACGGACTTTACATACAAATAGAAACATTATATCCTATATTCACCGTTTCTGTTCGACAAATTGCTGCCAAATTCTACACACTGCACCTTTAATTTAGGTCTAAATAAATATAATAACAGTTATATTCAAGGGTCAGAAATGTTGCAAATGGCCAGGGATGACCCTGCTTTGGATGAAGGGTCATGATCCAGGGAGACTGATTCCTACCTTTCTAGGTGGGGTAGACTTGCCGGAATCTAGATCCAAATCCAGGTACTCCACCTGCTTGTCTCCCTTTGGCTTCACCATCGGGCTGCTCCCACCATCCGCAGTCATGGGTGCACCGAGTTTCATGTTCTACATGGGCAGGAGAGGATGGTTTTGGTACCAAAGACAAACACTGAGGCACTTTTTTACTATTACAAATGTCACATTTCAAAGCTACTGAGCATTGTCACAATGACCAACATTCTTTACTTTTATCCAAACACAAGTTTCCTTTAACAGTAGTTTGTACTTTTACAAAGCTTGCTCTGGGTGCTTCAGTTGAATTCAACATCAACAGGTGGCAACAGTTTGTTAACTTGAATATTCAGAGGGTATTCAGAGAAAATGAAATCAAATAAGTGATATTTCTGAGTCCAATTTGGGCAACCGTGAAGGGCTTGAAAAATAGTTTTACCATCTGTAGCCAGTGAAGAGTTTTATAAATGTTTCAAAGAAGGCGATCATCATTTGATAGACTGGAACATTTTTTAAAGGTGTTTTTTTCTTCATTCCAGTTATGACAGACAGACTGGCAAAGTTTGTTTACTGAAGCAGGAATTCTGAATCTCCCTTTTTAGAAGACGAACAAACAAAAACAACAAACTCAGGTTGCTTTAAAGTTGCCCTGAAACGTACATTCATGACATGATGTGCAAATTACTCTATCTGAACACCTTTTGATGTTGAATAAAGCAGTGATTCACTCATATAAATTCATATTTTCAATTTTGTCAATCATTCCTTATCCAGATTTAAAAAACAAGCCACAGAGCATTTTTATTTTAATATGCCTCTTGTACTGTGACAACACTGATATCCATGTTCAACCAAAAGTGTTATTTGCTATCTATCAGTGAGGTGGATTCATTAGAACTAGGATGGTGACTAAACTATGACATACTAGAGAAAACAAAAGTCATGGTTCATGACATCTAAAAATCACTGCAGACTGAACACTGGTGTGGAGAATCACACCACCACAGCAGAGTACGTTGTAATTTTGACTTTTTGATCTACAGTGACATCTCAAACCGGTAACCTCTGGGGTGCTGACAGGGCAGGCCATGCACGTCTAACCTGGCAACCCTGCTCACCTCCTCTATGGTGTCAAGTTCCTCCACCTCCCTCTTTATAGGGGTGATGGGGACTGTGCAGTAGAAGGACTCCTCTCTACACGGGGGTGAGAAGGAAGAAGTGACAGGGGAAAACAAGAGAAAAGAGCAGATGGTCAAGAACAAAATGCAGGGGAAAAAATGGAAGGAGCCGAAGGTTGGTTAAGCCAGAGAAATAAGGAGCTAAGGAAAAAAGGAGTAGACATGAGTTGTAACAGAACAGAGGTCAGCAACAATATCAAAGCAAATGTTGGAGAAAGTTAAAAGTTTTCAGCCACAAGAACAGAAAAATGGTACGTCTAACACCCCCTTTGTAGAAGAAAGAAACCTTGCAGAAAAAAATGCTCCTCTTTAGAGTTTTGTACAAATCTTTAGAGCTTCTTAGACATTTGAGAGTGTTTTTGGCATCATCGATAAACGTGGAACAGATCTCTCAACTGCATTTCTTTTAGCCAAAACAGAGTAACCACAAGGGGTCTTTTGAACTACAGCAGGGGTATTGGTATGAAAAACAGTTCTTAAGAGCAAAATACCTGAAAGGAACAAAAGTAAAGGAAACAGAGCAGCAGAACAAGTGGAAACTGCCAAACAAAGAGTTGAAGTGGTGAGGAGTCCGTCTGCGGCAACCAGTATTTTGTCCATGCTGACATGTGATATCTGCAACTTTCTCTGCACTGACAGTTTAACCTTTTATGATGTCAGGGGTCTCAACTTTTAAATGTTAGATCATAGTTATCATATTGATCAGAAAAAGTTTGAACAAAATATAAAAGGAGAATCATTTGGAATATATTCCCAGCATTGTGTGATTTAGCAAGTAAAGCAAAAGTAAAAAAGTAACTTCTTAAATCAGAGGATAGTTGTGTGTTACATACTGGTTCATCTGTGGACATATTAGAGACCATGGCTACATAATTCTCATCACAGTCTTCGGAGTCAGTGCTGGAGGCCGTACTATGCACTGACAGGGGTCTCGATGGCATTGGAAACCTAGAGAGACTGAGCAGCATTCACAATGTTTACACACCAACTTCCAGGCAGGTAGAGTCTCTGGTGAGTACAAAATATGATACAGACAGAACAGGCACAGCTTTAAACTGCTGCAGACAGAAATGTCTGAGCAGCTCTAAAAACAGAAACAGACCTCATTCCTGATAAGCCAACAAGCACATACTGCAGTTCAGGTCTGAGGCTTACTCCAGACCGGTTTGTATGAGTAGTGCTACACTGGACACAGAATGACTACAGTAATGCATGAAGTTAGTGCTCTCTTTCTAAGTGAAATGCATCTACTACAAAAGGGAATGCTCACACTTGAGGAACATGAGTTGTATTGTATTTGATGATATAAAAAGACATCAGACAGTCACATGCCTTCATTTCCATATGCCTCTAAAGCCACATTCACGCATCGAAGTATAATAATATTGAAAAATCATTAAAATTTCAGAGCAAGTACGTTCATGCTATCAATTTTGCTGCCATGTAGGTTGACAAATCGAAAGGAGAGAGAAACATTATGCTGGAGGGGTATGACGTTTCCTGATGGCCCCCTGACTAGTTGTAGATGAATATTAAGCTTTTGCCAGCGTAGATGTAACTGGTAGGGCGCTCAGCTTCGGGGAACTTGGAAACGCCAAAGTAGCATAGCTTGAGGCTGCTAAGTCTTGTATGAACGTATTGCAGCTTCACTGAATGAATGCCATATGAAGCGGACGTATATACCATTTCACCACAAGCAGCTTAAGCTGATCTTAGTATTACAAGACCATGCCCAAAGGACAAAAGACAGCTGTCCCCAACTGATGCCTCAAGTTATACTGCAGGAGTCCAGTCCTGAGGAGGAAGCAGCTGGAGCTGACAGAGATGAAGGCAGCTGTAACTGAGGGTAGCGAAAGTAAGTAGACTCTTGCTAGTGTTTACAAGCGTGTCCGATTAAACATCAAGAATTTTTAAGCATGAACAAAAAATATTCTGCAAACATCAGAGCAGCCCTACTGACATAAACTTAACTCCGAGTGGCCTGACTCAGCTCGGTGCAGCTAGGCGTTTCTCTCTTCATGGGCAAAAGTTGGCCAGAATGTTAGTGGTTGAACGTGGCTTAAAAAAGTGACATATTTTCACCTCTGAAAAGATTTATTCGCTCATTTTTCTTCAAACTCGTGTGAACATTCCCTTGTTTGTTAGCATACTGCAGAAATACACAGCATTTTGAATACTTACTCCCGAGCAAATGATCTTGTAACAGGAGAGCGGACAGGCGTACAGGGTTCCTCCCATTCAGGCAGTGGTTTGATTTCCAGTGGAGCTGGTTTTGCTAAAAAAAAAAAAAAAAAAGGGTACACAGTACTGTCAGTCACGGCAAAAAGATCTAAATGCACATGTATATGGTCTAGACGAATGAATGGGAAATTGTATTACAATATTGTAAATAAATTGTGTGTTCATGTCCTTTTGTTTAAAACCATATAATGATTGAAAGCACATCCAGACAAAAAATGTCAGTGGTATGAAGGAACATGTACAGAAACAATTTGACGAGTTTCTTTTTTAGTAAATTATTCCTTTATCTGCTTTGACAGGAAACCTTTCAGTGCAGATGTCTAATCAGCACTGTTCCTCTGAGTACATGGAGATGCGTCCCCTCTTCACAGCCACTACCTCAGTGTTTTTTTTTTTTACTGAAAACAGACACTGAAGGGCTGATCTCCATTTAGATACATAACCCACAGCTGATCTGGTTCTCAAATGGTCCAACTTGGCTCTCTTTTTACAAGTCCATTATTCAATAGTGAAGCAATTTAGGAAATAAACATCTAATACTTCCAACAAAATGTTCCATAATTCTTCTTCATATCTCCAAATTGGCCACTCTTCAGGAAATGAAAAAAAGTTCTACACTGAATGACTGAATACTGTATTGTCTTGATAATACATTATTTTTCTGAACCTTCATTCGGTTAAAAGTTTATAAAAAACTCTCACCAACATGAAAGCATAGCACTGTTCTGAGTGTTCAGTGTTTGAGTTTGGAAATGTTAACATCACTGACTGAGAGGTTCAATTTATTTTAGGTCAATATGAGAACTGTTCTATCTTCAAGCAGCAGCACAGTTTTTTTTTTTAAATATAAAGGTTTCAAAGTGAAGGTTCAATGAATGAGCATCACACTTTCCAAGGCAGTGGTAACAAAAATAACATGCTCTGATAAATGGTTGAAAGTAAGAAAGAGCTGATGATGTAAATGTTTATCAAAGTGGCAAAAACATGTTTAAAAGAGTCATTAGCTAACTGTGTTTTTCATTTTGAACTCATTTGTACTGATTCAATTCATATATTTTAAATGCTTCATTTCTAATCACCTGCTTTGCATCACCTCAATTTTTATCATCCTTTTTTGCAGTATTACCCTTGAGGTTTCTTTCCTTGAATTGTGAACAGAAATATTAGGTTTAAATGGTAAATGATAAGTGAAAGATGAATTAAACAATCAAATATACTGTAGCAATATTTACATTTTTCACCAAACTGACCACAAACTGATCAAATAACTTCATCCGTCATTGCTAAGTTCCTCAATAAAAATACATTTTTATCACATTCACATTTGACTGCATAGTTACCACCTCCACTTTTATTATTTAATAGTAGCTAGTCTTACCCTCCCTATAATTTACACATGCATGAGGGTTTTGATCTCAAAAAAAGTTTGGTCCGAGCAAAACTGGTTTCCAACAAATCAAATTTACTTCAAAAAATCAAAAGACTAAAGCAGTTTACATGCTATCAGAGCCGACTTTGTGTTGGGCTGAATCATACATACTGAACCACAGTGGATCAGATTTAGTAAAAGGAGAGAACCTGCTTGTTATGCTGTATGTACACGAGCAGGAGAGTAGATACGGTTTATGAGAGCCTATCTTTCATTAGATTATATCAATTTTCAATTTCCTCCTGAAGGGGCATCTGCCACCTTCCAGAGACAGAGAGTGTGGCTGTGCGTATGATCTGAAAGCACCTCATGTTGAAAAGAAATGTCTGATATGATAATATCAGCTGGTTCTCTTTTGGACTGCATATGAAAAGTCACATTAAAGTGAGGACATTTTCATGAACTGTAGAAACTGTAAATCCATCATGCATGGGGTACACAGTCTCCCCCCCTTCTGCTGGGATTAGAAACCATAAGACTGAATTAGTGTGATGAATCGAACAGACTTGATATTTTGAAATCTTCCTGAAGCCCTTCAAGAATAAAGGTGCAGTCTGACTGAAAGTGTTGTGCACATTAACACATATCAAAGAACAAGAAGACCCAAGAACCCCCACAAATCATTACTCACAGCATGCAAAGAGTCAGGATGAAACAGAGCATTGACAAATCAGAGAGTAGAAAACTTTTTAGACACACAATGGCGGTTCAACGTTGAGTACCTACCCTTGCGTCGTCCCCTCGGGAATTCCCCTACGGTCTGAGAGTCGGTTCGCTCTAAACCAACACCCTTTGCTCTTATTATTTTAGGACTCTGACCTGATTGGTGAAAGAAGACTTTGCTTATTACAAAAAAAAAATTGGGGTTGATCACATCAGTTAAGCCCTGCTTTCACAGCTGCCCTGCCATGCAAAGCAGAAGACGTGACTTTGCTGAATATGAAGAACAAACTACAACCTCGACCAACACCCAATCACCTCTTTGTGCAGCACAGTTATCGAGACGATGATTGTCATGACAACAGCAGACCCATACTGCCCGACATGCACCTCGCTCCATGCACCATCTCTTCCCACACAAAGACTGACATCACAGCTGAGCATGCACGATGAGCTGTGAGAAAGCACTACGAGTACACTGAGATATCATGGAAGATGAAAAGAGCACATATAAGTTCACAGAGGAGGAAACCTGAGACGGCACGAGACGAAGCTTTCTTTACACTTACACACAGACCTCAACACTTTTCTTTCGTGTCAGAGTGAGAGGATAACTTTCATTGGAATTAGATTATATGGTGTTAATAAGATAGTTGAAGCTTTTTTTTTAGCCTTGACTATAAATGTTATCGTCATAACACGTGGTTAAGACAACCAAAGTGTAAAAGGAGTGCAGAGAAGACAGACAAAGCTTCTAGTGAGTAAATTAGTCCTGAGTACTAAGGAATTTCACATGGCTCATGGTCAATAATGGGAATATGTATTTAGGAATAATCCCGAAAGTGTGTTACATACAGTATCTACCTACAACAGCAACAAAAAAGGGAAATTATATTTATTTAGTTTACTTAAGTGTGATGTTGTTTGGTCTACTAATAATTCAAAGCTAATCAAAAGCATATCCTGTTTCATGCTTATCTACATCAGTTGAAACAGACAAATAAATCCTGTGTAGATTTGACAAAGACTGGTGGTGATTTTGTTAGCAGCAAATTCAAAGGAACACTTTGGGCTTTTCTATTATGCAGCATCTGCTCAACATAGTTTGGTTTTACTTAGTTACTTTGTTTTTTCTTCAGGGGTTGTACCACAAACCCGGCACAGTTTATTTGTATCATCTCCAATGGACTCCAAGCGAGCTGGGCTTAGACGACACGTGACATTGAATGACTAGTCAGTGTTTCTGGCATGGACATGAACCCCCCTCTTAGTTGTTGTCACATTCTATTCTGTAAATGAAAACAAAGTTGGTAGCATGAAAACTGTGTGGAGTTGAGCCCAGTTTAACAAGCACCAGAAATGCAAAGAGGCCAAATGCAGATCCTGTATGATGATTACATCATCAGAAAAACACAGTGCTGTTATTCCTACATCTTGTACTTAGAGTGTCCAAACTACAGCCCCCAGACCAACTATGACCAGGAGTCCAGCTTAATTGGACCATGGTAAATTAAAATATAAGAGTGGATCATTGAAGTAATGTGTATCATTAGCTCAGTTTTTTGCTCCGCATCAAGGTCCAGTCTACAAGGCATACTGTGCAAATTAGTTTACTCTCGTTTTGATTTTGAATGTAGCCTAGTCATATTTTCTTTACATAGCTCTAAGTGGAAATAAAAACTCAATAAAAATGGAGGAGCGACAGCCATATTTTACAGAAAACTTGAGCAAGTTGAAGCTGGATAAATAGCCTGCTGGTATGATTTACAAGAGACTTATGGGTAATTAAGTGAGGGTAACATCATCCTACACTTAATGGGTAAAGAACTAAAACTCTTGAGAAGAGCATCATGACTGTCTCACATTCAGACTGTGTAAACTGCAAGATCATACAGACTTAATTTTGTTTGTGGTAAAAAAAAGTGTTTTTTCCTTTCCCTTCATGGGCTTGGCATTTCATTTTAGAATTATCTTTATCTTATACACCAACAAACTATTCAACAAAAACTGAATCTTTAAGTTAGAAGCATGAACATCGTCTTTTAGCATAATTTCCCCCAATAACCTATAACAAGTTGGACTGAAAAGCTGTCAAATGATTGTGAGTGGTGGAATTATTTTTATAGCTTGTAGTCAGGGTAATTTAGCAATGATGCAAGCCACATGTGGGGATTTGTGACTCAAAAGGTCAAATCACAAACCATGTATGGGAGGTTTCACCCACTGGGAAATCCAAAACTTACAACATGTCCCATTTTGATCTGTGACAAAAGCAGCTCTGGCTTTTAGTTTGCCCACGTGATGACTCCCTGTACCCCTGACGTCCTTCAATTCTTCCTCTCTCTTTGCCCACTGCTCAGCCTTTCAATCTGCCCGATTGAAATTCCCCTTCACTATTAGGTTTTTCATCAAAGAGCTCCATTCAGAGGGGAGGAACAAAGGGGATGGAGGTGACCACTCTGGGCTTCGGTCACTCCATGGCACAGGGGCTGGCCCCCTCCAAAACAGGCTACAGGGCCTCTTGAGCTTGGGACAAAAGTGCTTTTGACAAGAAGCTTACTGTGTTGGATGTAAAAGGGCGTAGCAGGCGCTAAACTAATTCATCAAGAGGTGAAATAAACTGGTCAATGACAGACCATAAGGAGAATGGAGGTATTTAATAAACCCACTGATAAGTGCCATTTAATTCGAGAAAATATGCTGCTATATTAGCTACGATGATGTGACACTGATAATAGTTGGAGATGAGGAATTTCTGCAAAGATGGCTTAATGACCATGAGCCAGAACTGTGAGAACAGCAGTTGAGTGTGAGACAAAGCATGGTCAGTAGCTGCATTAGTGAACAGTGTCAAGGCTGCACATGCATGCACACACACTTTTTACTCACCTTTACGGTCAGGTTTGAGGTTTCGATCCACAGGTGGGGGTTGACAGTCACTGAGCATTGGCCTACGAGGTGGTGTCTTCGGACTGGAGCGAAAGCCCATGTGAGCGGGAGGGGGGACCTGCTTTCCCAGGGATGAGAACTCCATGGTGCCCGGGGTCATGGGCACGTAGTTGGTTTCGTGAATCGGCTCCGTCAAACTGCCAGAGTGATGATGTGACGGAGAGTTGGCACTCATGGGTACGTAGTTCTGGTCTACCTCTTCTGTGGATTGGCTTCCCATTGGCATTATTCCTTTGTTTTTCTGAGAAGAAGTAACATGGTTAATATTGTTAAACCATATAGTGTTACATCCAAACTCAAGTTAAAGGACAACAATTAAGATGCCTGTCATTATCCTGGAAAAAAATTGGAGTTAAAACACCCTTTTCAGGTTTAACATTCAAAAAATATAGGTCACACTTCTGTGTAAGCTGCAGTCAGATTTTTATGAGTCTCTCAGAGGGAGATACAAATAAATCACCCGTTTAGAAACTTCTGCTTTTGACAGGTCAGTTTGCAATTCTACCTCTATGAAGGTGGTTGAGCTTTTAGCCTATGTGAACTGCTGTAAAGGACAGGCACAACATGTAAGGGTTGTGCTGCATACCTCCCCTTATTGTCTTTCACTGAGAGATCTTTTTAACCAAATAAGGACAGCACAGTTAATCTACTTCACAATATTCTAGTATTTTATTTAATTTCATATGTGGGTCAAATGCTGTAGAAAAATCACCCCAACCTCCTTCAACTTTGTCTGTTTTGCAGTGTTTTTCAGCACATTTTGAGCATCCCAGCAGTCACTTGCAATAAGCTTCACAATGATTCGAAGTGAACTTTCAATTGCATCAAGTTGTGTTAAATGTGTGTGACTATGGCAGCTGCACTTGTAATCATGACAGATTATGTCTCAGCACATTGTATTAGTCAACTATTGCTATAGTGTTACATGTCATGTGGTGTGCCGGACATGTCTCCTCTGCGTGACAGAGCAGCTCTGTGAAAAGCAAAAAGTCTGCAGCATAAAGACTTCTCCCTGAAATGGCTTGTTCACCCCTCTTTCTTAAAATGACCCTCCAGTGTGACGTCCTACCATACCAGTGTAGGCCCATTAGATCATGGTAGCAAGCCCGTTGCAGAGAACAGACATTAGAATGAATGAATGAATGAAGAGCTGCTGATGATGACGCCAAACAGCACTGAACTGACCAGTCACCACAGGGAAGACCTGTAAACCAATGAGAATGGACTGGGCCCATGTGGGGAGAGCATTTAAGAGACAAGAGCTCTAACAGAGCATCTGAGATGCAGGAGCAGCAGTCCATGTAGCGTTTCAGATTATTATACTTTCTCAATTCTAATTATCAGGAAAAAAAGCAGAGATGACATCCTGTTGGAAAACCAGGTGCTGGAAAGTACCAGAGTATCATAAGTATGAGCAAGCTTTGTCAACCTTAGTAGGACAACTTTAGATGCTGCATGTTCATGTAGGAGGCTTCCAGCTACATGACATCACAATGAAATGCAACACCTTGTTAGCAACAAATCTGATCAGAGGTGAAACTGCAAGAAGGGAATTATAAAGGAAAACTTCAATATAGCAATAAACTTACATATAATTTGATCTAATGGACATATTAACATCAATCTTGTGGTTTTTATTAGTCACTAAGGTAAAATGTCTGTTTTCTTTTCAGCTGTTCAGAGAGGTGTTTTATGCACATTAAAATGAACCTCTGTTC
Organism: Scarus forsteni; assembly: GCA_036419115.1. Taxonomy (NCBI): domain Eukaryota; kingdom Metazoa; phylum Chordata; class Actinopteri; order Labriformes; family Labridae; genus Scarus; species Scarus forsteni. The sequence goes on along the minus strand of JAZDUH010000098.1, from coordinate 16,285,574 downwards.
CCACTGGTGCTTATACTGCTGTAGCTGTAACATCACATCTCAACTGAGTGCATCATTGTGCAGATGAATAAATGCTTCAAAGTTTTGCAGAAATGTAAGTTCAATCTCCACTTTGTCTTAAGCTACATACCCTTTACTTGTAAAAAATAGAAAATAAAATAGTCAGCGATCCAGAAACACTGCACCCTGTAGCAGACTTGTGTAGCATTCGGCTTTGAAAAACAGAAAACCATTACAAACATGTACAGCTTTTCTTTCCCTGTAAGGCAGGATTCTTTAATAACTTTACTATTATGCCCAACTGCTTCACAGGATAGAAGAGGGAGGCGTATGCAGTGGGTCTTGGGTATTGCAGGATTAGCTGAAGAAGTCTGGACCTTATTGCAAAAAGAAAAATGCATTTCCTTAGCCCATTTGTGAGTGTTTGAGAAGGTTACGTCTCTAATCCATCAGCCACACTCACAACACGAAAACTTCCCCTTCAGCATGCAGCGCACACTTGAAAGCACGCCAATGTTCTGCTTAAATGAGAGCTTATAAACCAGAGGAGCGAGGAACTGCACTTACAAAGTAGCTGTTGAAACTTTCATTGAAGTCAAAAGAGCAGCTTTTGTCCGAGGGGAATGATCGAGGAATGTCGTAGCAGTCCTGGGATCCAAAATCTGCAAAACAAAAATAAGGTTACCAAATATAGACCGTTACTATCTATGTACACTGGAGCTATATGTGGTAAAACAAGCCTTTAAGTAAATAAAGGCAACATCCTGTAAAGTTGGCCTAAACTCTCTTTATCAGTGCTTCATGCAAAATTAGGAGCCTTTTGAAGCTAACAACGGGGGCCTCATTTAAATGCTGTGAGTGTTTTTGTGTCTCTGCAAAGATTATTTGCTCCACTAGAATAGAGATCAGTAGCTTTATGAAGGGCTCTACTGCAGCATATTTTTTTTGCATTCTCTTTAGGCATTGATGCAGTCACTAATGCATTTTACTGACAGCCAAACGAACCACATCAATGCTAGTAAAAGCTTATGATGCAGATATGAGAGTCAGCTGAGAAGGAGGACTACTATGAGGAAGAACCATCACGAGAGACGGTTGTTTTATCCTGACAATGCACCAAAAAACACAAAAACACAAAAACAAACTTCATAATGGGCTGTTTTCATATTTCCCCAAACTGTTTGAAGTAGCTGTGAGCTGCATATGAAATATCAAGGAACAAAACAGAATAAATCATGACATTTAAAGTCTGGTTTCAGAAATGTGAACTATCTTACCACCATTTGAGTTTAATCACAAAATTCATCAATATATGTTCAGTTACTATTGTTCCTTTAACTAATGTCAGTCTGTTAGCATTTCAATTTGTTTAGCATGTGGAAGACACTCTTTAGGGCTTGTAAACAAACATCTTCTTGCCACAAATGCTTCTCTGTAATTACATTAGTCACCACAAGAGGGAGAGTAGGGGGAAGTATACATTAAGACATGCACAAACTTCTTTCATCATGTTCTCCTGAAGAGTGTACTTTAACACAGAGGCTGCCAAAGTGGTCAATGAAACACTGAGGGAAGGTTCCTGAGATGCTCCACAACATAGGTCAATTATATAATGAATTCAAACTGTGATTTTTTTTTTTGCCATTTCTATTAAAAAAACAGCAAGATGTAGGGGTCCACTCAATGCCACCTTCAGTGTGGAGATTGCTTGTGCTATTCTTCTAGACTTTTGATATCAATATGCAGTATAATTTAGTATCTTTTTTAAGTTTTTCTTTTTGTGTGTTGCTCTCTTGGTGTTTGGAAAAGGCTTGTTAATTACTGTGCCAAATTTCACCACCTTTAACCCTCTCGATGGACAGAGCCCTTGGAACCCTAGCTGTATGGCACCAGCAATGATACATACAGACAGTGTGGAACAATAAGAGCAAAGTATTATTATATCCTCTTGGAAAGCTTTTGTGTAAAAAACAGAGATGGTCAGAGAGCAAACCCCCCTCAAGGCATTTCCAATATTGTGAGCTCAGTCATCAGAGGAAATGTGAAAAACTGCCCTATCACAGAAAAGTTCACAAATATTTAGAAAAGTCCTGGATCTGCTTCTAGATTAGAAAATCGATTTGCTTCTCCCTTATTTTATGGCCAGCATTTCTTTAAAATTTCCTCAAAATCTGTCAAGAACTTTTTGAGCTTATAAAAAAAGTGTGGAAACTGCTATAAGTCGCATTGTTGACAAATCCCTAAAAACATTTCTGACCCTGTATCTGTATCCTGATCACCAATAACGTCGTATGATGATTTCTGTCTTGTGTTAAAAGCAACATTCACTGCAAATGACATCAAAACTGCTCAATGACGAACAAACCAGCTAATGATGGCAAAAAGACAACTGTGTCAAATATTGCTTTCTTCACAGAGACAGCATGTGTTATAGGGACTGATTTTAGATGCCTGTTGAACCAGATCAGAATAACTTCTGTCCAAAGTTCTGATGTCAAGTCCACACTAAATTCTGCACTTCAAGTAGGTCTGACTTAAGCTGCATCTTTGTATGCACCTGATAACATGAAGGTTTATCCAAACTAGCATTGTGTAACATTCAACTTAATCAGAATATTGTTGAGTGTCTACAAACATGTTACCTGCATCAATTGATATGCAGTGACTAAAATATATGCAATTTATGTCAAAACATTATGACTACGTGATAACTAAATCATACAGCCTTAATATAAAGCCAGCACAAAATAACAACAGGAATATCTAGCAGTGAGTCAACAGTAACACAAAATATTTCAGAATACTTCCTTGGTGGACTGTGAATGATCTCCACAAGGAAGCACAACAAAAAAAGTCTGCACACATTTCTGATGGACATAAACTACCACAGAGAACATGTTAGTAACATCACACAGCAGAGACGTACTCTGCTCCTACTTCAGTGTATCACACCTTCAAAAACTATACTGCATGAATGTATAAGAGAGGATTTTACATCCACTTGGGGGTAAGTTAGAACTTCAATTGTATTTAAACTTCTCAGCTTAAAAATTAAACATTAGTAGAGTGAAAACCCAGTCTGAAGTTGGAGCTTGATTTTGTAGAGGTAGTGCAACGAGCGCCTGACCCTAGGAAAGATGTTGCCTCAGTTTCATATTAAGGAACATCGGTATCCAATAATAAAAGCTTTAACAACAAACAGGCACATCACGGACCATCTCTGTTGGCAGAACGGTTCAACTGAACAAAAGCATCTTCATTATTAAAAATAAACTTTAATTTTGAGACTCAAGGGTGAAGAATTTATGGTTGAAAGGAATTTCTAAGTTCAAGTAGCCGCAGCTTTATTAATGTCTGTAGGGGTGAGTATTGGCAAGAGCCTCACGATACGTATCACGATACTTTGGTCACAATACAATAATATCACGATATCACAATATTGTGATATATTGCGATATTATACAGTAAACTCGGGAAAACCTAGAGACAGTGAATATGTAACCTCTCCATTTTATTGTTATTGAAATATGTCAAATGCAGTGTTACATAAATACACGTAACCTGAAACAGAGTGGATCAAGTCACATAAATCAATGTTGCAAAAAATTATTCTTGTTTTCTTTTTAACAATGTATTTAAAGCACCCTAACCATATTTCTCTTGTCACTGTCTGAACTGAATAGACTGCACCTGTGCATTCATATTTATAAGTTGTATTTTAAATTAAACTCTGATAAAATATGAGCTTTTATTTTTGCAAAAATATCGATACTAAGATTTGAAATATCGATATTGTATCGGGAGTCAAAATATCGCGATATATTGCTATATCGATATTTTTTCACACCTCTAAATGTCTGGCATTTGTCTATTTTTGTTTGTTCATTTGCTTTATCTAATTCTATTGCAGTGATAAAAGTATGATGAAAAATACTGAAAAGAGGTCATGTCCAACATAAATAAGAGAAAGTTAACTTTCAGCAGCATACATTTTTTTCGAGGAAGACTTAAATTAGTTAATGATCAGTGCTGTAATGGACTTTAACCCTCAGTGTTTTTTTTTTTTTTTATTTTGTCGTTCGACTTTTCACTATTGAGGGCACAGATTCTCCACAGATTTTCCTGAAAGAGACAAAATTTCTGATTTATCACAAGGGAGGGGAGAGGGTGACTGTGCATCAATAGACTCAAAAATGAATTTATTTTTTTAGCCTTTTATGAAATTTAGAAGTCAAAGCAAGCCTCAAAGTTAGTTAAAGCATACCACTGCATACATCAGCCAAAACGTTTCTATGCTGAAAACAAGCTTCAGTGTTTCTGTGCTTTCAATGGTGCAACAAAAAGCAAATAACTGTCCATGAGAGGCATCAAGTTAAACTGACTCAAAGCCTATCTTACTGGCCTTAAATGTTTCTACTCTGAACTCTAACAGACACACAAGAGTGGAAATTCAGCACAAACATCATGCTCCGTATTTATCGACGCATGGAAGACGTCTACAGAAACTGTCTGCTCTGTGCTCAGCTCTGATAAGGCTTAGACAGTTTGAAAGGGTTGCTAAGAGAACACATGAGTAAAGGTGAAACAGGGATAGAAGCAAGGAGAGAACACGCAGAGAGCTCTTGTGATGTCTCTCATCATCCATCAAAAGAGAGTGAAAAGGTTAGGACTGCCTGCACAAAGGCCTCACAGATGCCTTATAAAGCTTTGGTAGGTTAGAAATATCACTGCACATAAAATATGATGCTTTGACGATTAGGGCTGGATGATGTGAAGCAAAAATCATATTTTTTTTAAATTATTTTGCTGGCTTTTATTTAGCGGTATGCTAAGTCCTGAGCTGATTTATCTTTTCGGTCTCAATAACAAAAGTAAGCAAAAGCTCAGCTCGATGGATAGCACTGCTGATTCATTCCATCCTTTGACGAGTTAAAAAAACCCTTTGAGTGATTTGTTTGGATTTTTATGATCTTCACAGTATTAAACGTTTACCTGTGAAATGTTTAATGCCAATAAAAAATGACAGAACTTTGATTTGTGTTAACAGCAATAATGTCAGAAATAGTTCCAGTGTTAATAACTGCTGTTGCAGTTGATATTCTCAGTTTTTGTCCTCCATCTCTAACCTGTTTGAATGTTACACAGTTGAGAAGGTTATGTGAGGCAGACTGTCCAGACCATGCTGCTGAATTTTTCTGTTATCAGAATGACAGCTTGATGCTTTGGCAGATCTCACAGATGTTTGCATAACTTTCTAAATGTTGGTCAATTAGTACATACTGTCAGTGTAGCAGTCAGTGTGGTATACATCCATTTTTTCTGTAGTCAAACACTGTGTAAAACCCCCTCATTTTGATGACAGTTGGTTTCAGAAAGTAAAAAACCTAACAGAGAGAACACTGGTTAAACTGTACAAAAACATTGGCATATGCGAAAGTGCTCTTAACTTCCAAGAAGTGGAGTTTTAATATCAAGGATTTTTACTTGATATCTAACAAATAACAATGTGGTTTGATTTCTATCCATAGTATTAATGTTTGGTATCTGTATTTAAATCTTTCTCATAGCAACTACCAGTAGCCAAATATAGTCATAAGAAGTCTATGATGTAATTTTAAAGCAAAACACACCACACCAATTTAAACACCACCAGCATAGCCTGAGTAAAATTTAAAGATATATCAATATATCTTAAAGATATACATATCTGTTCTGAATGAGCACTTCTTTTCTTTAGTTTTTCTTTTCTGATTTTTATAACATTACATTTGACTGGTTTTCATGTTGGAAGTGAAGAATGGGCTTGAGCTGTGTTGAAATTTAATTGCAGGGTTTGGATACTACCACCTCTGTTTCCATACAGACTGTAGAAGTACCTCATAAAGGTACAGGGACTGTCATAGTGTGGCTGTACAAAACTAAGGTAGCATCTCCAGGAAAAAAAAAGAGAAATGGCAGGGGTAGAGATGCTGGCCCCTTTTGTCACAGTTTTGACACACAAGAACGCAGTCACAGAGACCTTTGCTCCAAAGACAGGATACAAGCAGCAAAACAGCTCACTATTTAAGCAGAGAAGAGTTTAAGAATTCATACGCAGAGCAAAATGTGGGGCACTTCATTTCCACATCAAGATCGCTGGTTCATGGTGATACTCTAAATATTCAGAGGTCAACAGCTTAATCTTAATTTGAAGTTTAATTTTGTTTACAACCCAACCAAACTAAAAATTAGCTGATAGAAGATGACTTGGCTTGCAACTGCTAGCAAGGCTGTCCAAGGCGACCAGGCCAAAGGTGAGTTATCCAATTGTTTCCAATCCTTTTGACCATCTCCTGTCTTGATTCAATCTTCTTTGTGTCAGCTTCTGCATTTATTTATCTATCATCTTGAGCCACATGCTTATTTGCAAAAGATTTTCTAGCCATAATGTGAGTGTACTGTACGTGTCCTACTTAACACTATAATAAGGATCAGATGCTCATCGAATATTTTGTACACTTTCTAATTTATCATCAGTGCTTCAGTGCATAGACAATCTGTACTCCGCGGAGAAGAAGAAAATAAAAACTCTTCCCGACACAAACCTTTGCGTAGGCGTGAACAGTCCACAGTGCCAATAGTGTTGCTGCGTAAAGCCTTATTCCCAGCACTAGTAGGCACACAGTAGTTTCCGTCTGTCTCTGAAGCTGAGCGAGGCACATGATAGGTGTCCGTAGGTGAGCGCTCAGCAGGGGGGGGTGGGGGTCCTGAGGTTGAACTGAGCGAAGGCTTGGGTGGTCTTGGAGGGGGTACTACATCTCCTCCTCCCTCTGAACCTCCTACCCCTGTCGATGAAGACAAAGTGCGGGGCACCTGGTAGGTACAGTTTGCACCAGGCGTAGGCGGGATATCATAACTGATGGATAGGTTGCGCATCTGTGCCTCCATTGAGGGTTTCCGTGATGGCGTGTTGAAGACGTACAGCTCAGAGCCGTCCCCGCCGTCGGGGTTGGCCGAGGGGGAGGAGGCTGATTTTGGGAGCAGTACAGTGTCCTGGGAGTAGCTGCGGGGGAGGTGGTAAAGGCTGCTGTCTGTCGAGAGTGAGGCACCGCGTGATGGAGGCGAGTCGTAGATGGATGAGGCAGAGGCTGGGGCCGGGTGCTGCGGGAAGAAGCCGTTGTGCGAGGTGTGTTTAGCAGAGGAGGTGGAGGACGTGGGCGTACGGTGAGAAGGGAGGTTGTCATTTAGGTCTGTCTCTGAAGAGGTAGACTTGGAGCACTCAGCATGGGCTCTGAGAAGAAAACACAAATTAGGGGATTAAGTATCAACATTTTAATCTGAGTAACTGAGAAAACTATCAGTTAGTGTGAGTCTTCACAGCACCCTGTACAAGCTGCTGTTAGTCACCTGGTGTTATTACATACATTTCTCAGCATGTCTCCCCATATCAAAACCTCCTACATGGGTCAACTGATGAACTGCTGTGCTTAAGTGCAGGTTCAGGGTAATTTGTTAACATGCATTAAAGGATAAAATTAAAATACTTCTACTCATTATGGAATTCATTTCAGTATGTTTAAACTTACAAAGTGGGCCTACTCATGCAGCTCAGGTTTAGCACTAGAACTCTTGACACAAACCATGTAAAACTTAAAGTCATACAGTACAAAGCAGTTCAGGTGTTTGAGTGTTACTCTGAACATGTGTTACACTCCACACAGGCAAGCAGTTCCAGCTGGACGGCTGGCCACTCACGGGCTAGCCTGGGGAGGAAGAGTCTTGCTCTCACACTCCTCTAGAAGCAAATACTCCGGATCTCTGTCCAGTGGAGAGTGAAGCTGCACTGAGCTGAACAGTATACAGCAGAGTCAAGGACAGCAGAGAGTGGCAGTGAAGATAAATGTGCACAAAGAAGAAATGGAGCTAGATAATGTCCAGAAATGCTTGTGCAACCGCATGACACTTTAGCACTGGAATGATAAAGCTTCTCACTTCCAACACGGATGTACATTGTTTCAGGCACACTCACCTGTTGGGTTCAGGCTTTTTGCTCTCACAGTTGACCAGCCACAGGTAATCCTGAGGCTCCTCTGAGCTCGACTGAGAGTCCAGGTGTCGTACACTGACAGGCTGGTATGGAGGGGGCACGTTGGTCAGCACTGCTGCTGGACCCACAATGTTGCCCAGTGCTGGATGAGGGGGCGTGTCCACCACAAGGCCTCCGATGACTGACTGGTGAGCAGCTTTGGCTGCTTCTGGAGGAGAGAAACAAGAGGAATGAGGTACATTTCTTGTGACAGTTTATGTGTGTTTCTTAATTTAGTGTATTAAACAATGAGAACCTAAAAGACAGTAAAACAACGTCTTAGAGAGGGGATTCCTACAACAGCAAGTGAATAACTAACACTTCTGAAGACAAATAAATGAACGCAAGCCACAGAATAAAAATACTGTTACATATAGTGCATAGATATATATCATATATTGTGTGGCGACAGTTCAGCACTTAAGCCCGTCACAAAAAATCAGAATTGGATGAGATGCAATCAAAATTTGTCAGACTATGCTTGGCAGATATCAGATGTCAGCACATCTGTGCAGAGGCTTACTACGCATATTGGTTTATTATCCTGCAGAAATCATGTAATATCAAACCATATCATTACTGCACTAAGTGGAGAAGGTATTCTGTACTTTTGCAGGCCAACACAGAAGCTAGCATCACGCTGGTTCCCTCGACTAAACATCTATGAGATTTTTCACTGTGTGCTTAAATCATTACTAATAAGAATGTCTGTAGACAACAAAAAGTCCTTAAACGTACATATTGCTTCATCCTACTAATTTTACTTTCATGGTTTTTTAAACTTTAATGGTAAAAGCAAGAGCAAATAGATTTTTATGGATTTATTGGGTTTCTGTTGTGGAACTAAAACATGATGGTTGGACTTAAAAGCAACTCCACCGAATAAGACCATGTTGTAACCTCTTGTTTGAAAATTAACCCCAGTCAAATGACCTGATCAAGCTGATATCCATGGCTGTGGCTGTGGTGTATGGTGCAGAGTGAACTTTCCAACATTTTCAATGAACACCAAAACCCTCTCACTTTACTTTCTCTGGCATGGAAGAATCCGTGATGCCAAACAATCTCATGTTAAGTTCACTGTTCACCTTCAGGCAACTGAAATGAAGGATAATATATGTACCTCACTTCCATCCTAGACATGCACTAATGTGGCACACTAAAAAACTTTTGACTGTCTGTAAAAAATTGGAACTTGATGTTTTCCTTCATGAATCAACACCGTTCAGACAGCATATCCTCAAGGTCTCTGCCTGTCATTCAAGGAGTTCTGATATCAGAGTCTTTTTCAAGCCCTTCTGCTCGACCTGATTGTTGTTCTGCTCTCAGAGCCAAGATGGCTGACGCGTATGCTTGTTGATTTATATTTCTGTTTTCATTCCACATCTTTCCACTTTTTCTCTCTTTTCACAGTTCTCCTCCCACTCTCTTCTATAACTGACATGATTTTATCTAACACAAGGTCCCCTTGTTCTCTTCTTCTTTCAAGAGCACATTTCTATCTTTACAGAGCATCATTTGCTCCTCTCCCTCCTCCACCATCATTTTTTTCTCATTTATTTGTTGGAGCTTTAAGTGCTGATTCATCCAGGAAAAAGGAAACCCCCTCTTCTCCCCAGCTCTCTTAACGTTCCCCACCTCCTCTAATATCTGCCGAGCCATGAAGCACTCAAGCGTGGCCACACACAACAGAGGAGTGGGAGTTGGGTCTCACATACAGAGAAGTGTGAGCGAGTGCATGAAAGAGAGTCAGGGACAGGTTTTTACAGAAAGAACTGTGAAGAGAGCTATCTGTTAAATATTTGTCTCTAGACCCAGTTATTCCTTGAATGTGTATGCTGTTTATTTTCACATCAGATTTGAACAGATAAATCCAATAAGCTGTTAAATAGGTGAGGTGAATGTCAGTATCAGTGCTGCCCTGCCTTAACTGTCTGTCGAAAAGAGGTTGAGAAGAAATCACAATGCTCGGGAGAGGACAGCCTTGGAGCAACGTAATCAGTGACTCAGTAGTCAGCTTTGAAAGTACATTCTTGAATGAAAAGATCTTCTGTAGTGTGATATGTCAGACCAGGCTGGACAAAACGTTGAGTTTTTTAGGTGCATGTATTTTCAAAGAAGATGTATGATATGGCCTGAATGTAAATATCAATGTAGTTTATTTTACCTTAAGACAACTTGGAACATTTTGGGTTTCTGGTTTGGCAGAGTGGTTAGCAACCAGGCATGTTCCATATACATACTTCTGCCTGCCCAGGTTTGAATCCAGCCTGTGGCCATGTTTGCAGAGTGTCTTTCCCTACTCTCTCACCCCCTTTCACAAGCCTATCCACTGCCATTCTCTCCTATCAACAAAGGCACAAAATGCCCCAAAAATACATTCAAAAGATAACTTAGAACATTTCTTAAGACATCATCTGATCATTGCTGAGAGCAACTTTAAATAAACTGATAAAAAGCACTTGTACTGTCCAAAATGTCGATAACTACCCTGTCTTGCACGGTTAAGAAATGATTTAAAGATTCCTGGATCCGCGTACAGATTTGAATCACCACCAAAACCTTATTACTTTTTCCTTGTGTCATTGCCAACAATTCATGAGAATGCCATAAAATCTGATGAAAAATCATTGATTTATCAGCAAACGTGGAAAAACTGCCTCCTCACACCATATCCTCCAACCGGGTTTGGATCACCACTAAAATCAAATTACTTCCTTCTTTTTTGCCCTGACTTCTTTTCTTGCCAGTAGTGAAAATGTGGAAAACTTCCCTATCTCATAATGTTAACAAATCCTTTAAAAAAAACTGGCTTCCCATCTGGGATTCTGTTCACCGCCGAAATCTAAAGAGCTCTTCCTTGTACCATGATCAACATTCCCCAAAATGTGATCCAAATCTGCTTATTCCTGTTTGAGTTATCTTGTTGACAAACAAAAATAAAAGCCAAAGAGGCATACAGAAAAGCTGACAAATCAACTGTATTAAATAAGATGCAAAGAAAGAGAGAGAGTGGCGGTGGAACTGACATGCACACAACACTTTGATCATCTAGAGCTAGTAAGAAGAATAATGTGAGCTCTGACACACACATGGATCCACACATGGATCATTGAACCTTGGTGAGAACGTTGCTGATTAGAGGCCTTCTGGTACATTCATCTGGTTTAAACAGCACTCCCATCTGGGATGTAGAGCCTTCAGAGGAGAAAGGTATACACTACCTTATGAAATCTTGGTAGTATACATTGTTTTGCTTTAACCTACCACCAGCAGTCAGCAGTTACAAAAATGAGCTTTTGTTTTGTCACCCGGTCTAACCAAAATAAATCTACTGTTGCACAAACTTAAAAAACAATAGTTGAAAAGTCTGTAAATCAGTTTGGGATTACAACATTTTACAAAATACTGTTTCAACTGTAATTGCTAATTAAAATCTTAGGTTATTAAATTAAGAATCCTCATAATTTGCCTGGTAAAAAGAATATATAGAATTGATCCTTAGCTAAAAACAAGCAAAAATTCAGAAAGAGTACTGTCCTTTGTTTTAGTTTAAGGGAAGATAAAACCATGATAGACAGCTAAAACACTGGCTGCTTTTACAGGCAGTCAAAATTCATTAAGGTCAATATTTGGAAGTGTTTAGAAAAACCCTTAGACATGATTTCCCGATCAAAACAGCGTCGCACGAACTACATCTCGACAAACAGAACGTCATGACGAAATGCGCATCATTTCTGCTTCTTCTTCCTGCAGCAACATGACGAAAAACAAAAAGCCCAGAGCAGGTAGCAGTCGCCTTTGTTTGGGCTTTGGTGCAAGTACTGACCCACCACCAATGCTTGACATGATTCTTTGTCAATTTTTTCATTAACCAAAGGCTAGAACGTGGAGAAATAGGAAATGGAGTCTGAGCTGTGCCATTTTACAACAAATACTTCCTGTACTCAAAAGACCAAGATTCTTTGCAAAAAGAACATGTCTAAAACCCATATTAATGTCCCTTTTGATGGGGATATTCCAAAAAGTGTATACATGATCAAATATTCAGGTAAGAAAAGGAGTAACCCAGGGGGGGTTTGCGGGTTTTTACAATATAAGCATATTTCCATTTTCCAAAAGGTATTGGTGTTTACATGGCCGTGAGCAACCAGGTTATTGCTAATATTCCGGTTATGAAAGGGTAAATGACTGCATGTAAACGTAGGCAATAAGTAGGAGTGAGTATTGGCAAGAGCCTCACGATACGATACGTATCATGATACTTTGGTCACTATACGATAATGTCACGAAATATCACGATATCACAATATTGTGATATATTGCGATATTAAACAGTAAACTAGAAAAAAACCTAGAGACAGTGAATATGTAACTTTTCCATTTAATTGTTATTGAAATATGTCAAATGCAGCATAGAGTCTTTGAAAAGTGCTGTATAAATAAAATGTATTATTATTATTATTATAATTATTATACACTTAACATGACAACACAGAGTTCATCAAGTCACTTAAACTAATGTTTAAGTAAAACAGTAAGTAACACAAAATCACACATTTCTCTTGTCATTGTCTAAACTGAATAGACTGCATGACAAAAAATCCTGTGCATACATATTTATAAGATGTATTTTATTTCCAACTCTGCCAAAATATGAGTTTTTATTTTTACAAAAATATCGATACTAAGATTTAAAATATCGATATTATAACAGGAGTCAAAATATCGCAATATATTACGATAGCAATATTTTTCCACACCTCTAGCAATAAGCGTAACTGAGGCCCAACCTCAAATAAAGCAAATCAAGAGGCTATAGGCCTACATAAACCTACGTCTACACCGTCAGATTTCTCAGACTGATATGTTGAAATGTAAATGTAAAAAGTTAAATTGGTGCTGAATCTATAATTCAACTTTCTTTTGGATTTATCAGGAAAAGCAATAGAAATGGTACGTGTTACTGCAATGTGTACTCTCCAAGCAACTGTGGCTCCTTACCATCATCAGTGGGGTTGAAACCACAGATGTCACAGATGCAGCGAACCCACTTGTTCATCTCCTCCTCCGTGTCAGCCACCAGGTAGAAGACGCGGTCAATGGTCTTGATATCGAATATGAAGCTGTGCTCCAAGTCTTTCTTGTTAAATGTCAGACCAGCATCCACCTGGGGGCAAAACATCTAAGTATTAATACAACTTAATCTAGGCCAAACACTGAAAGAACTGATGATTGAATATTACCTGGCAGTTGAGGAGAAAGCTTCATAAATGGAAAACAATTCTTAACAAGGACATGGTGTCTTTTCTACTCTTTCCTTGCCTTTCTGCATGGTAACTTCCCTTTTTACACTTCACGGTTTCATCTTTGAGTCCAGTCTAACTTATCTAAAATGACCTGGCTTCTTTTTAGATTATTGCAGGTAATGTATGTTTGCAATTGGATCGTTTAAATGATTGACCAATATGTTTGAGTTCATCATACACAGACTGAAAAAATACTAGACTATTTCAGTATTTTTGAACAATATATAATAAGAGTGGTAATTGGAGCTTGTTTAAACTGTATGTGGAAATGAACCAGCCTGAACCTTTGTTGTGGTTTACATGTTGACTCTTTTGTTTGGATAACTCTAGAGAGGTTGTGTGTAGTGTTTTGTTGATTTAGTGTTTCAATTAGGATTATGATTGGAGCCATCCACGATCATAAAAACCAGGATGACTGTCATAAGTGTTGTGGCACTCATCCTCCTCAATGAATAGGACACTCTAATTTTCAATTCAAGAACAAAATGTGAGTGTAGTCCACTCTGGTGGAAAAATCCATTGATGCCTCTTGACATATTTACAAGACACAAGCAGTGTGCTGAGGGAGTTTCACCGAGGGCCATCTCTGCCTTTAAACATGTCCTGAACCTTAATGTAAGACACTGTGTAACTTTTAGGCAGCTTTTCGTTCTTAAAGGGTTTTATCAAGTACTTTTCTTTTTTCTGTTTTAAACGTTCTGTACCAAAACAAACATTTTAACCCCATTGTCAACTTTTTCAAGGTGTATAAATGATTAAATAGTTTCTAAAGGGTCAAATGTATTAACATCAGATCTACTTCACTGCCTTTCTCTGTATGCAGTTTTTATGCTTCTAAGTCATTTAGGCATATTTTTACCATGTAAATCGAAATCAGATAAATTAAAAGCAGAGTTCCTGTAAGCCTTAAATTCTAAACCACACGAGAATCATACAGATATGTTTATTTCACTTATTTTTTATTTGTAATTTTTATTAATTTATAATATGACTCTGTTAATCATTTAAAAAATAGTTATATGCAAATAGCAATAGCAAATATGTTTAGATATCACTGAGCAATCAAGCTCAATAATAAAGATCTCATTATTTATTCAAAAAATTATCAGGATTAGCATTTTTACCATAATCAAGCTGCCCAAGCTGTTTGTAGAAAACATTGTTTTCCTTAAACATTACCAATAAAAAGGGTTTTACATTTCTTTGGTTTGTTTTTTAAGATGTAAGACAACTTAAACCTGTATATAGAATATTTCCATGAATCAAATCAAAGACCCAAAAGTGAAAATAAAATTGTTTAAGGAGCATCTGTGGTTAGCTAAAATAACAATAGTAGTGAATGAATTAAATATCTATGAACGTGTTGCTGTGTTATGATGCAGGCCAGCAGATGTAAGGAACCGTACCTGCTCACACAAGTTGAGATCAATCACACGGATGGGCTTCTTGGCATGGTCATTCTTGTAGTACTCCAACACGTCTGGGTCGCCTGTCAGACGGCCACTGCGAAGAACAAACCACCGCTTCTTCCATGCCTGCAGGGTGAGCAGAGAAACAGGGCCAAAGGTTATATGTGTGTTCTCACAATGACGGCTCCATTCCCATCTGACCACAGGCTGGCCAAATGCTTTATTTTTTCAGTTTAGCCAGTGTGTGCTTGCATAGCTTGTGTCTCCGTGTGTATTCTCCACAAGCTGCATGAGCCAGAGGGAAGAGGCCTGAACCAGAAAAATGTGTCTGGGATAACCAGAACAAAAGCCACATAGTTGGTCTGGCATCCTGGCCAGGATTTATAACCAAATCTATAACAAGACATGGACAATTAGGTCTATTTAAATTCATGTCAGGCAATACATCTCTTTCACCGGGAATGTTGCAGATGATTTATTAAAGTTTATAAGAATAATCTTAAGAAACACCCCATCAATTGAAATAAGAAATCCCCCCTTTTCCAAGGGAGGATAAACACAGACACAGCTATCTCAGCCACTGAAGAAAACTCCATACAGCCTCTAAACTGACCAAATATCAGGCACAACATTTATGTCACAGCTTAAATATTACTAAGTTAGTAAAATGAAAAAGACTATTGTGGACATACAAACAAAAAACAAGCCAGAGGCAGAGCAGTGTTGATGCTATGCTAACAGTGCAATATTTTCAAACTCGTGCTGTCTGTCGTTTTATTTAGATAATACCCTACAGCAATTCATCTGAACGCAGACTAAAGTAGTTCATGAACTCTATTGTGTACTATTGCTGTCAAGCTGCACACACTTTCTGCATGACAACAGATACCCTTTACAAATGTTACATAATGTTGAGAGCAATCTGGGCACTTTATGGAAAAAGAATGTCTCTGTTAATACTTATTTACTGCTAGATGTACTTGAAAATATGTACATTTAAAGGTTAAAAAGTTTCATATTGGGGTGCTGGTTTGGTGTAGTGGTTAACAACCAGGCATGACCCATGTACATTCTTCTGCCAGGTTTGAATCCAGCCCGTGGCCAGTTTGCAGAGCATCCTCCCTTACTCTATCTCATCGCCCTTCACAAGCCTATCCACTGCCTTTCTCTCATCTATCAACAAAAGCACAAAGTGCCTTAAAAAAAGAAAAAGAAAAGTTACATATTGTTGTAAGAGTGTAATGAGTAAGCAGAGTTGCTACACACCTATCAACAACAAACTGAAAGATTTAAAGAACTTTAGGATCATAGCTAAGAAAATCTGATACAGCCTTTAAAATTTTTCTTTATTTACACAAGAGTCTGATTTTTATTGTCAAAAATCTGAACTTTATTGCATGTCTTGCAAGATGTCATCCAGTTCTTTACATATTAAAACCCTGTGTGCTAGAGTCTGACTTTTCCCATCTTCTTTCCTTTTCTTCCTAGTTTGCAGTGTGTGAATGCTCGATATACAGACAGAAATGCCGTTGTAGTTACTATGAAATGTAATATGAAAAAACAAACCCTCTACATAAAAATATAAACCACTGAAACTTACAGTGAGGATTTGTTTAAGCATCCAATCACATTGCAGCCAGAAGAGTAACTACAATTGAAGTAGTATTCACAAGTAAAGTACATTTTCAGATTTTTTTTTTTTAAATTACACCTTTAAACCATAAAAACTTTATAACAATCTACAGGAGACTGAGTGGTGGTTGTTGATATCAGATGTTGTCTATCATCCCCAGCAGATCAGAAGACATTCCATTAGAGTATGAGGAATGCAAGCTGAAACTTTGTTGCTGTTGTTTTGGGGTGTGATCTGGACTGTACTAATAACCCTGTGTGCTTGGAGATTTTTTTTATCCCTTGGCTGTTTTCCTCTCTACAGGGTGTCCTTTGTTATTGGGCCAAGCCCTGCATGGAGACAGCATGAAGAGCTTCAGACCTTTTCTTCCACAAACAGAACGGAGAAACAAGCCAACCCACGAAGCCCCCTATTTAAATTGCAGGCATAACAGACAGGAATCACATGGACAAATAATGCAGAAACAATAAACAACACTCACTTTTTCAGAGAAAAAAGAAAACATACATCAAATTAACATCCCACACTGACATACTGCACTCACACATGGAGCACGTTTCACACGCTGCAGTTCAAAAGGACTGTTATATAATCACACACACACAGTCCAAAAAAAGACTTTCAAACATACATCCTTAAAGACAGGCCAACTTAAACACCAAATTTAACTGTGAATGTGCAGAAACAACACTAATGGGTCTGTGTTGTGTTGGCGGGACAAAGGCTGTGGGTGTGGAGAAGGAACCTCTCTCCCTCTCTCCTTCTCTCTCTCTCTCTGGGCACATGACAAAGCAGTCTTGGGTCAAGTTACCCTGTGGGGAACAGAAGGACCCAGAGCTTAGGTTACAGTGAGGCCAGGCCCGCCCAGGGTGAGAGTGTTGACAACATGGTAAGCTGTATATACAGGAAACCGAGGCCAGAAGTGAGAACCTGTTCAACAAAAGTGTTTAGCTGTCTTTGAGTGGGAGTTTCTGTTCAAATCCATTAGAAACAGCAGCATGATGAGAGTTAGGAGACAAAAGGCGGTCTCTTATGTGATCAGAAACAAGATTTGCAAACAGCATTGAGACCTCACAATAAATTTTAGATTATATCATTTCATTATGTCATAGTGCTCCCTTTAATTTCAGCAGTATGCACTGATTTTGCAAAAATTTAGTATGCAGCATATGTAGTGTGCAGTATGCAAAAAAATGTGGGATCCATGGTATGCCAGAAATGTTTTACAGTGTTCTAGTTCTGCCTCCTTTCCAAACTCTTTCCCACAACACAAAGCACCAAGTGTTGACAGACTAAAATGGCAGGTAGTGTCAGCATTAGTGCAGTAGTCGCTGCGGTGGAGTAATACAAACAAAAGAACCACTAAGAGCAGATTTTTCATGATGTACTCGTGTTCTCGTCTAAGTCTTTTGAATACCCCTCCCATGTGAAAAGAGGACTTCTATGCACAAGACAAAAAGTATGCCACATCTAGACTGCTCCCTCTCCCCCTGTTTAAAGCATCTGTAGCTGCCCCAAATCGGGTGCCTTAAAGTGACATGAGCTCCAACAGAGCTTCTCAGATGGAGGAAGAATACAGCTGAATCAGTACGTGAAAACCAGAAGCTTTTGGAAACATTAGTGATGTGAAAACACACTTGCATTCATCAAAATCTTAAGAGATGATAAGATATATTTTGGGGTGGCCAGGTACATTTCAAGCTACCCTGGTTTGCTCTATTGACCAACAGATTGGTCCCTGGTCAGGATATGAAAAACACTCTGTGCAGCAGAAAACCCTGATAGATCACCTGAACATACAAACAAAAAACAGATCAAACTGCACAAAGTGAAAAAATTAGAGTTATCTTTGAGGTTTGCTGCCATAATCCATGTGTGGCTAAAGGGCCACAGCTGACCCTATGATTATATTTTGAACACCCCTGTAATCTAACCCACTGATGAAATGCATGAAATGGTAACTGAACATAAAGTGAAATACTTCAACATTTGCTATGCAGTAAACTGATGCTAATAATACCATTGTGTATTAATTATGCTACAAAAGTCAGATCAGCAGCATAAGATCAGCAGGTTAGACAGAAACATTTTTTTTGTGCACACAAGAGCCTGAACTGACGCCACACCAATAACTTGCAGCCTCAAACTACCTGCCAAGGTTGCAAGTAAATAAAAGAAGCTTTATCACAGTGATTTAAGTTGGACTGCTCAGCTGGGCCTGTCTTTAGTGTGTTCCTCTCTGACGCATGTAGAGGAAAGTGAGGGAGACCTTAACAGCTCTGATACGACACTGAGGTCATATAACTCCAGTGCCAATCACTGGTAATGTTATTCAAGCTGTTTCTGAATATACTGCAGATAGTTCTGATCAAATGAGCATTATACTCAAAAAAGAGACAGAAAGATGCAGAATGTGACAAGATATCGTAAGGAGATGTGCAGATAAAGTGTCTGAGTGTGTAAATACTAGAGATGCTTCAATTCTCCAAATATTGAACTGTTTGGTAAACTGCTCATGGTTCAATATGTATGTGTGAAATGCTGTATTCTTGGTTTTAAAGTACGAACAGATTTCATCCACTTGTGCCCTTTTCTCTCTGTATTTGCACTGCTTTTGAGCAGCATAAGTCAGAGGACAGGGGTGTGGAAACTTCTGCCATTAGAAGCAGTTCAAAAAAGTTTTGCAAAGACAGCACACTACTGCTTTGAGAGAAGAGGCAGCAATATGCATCCACACTAGAGATATGAGGTACCACCTATTTTTCTACTCCATCATCGAGTAGGTAAAACTATAGTTCAGCATTTGTCTAACCTGAAATCAATAACAACTGAACTTAACAATATGGCATGAAGCCTTGTGGGCCATGTTACATAACATCATATTTTAACCACTGATGCACAACATTCATCCTGTTGCACAAGGGGAACATAAACTCCAACACATCAGCATTGTGCATTTAATAAAGTAAAATATTTCTTACCTTTCACCAGGTAACTTAAAAGCAGATTCATAACACACTGACCGCAGTAGCTATAAAAACTACCCTTAACTGCTCAGAACAGGCATGAAAACACCCTAAGACTTCAAAAGTTCTGTTGGATAAAAAATATACTCCATTTTTAAATATTTACTGAAGTCGGCAGGATGACAGCTAGAGAATAACTTAACAATCCTCAATGGGCCTTGACAAACTGACATTGAGGATCACATTATAATGTGTTCTGTGATGATTCAGAAAATGATGATTAGACAAATAAGCAAAATTTCATCATAATCATGATCATAATCAGATTCTGGCCAAGTATGTTCAAAACATACAAGGAATTTGTTTCTGGCTGTGTCTCTCACAGAATGGAAGGTAGAAATGTACATAAAATAGAATAAATACATAATGAAGAATACATACCCATACAAAAATAAGGTTAAGAAGATAAAAATATATTGTTAGCACATTTTGCGCAAAAATACAGTTAGTGCAAGTCAATCAGTGTCTAGTCGGGTGAATTTGTTCACAATTATGTACAACTGTACTTAATCTCATTTGAAAAGTTTGGCTGATGATGTTAATGTGTCTAAATCCAATATCAAAAAAGAACACTGTGTCTGTCTAAAAAATGTGATAATTACAGTTGTTGCATGTCAAATTTGTTTGTTTACTTCTCCACCATTAAAAAAAAGATACAACTGGCGTTCCCTATTAAAAAGGACTCAATTTAGTTCTTTCATCATGATTATTTAGTTATTTTGTAAAATTGTTATATTATAAACTGCATCAAGGATGTTTACAGAAACGTTTTTTTTTATAAAAGCAAAATGAAGAAACTGCTTAAAAACTGTTCCAATAACTTTGTCTGACCAACACTTTCTAGCTGTTAAATGAAAAAATCCTTAAAACATTTCAAAATAAAAAACACCAAAGAGAAATATGTACAATGGAAAAAGTTGTAAAAACAGAACTAAATCCAAAACACTGCACAAAAAACAAGGTAGATATTAACTTATGTGCTTGGTACATCCCTAGTAGATACAAAAATGAAAGAATGGGAGCAAAATACAGAATACAGGTCAAAGTGAAACCAAAACAACTTTGAGAATTTTAACATAGACAAAAAAACTCTAAGATAAATTACATCATAAAATTTTATCAATAAGAAGCAACACTCAAAGCAGAAATAAAAAAATGTAATGAAAGAAGAGGAAGAAAAGATATCAATATAGGAAATTAGATGCCAGTAAAGTAAAAAGTAAAAGCAAAATTTAATTAAAAAATAAACAAGGTAATTAAAAAAATAATGTACTAACAGCACTATCTAATAACAGGGCAAAGGCTCACTGAAATCATTCCTGATATCTTTTGGTGCTAGAAGTTTCAGGACAATCACAGATGAAATGATGGCTCTGCAGCCCTGCAGAGATTCAGTTCTGTTCTGCACGGCTTCATTAACAAACTCACAGACACTGGTAACTCAAACATGACAAGCTGTTCAGTAGCTTGAGCATCTCTCATCTGTGGACTTTTCTCACAGATTTCCCTGAGCACAGTTTAACACTCACACTGTTAGGCACCACTACATTTTCCCGCACAGTTAGCACAAGATACATGTTCAAAATTTACAGTCTTTAACAGATCCAAATCAAAACACAACACAAAGAGTAACAGACAGCAGAGGAAACAACCCCTTACTGCCCTATATTAAAGCATGAAGTAGGGAGAGAGCTGCACTGCATCATAGAGAATGTGTGTCATTGGCATGCACGGACATTACTCCTATTTTACAAACACAAGACATCAGGAAATGGGAGAAATTATGTTTAAGGAGGAGGTCACGTTTACATTCATCCCAATACCTGCTTACTGGAAATTCTGCATTTTCCTGCAGATAGACAGTAATCAGATTTCTTCTCTACCTCCCACCACATTTTTGCTCCAACAGGGGCAGATTTGAAGTGTATTACTGATGTGCACTGTGGCATAGAGTGTGCTTTTTCTTTTTTTTTTTTGTAAGAGCATTTGACAGACAGCTCGGTGGGAGAACAGGCGGCACTCTTTTAACGTGCCAAGTGTCTAAAATTCAAATTTACATGTCAGCTTCAGCAAGATAACTGATGTGGTTTTTATTTTTCTGCATCTGAACTTCAGAATTGGTAATTCTGAAACAAAAATTCTCTGCTAGAAGCAATCTTATGTCTTTTGTTTCTATCCCTGGGTGAAAAGCCCCCATCTCCTATTTCAATGGTTTTATGGTGCAAATTATGTCATGCAGGTTACATAATAGGATATACTTTTAGTGACCTTCTTATATGACCAAGAAATCAAGACAAGTGTTAACAAGTTGGCTTGATTTTTTTGGGTTAAATAAAATGAACTTGGTTTATGGTTTCATTTACATTAAGGCCCAAACTGTCCTGAATCTGGTTTTTTTTGCTCCTGTTTTACTCACATCTGATTGCATAGCTTAACATGTGTAACTGAATTCAATATGAGAGACAGCAACAAAATCAAGCTTATTACACAGAATTATATGTGAGCACCCCAACTGCCTGTGAGCGATGCAGCATGATGAAAATGTTTTTGCCTTGACATCCTGTTTCTATTTTCCTCTCCAGGAAGGTATGCAGACATATGTGGGCAAGGAGTGGGGAAAGAGGGATTTTGACAAGGTGCAGGAGGGACTCACTTGTTTTTCTATGGCTTTTTTCACTCAGCAGACCTTATCTGTTAAATATGGCAGAGATAGTGGAGAATTCAGTTGGTAAAATGATTTACTTTCACTTTCCACATCAATAGAGAAACTTTGTCTCACGCAGGCCTGTGTATTCACGAGACCCAGAAACCATCCCCCAGAAATAAAAGGCACTTCAGGTCAATTTCTCCGGCTTTGCACAGAAAGCACTTGATATACTGTTAACAAGGGGAAATGTAAGGCATGAAGTCTGATTTTGAACGGATGCAGTGTCGACAACAGGGGAGCAATGCTGTGCACTGCAACGTGACATCCACCTTTCAGTTAAAGCTTGGTACAAAACATAATGATGATGTCTTTACACAGAATATATGGCACATCGAAGACTATTTATGCTCATTCAAGAGTCGAATATAAGCTAATATTGAGGAAATATAACAGCACCATTCTGTTGCCAGGCTTAAAGAGTCGTTTGATCAATTAGAAGGTCTATGGTTCATGCTTGGGTGTCCTTGGGCAAGACACTTTACAGCTGCATCTGCTGATGAACAAGTTACATAGAACCTTTACACAGTGGCTTCAGTATCACACAAAAGCAGATACACACACTCATAGCTCTACTTCCTCCTGCAGAGTCCATGTGCTGAGCACTTATGGATACAATGCGTCTAATCCTACCTCTGGAGACGGAGCAAATGGGGGTCAACTTGTTCCCTTTCCATCTCTGCATCACTTAGGTGAAACATAACAGCTGCATTAATAAAATAGTTTGAAATTGAAGTATTACTGGAGATTTTGTATCACCCCAACTGTCCTATATTACTACTTAGTTCAACCACTGCGATGCACTTCTAACAGATCAACTTTACACATGGGTGCTGGTTTAAAGGAGTGGGTTGTAAATATGCATGTTGTATATGCATAGGTGGTATCACCAAAGCTCTTTTTAACAATTGTTTTCAAATCATTTGCTGCTACACTGAGTCTGTGAAATCTTTATTGATATACATATTGAAAAGGAATATGTGGTGATATATTGCCATATATTCCTAACATCAACATGAATGAAGTCAATACTCTAAACTTTCACTAAAACAAAACATCAAGATCAAAATAGCTAACCAAAAGAAGTTGAGCTCCTTTACATACCTCCTCCCAAGGCTCATGATGAACATATAGAAAAGTCTGGTCCTGTGTCCAGTTTTGGATTTTCCATGATACCCAGATTTGATCAAACTAACCCAAATCTGAAAGCAGGAGACATCCATTCAAGTCCTTCCTAAAACATATTCCAACCCTTTCAGCTCAACAACCACAGAGCCTCCTCCAGCCTGTGGGAGTCCAGTTCTTACTGCCCCAGTATTGGGAATGGGACAGCATGGGACGATACTATGCTGGGACGGGGAGGGCTCTCCTAGCATGGCAGCTGTCCCCGCCAACCCTTCTCCACCCCCACCTCCTCCTGTTTTCTCCAAGCAAGTGTCTTCTGATAGGGTGAGACACAGGAAGACCCCCTCTATTCACCCACCCAGGTCCTACATCCTATGAGGGAGCAGACAGAGGGGGCATTGAGGGTCTGACTAAGACGATGATGGGGGGGACGGAGGTTAGAGGGAGGGTTAGGAGGGATGCCAACTGAGTGGAGTCACACTGCCGTCAGAGGCCTTCTAACCCAACAACACTGCAGCATGAAAAGGGCAGAAGAAAGGGCAGAGAAGTAGGTGAAGTGCACAACAAAGCAGGGGAAATGTCAGGAATGATGCTGCAATGATGGAAGGAAAATCTGAAAGAAAGCTAGGCAGCATCATGCAACATAGCCCTCTTCAGCTGCAGGATAAAACACTGGAACAAGAGTTTGATCTGACATATTATCTTAATATGTTACCGGTGAACCATTCTGCCAGCACCACTCAGGCTCCACCAACTCCAGTTTACTGCACTTTAAAAGCTAATTGAGCTTCATGGTTTAGATAGCTTAATGCAGCCTAAAGAGCCTTTGAGTGGACTAATTGCTGATGTCAATGCACTGTCATCAGAGGCTGTAAGCTGCACACTTAAAACTCATCCTCCACATCTCTAATGGTAAATGATATAGATTAAAACAGGCCTGTTGGTCTCTACTTTCCTTCAGCAGTTAGGACACAAGATTGTTTCTTCAGGTCAAAGGAAGATGTAGGCTCTATGTACTACGACACTGGTGTTTAGGTTTATTCGTCAGCTTGTTTTATGACTCATTATGTGTTACACTGCAGGCACGGCATGTGACTGCTTTTTAAAATAAATACCAAAGACAAGTGCTTGAAAATAGGAATTGAAAAATAACAATTAGTTCAAGGTAGCTAATGAGTCACATGTATTTTCTCTGGTTTGTATTGGGGCGGAATAATGTTTTTAAAATGCATCACATTAAATGTCAGTAACATGAGTCAAAGCCTGTTATACTATTATATCTGTGTTGTTCAAACTAAAACTACGACTTTCTTGTTTCCTTGACTATGTTTTGTATAAGTCTGTCAGTTATCGCTCCACTCAAAGACATTAATGCTACAGTGCTAGCACTTAAAATGTACACATTACTAACAGGGCTCGACTTAAATAAAAGGGTGTTACATTTCAAAGAATAACCATGTCAAGAAAAGACTTTCAATTGTTTTTCCCCTTTTGCCTGTGTTTTTATCATAGCTCTAACAATATTCATTATTTATATTTTCAGTGCAGCTAACTAATATGACTTATTGCCCTGGCACTGCAAATAGACCTACCACTGTGACATCCTTCCACTGTTCTGTTGTCAGTATTAACCCATCAACCTGCAGCAGCAGAGCCACTGCAGAGGCTAGACATGAGAATTAATGCAGAGAAGATGACAACGTGATGAGCAGTGCTGAACCAATGAGCAAAGAGTAAACCTGCACACCAACAAAGAAGGAATAAGCCCAAGTGGGGAAGGGAGCCTTAAAGATGCAGGAGCTCTAACAGAGGACCTCAGGCAGAGAATACTGCACTAGCAGGAGTTGTTTGTATATGAGAAACTACAGGGTCTTTTGAACATTAGTGAGTGCGAACACACTCCAGCATTCATCAAAAAATTACATGAACCTGATTTAAGCATTTTACTACTTATATTTATATTTTCTCACATCTAGAATATGATGGACGTCCATATCCTTCCTTCTGCTGCTCTCCATATTCGCCGTTTCTTTTTCTGCATCTTTATGCAATGCAATGCAATAAAATAAAGGACCCCAGATTATCAATTGGATGTAATGAATAAACAGACTATTGAGAATAAGGTTAGCAGGTTAATCTTATTGTTCACAAGTGAGAAATGGCCTGTATCACATTATGCTGTTAACATGACTACTTGAGTAATCAGGTAACTCCAGATATCAGGTAGTGATCATTCAAGCGGTGTGCATGAACTCCTAATGTGCTGCTTTCCCCCTTTAACCATTTAATGGTAGCATTAGCTTAGCTCACAGACACTGGATGCCTTGTTTGCACTTAGCAGCCTGAGAGTGGTCGGGGCCATCTGTCCCTGTCTGAGTGGGCTGCGGGTAAGTGACCTGCACCCCAGCTGCACTGACTCATCCTGACTAGGACAGCCTCTGTGTTTGTTCAGAAAAACACAGCACCAGGGACAGTGAGGAAGAGCACTGGGCTCAGACGGGGGAGAGAAGGTCAATAGTTTTGTGATAGCAGGAAAAACTCTGTGTTGCTGTTTTAATCAGTTAGATATGAGCAAGATAAAACAGTCTGTAGACACGGTAGAGAAGACTGTCGTGTGTGGTTAGCTGAAAGGAACATGATTGAGAACAAATATATTTTCTGTTGCTTTACTTTCTCATAATCTGGCTCTCTCAGGCAGGAAATTGAATATAGCAGTGAGCCGGGTGTCAGTATTTATCTGCATGCTGTTCAAGGAGTGACATCAGAAAGAAGCCGAGGACGAGGTGAGAAAAAACTAAACTGAAGCATCAGTCAATGGAACATTGCTCAGCAGTCATATACATTAAATGCACAACTCAACACAGGCTTTTAGGTACTTGAAATAGTTTGTTTTGGTTGCATAAAGGGCCTAAAGATCTTTAATTATTGAAGAGTAAAGGGAAGATTACACCACGGTGCCATCCCATTCAGAATTGTCTTTTCCTTCTCTTCCTATGTTTCCTGTTTTGTAATATTTGGACACACGTAGGGTTTGTCAGGGGGGCAACTATTAAGGAATAAAATTCAGGGAATGCACATGACATTTTTCTATTACTTAAGCAAGTACTGGAGTATTCAACCATTGCATTTGCTGACGCAGGGAAGCTAAAAAAGAAGCCAGAAATATTTCCATGACACTGCAATCTGACAGATGCTGTAAACAAATACGCAATCTTGTGGACCACAGAGCTTCCCTAAGCCTCACATAGGCAGCCTCAGGACTGTAGGACTATTTTGAACAAAGGCCGTTCTAAGAGAGGAGTGTCAAGAGCGTCAGAGGTTTTGGCGCTGATGGCCTTGGTGACGAGGTCTGCAGAAGGAGAAGGAGGGCAGGGACAAAAGCTCCTCTATGCTCAGCGCTACAACTTGTATAAATCAGTCTTTGTTAGCCAGAAATGACTGGGATTCTTGCTAAACAGCTATTTTTATATCCTTGAGCACCACAGAGGGCAGTTAACGTACAAGTAAGAGTGCATGGCCTTTGGCTAAGTGTGGCTGTTCAGACGTCACCGGCCCTCCTCCGCCTTCTGGGAGGAAAGGGGGCTTCTGTGGCAGACGTGCATGTCTGAGGTACAGCACGCTGGACAGTGGTCTAAAATCACACAGCTCTGCAACCACATTCTGACCTTGCGGTAATAGACACTGCTGATTTGTCTGACTGAGGTACAAGTCATGCATGATCAAGTTTTATTTCACTTATAAGTTAATCTGAAAAAAATCTGCAATAGATTAGGCATTTTGTTCACAATCAAAAAGCTAAAGAATGTTTTCTGATCTTTGGGATGTTCCTTGGAATCCACTGTCATTTTGTTGACTAATTATTATCATCACATCACAGTTTTCGTCAACAACTTTTAGTCCCCTAACGAAAAGTAGACGGATAAAACAAGTGTACACTGGCAAAAACTAAAACTAGATTAACTGACATTTTTGTCACGTAGACAGTTGAGATAAGTGTGGAATAACAGCTACTTTGGTTGTGTGCAAGGGTTGGATGATTTACGAATGGCGTCCAATCACAACTGCCTTAGTTTCATGGTATTGGCATCCAAGTATAAAACATGACTCCAGAAAATTCACGACAACATAAAAAATGCCTTACCCTTTACACTTCACATTTTAGTCGACTAAATTTGCAGTCGACTCCATTGACTTAAATGTTGTGAATTTTCATGAACTAAAACTCAAGTTAAACAAATTCAGATGATTAAATTATGACTAAAAGTAAAAGATTTTTAAGGGAAAAGACTGAACTAAAACTAAACTAAAAAGTTCTGTCAAAATCACAGTGTAGGAGACTACTTTCAGACTTAAGTGGGTGTAAATTTAACTGAAGACAAGTCCAGTGTTAAAAGAAACAGTCAATGCAGCTTAATCTGTGGGCAACCAGTCAAATTGAGGACTGTCTGACTTGAGTCCTCCTTGCAAGGTAAAGATCATATGACTGTTTCAGATGGTGTTTCCAGCAACTAGCCATTTAGTAAAACTTATTTGTGCTCCACCAGGACCAAAGGCAGCCTTACATAGTGTCTAAACATCCATTTGCAGCACTTACGTTATATGCTTACCATTAAGAAGAACCTGAAGTCCAGTGTCTCTAATGTCAATAATCTCTTAGGTGTGGCACATGGCGTGTTGTTTAACACAATCAATGGAGCACAACACCCTGCCCAACAGATGCCACCAGCACCTTAATTAGCAATTTCCCTGGAAAGACTGAATGCAATCATCTGTGTTTCCACTGTCCAAGGTTGACAAAGGCACTAAGGTAATAGAACTGGACTCAGTCCACGTACAACTGCATTTATTTTCTTGATCAATTCTGTTAGTCTGGTTTGTATCCAGGTCCGAGGGCATTCGGGCTGTAAGGTAGAATGATGCAAGTACTGACTGACCATAGCTTCATTCAAAGCTTGTGGTAGGAGGCTATGTTACAGATTGTTGTCAGCATTAAGTAGCCATTGAAAGCCTGAGCTAAAAAGATACGTATACCTAGTTTGATAATGGCCCTGACTGGATGAAGACGTTTTACTATTCAGTCTGCTTGTTGTCCTTAATTGTAAACTCTGAGTGGGAAGTGAAAGCCAAATCAAGTCAAGAACTGGTAACAAATACCTCAAAGTGTCAATATCAATTCAAACCATTCAAACAAGTTCTGCGTGCCAAACAATCAAGTGTGTCATCTTCTCATCAGAGGCACTGATCAGCAACACTGGCTTACAGGTCAAAGATGTGATCATGGCACACAGGTAACAAAAGTGATCAAAAATGTGGTATAGTTTGACACAAAATGATGTCAAACTGCAGAAACAGTGCTAATATCTGTGGGATTTCAAGCAAGAGTGGAAAGAGGAGCAACTCAAAGCAGTATCCATATTTGCAGCAAGGCAGTTTCTATCTGGAGAGTCAAGTCATTACCCCCCTTAAAACCCTGTGTAAGCCACCTTATTACCCCAGTGGAAAGGACTGATTCAATAAGAAAAAAAGATACTGCCATTTGTTTCAATAAAATCTGATAAGTGCCTACCCCTCGTGTGTGCATATCTGGGCAAGATACATGCGCGTCCAGGACTAAGGAATCATTCATGGAAGTAAAACCGGAAAAAAAATGTGCACACTGTTCTGTCAAAAGAGAGGAAGATCTTCAAGCTTAAAGTGTTTCCCTGTATTTCAAAAAGTTACTCATCAGCGCATCCTTTTCCTTTTTTTCTGCAGTTAAATACAAAATACTCCTAAAACACCCTTAGCATAAAATATGTCATCAGCAATGTAGTTTGCTATCAGAAGATAAATAAATGAATAATTCAAATATATAAGTGAGGCCAAAATAGCAAAATAAAAAAAAAAGAATGACACACACTTGAAAAAAAATCACAACATTTTTCAATAAATACTTCAACACTGTGATATCCAACTAACAAAATTTCAAGATGTTGTACAGCTGCAACCCTTGGCAAAATAAAGGAGCTCCAAGAATTAAAAAAGGTAACTGGTAAAGATGTAACTGCTGTTACAGGCAGAAGTTAGTATATCATACTGCTGTCATACACTAGCTATTCCTTTCCATTCACAGACATCCAGTAAATAATTAGTACCCAGCTTGAGGCAAAATGAAAGAAAGTAATGGTGAAAGATTCTGATTAAAGGAATCTCCGATTTCTTCAATATTGAACAGTAGCTTGCTGTGGAAATTCAAATAGATTCAAATGTAAACAAGGATTTTTATTTGTACTCTAAAAACTTTGTGTGGGGATTTAGACAAGCCACATGCTTTTCCAAAGATAAAAAATAGTGTGGAAACTCAAGTAAATTAACTGAAAATGAAGGCTCAAATAAGTCTTGTCTAACTAATATGCAATCTTCTACAGTCCCACATCTTTGGTGCCATACTTTCATTGCTACCTGTCTTAATAAAAGTGTTGCATAAAAAATTGTATGTAAGGGGTGGGTGAATTTTCTAGGACTAGAGATATAGTACAGTTACCTGAGAAGAAAATCCACATAATTATCTTGCAGATCTGAGAATACCTGGCCTACCTTTTAAGCTTTGTATCCATAAGAGCCGACTGCCTCTTTTCCTTCTGTCTGGCAGTATTTCCGTTATTGAACATGAGTAGTTGAGTGCAATGTTGTTTATGTTGTTGTTTGCGCCTTCTGTCTTTATCATATTCTGCAGAGAGTGTGAGGGTCTGTATTTTGTGACCTCTCCCTCCTCTGACTTCCTGCTCTGTGTAATCAGGTTGTCCCAGACCCTCCTAACTGCCACTGCTAAATCAGAGGGGGCGGGTCTACAGGGTGAGTGGTCTGTTTACAACAACTAAACAAGAGTGCACCCCAAAACAACACTGGAATCAGTCTTTTACTTACAAGTTACTGAGGCTTGTGAGATATTCTACTATGACAGATCTACTATGGTTCTTCTTGAGAATTATCTCAAGCATTAATACTATTAACTATTATTAAGAGCTCTCGCAGAATAAAAACACAGATAAGGAGACAAAAACATTCCAGGTGGCATACAATGATGTACTAAGAATATTTCTCAAATTGCCACAAGTTGGCAAGT
Organism: Scarus forsteni; assembly: GCA_036419115.1. NCBI lineage: Eukaryota > Metazoa > Chordata > Actinopteri > Labriformes > Labridae > Scarus > Scarus forsteni. The sequence goes on along the minus strand of JAZDUH010000098.1, from coordinate 16,255,198 downwards.
GCAAGTAAGTTGTTTGTCACTTGTAATGCACCCACTTTCCATGCTGCGGTCAGAAATGTGATGTATCAATTTATGTGCTGATTAACTGCTTCAGAAAATGAAATATTGATGTCACTGACTCAACCCTCTTTAAGTGATACTCCATATATTACTGTTGTTGCTGGAAACATAGGAGCAAATGTGTCTTTGTACTTGAATCATTTTGTTTTATGACCAATATTTATACTTGTATACTGTTATGATATGGATTTAGAGTCTTGAATTAAGTATCTTTCTTTCTTTTTAAATGTAGCTTTGAGAAATGAGCGGGTAAGATCAGAGATTGCAGACTTTTGACGAGTCGAATTATACATCACAAGAAGGTAAATTGGTATCAATGCTTCTTCCAAGGTTTTGTATGCAATATTTTTCCATTTCAGCATCACTAGTTGAAACATACCTCTCAGCCTTGGAAGCGAGTGAATAGCACGTATTCTCTCCTCTACAAGCTGTAAGGCTACTAATAATAGCAACATTAAGAGCTGAATTGCTTGTTATGTAGAGCCTCTCTGCAGGTCCTTCAGTGGATTTGAAAAATATCCATCCATCCTTAAATCATCTATACTGCCTATCTCTTTTAGGGTGGTGGGGGGGCGAAGCCTATCACAGCTGGATTTCGGCAAAAGGCTGGGTACACCCTGGACTGGACACCAGCTGTTTACAAGGCCCTATAGACAGACAACCAATCAGGCACTCGCCCAGACATACAGGCAATTTAGAGCCACCAATCAACCAAACAAGCATGATTTTTGTTTTGTGGGAGGAAGCTTGAGTACCCAGAGTATGCATACATGCTGAGGGACACCATCCAAACTCTAATAGAAAAACCCTGACCAACATGGGTTTTGAACCAGCATCCTTTTTGCTCTTCTCTGTCTGCTCTGCTAAAGCTTCGTCACATCAATTACGGAGACAACCTTGCAAGATCTTTACATTAGATGTCCCCACTTGTGTGGAAAAAAATGAGTTTATTTTGAAACAGCCACATCAAGATAAGGGCTTGTCAACTGAACCACCACACAAAGGAGCAGGGGAAACAAAGGCCTAAAAACCACACAGATTTAGTGACAAACTGAGTTTCAGGCACAGATATAAGCTGAGTATGATGTCTAAGCCTTTATAGTTTTCACCTCACAGCAGAAACTAAACACACGACCTGTATTGTCTTCCAGCTCTCCTCTTCTTCAGTGACACTGACAGGAAAAGACCGTTCAAGTTTTATGCCCTGGCCAACATCCTGTTTACAACACATAAGGGCCATAACAAGATAATTCGACCTGGGCTTAAAAACCAGTGATGTCTTTAAACTCACATTGCCCAACCTAATGACAACAGAAGTGCAGCTCTGTGCCCTACAACAGCAGCTGAGCATTCCTACCTCTGTCTTCTTTGCTGCACAAAGCTCTGTGCTCTAACCATTGTCATTCACAAATCACTTTCCTTAACAATTATTTTTGCATCTGAAGGCTCCATCCTCTTCCCTGGATTAGAGCCTTCCTCTGTTTCCTGTGGAGACTTTATGATTCTGTTTCCTATCTGCACCAGAAATAAAAGAGGGTCAGAGCTGCCACAGCATGGACAGCTTCCTCAACAGGCCCGTTTCACAAAAAAGCTTTTCCTCTGCAGCCCACTGACCCCAGACTCTTCTGCTGGAGCTGCAAAGATAACCCGTCACAGAGACTGGAGTGGAGTTTACACTGACCCAAGATGCTGTGCACATGTGGACAGAAGAGCAAAATGCACCAAAATAGCTGGGTTGTTCAAAAGTATCTGCCAACATGTGGATATAACCTGAGCTACAAGATACTGGAAAACGCTGACAATGCAGATTTTTCCTTTTGAATTGTATATTTCAATTTTCTAATGGCCAATACAATCAAGCTACACATGATAAATGCAGTTCTAATTTGTCTGTACCTACATTTTCAATTTAACAACTTCGTTTCTTAAGTGGGAAATTTCTGTTGAAGTCTGAAGTTAGCATTTTAAATATCAATTCCCTCCTTTTATCCAACATCAAGCGCAGCACTCTGTTAGACACACACTGAGCAGAAGGAAAGTTTGATAGAGAAAAGATGGAGCGTCAGTTCTCTTTTCAGTTCAAACTTGTCGCCTGTAACTGTGTTAATTTAAAGGATAAGTTCGGTTTCTACAGCTTTCACATTGTTTATAGAATGAAGTAGAACAATATACTCACCCAGAAGGCTTTCCTGATCCAAACAGTGCTTCGGGAGATATCTAGATCCAAAATCGAGCGGCGGACATCCGTATAATGGTAGCACATAGGGCATACAGCGCCGCTCCTAAAACTGCATTAATCGTCCAAAAATTCATTAGTTTCACCAGTATTTCATCATGGTCCGCTCGGGCTACTCCTCCAAGACAGTCCGGTGTCACTCCACCCATGTTTTTGTGACTGAGCTGACATTTGAACTGGGAACTTTCTTTACAGCTGCCGCACATGCACAGTACGGCTTCCTCCTTTCGATGAGCTCCTCATCTGTAAACTCTGGCTCAAAACTGTAAGGACACCCATCATATTCAAAGTTCTCATCCACAACATCTTCATCCAATAGATATTCGTCCATTTTGCACAAAACTGGAAGAAGAAAGTTGTTGAGTAGACGGTGGTCGCCCCTGAAACAATGAGCCGTACTGCGCATGCGCGGCAGCCGTAATGTCTGCATTACGATCTAAGATCGTAATGCAGATCGATTTAGATCGATTTTGGATCTAAACATCTCCTGAAGCACTGTTTGGATCAGGAAAGCCTTCTGGATGAGTATATTGTCCTACTTCATTCTATAAACAATGTGAAAGCTGTAGAAACCGAACTTATCCTTTAACGTCCTCAACCATTTCAAACAATACATAAATATGTTTTGGAAATATCAGTGGATCCCAAAATGGGATCAGGCTGCAAACATGTATATACATAAAAAATAATATCCTTCAAATGTGAGTCTTCATGCGCATGACTGTGCACAATATTTTTTGCTTTCACTGCTTTCAGGGACTGCAGGGGTCCCCAGTCTCTTGAACTGTTATCTGGTAATAACCTGAAACGAAACAGAGCTCAGCACGTTGATCTACCTTTGACTTTCACACACACCATTGCGCACATACAGTCCTGAAATAAAAAATAAATCTGCATGTATGTGATTTGATCAAAGCTTGGTCAGCAGACAAGTTAATGCTGACAGCAAGAAAAAACACTCACTAAAGATCTGCCTTGAGTAACTTGTACTAGCCTTCTCTGTAACATTGGTGTTTTAGTATCTGGAGAAGCATCATCTTCACATCAGCCTGCACACAGGAAACCCGCTGACTCAGCCAGCACACCGTGCTCTGATTGCTGAGGCTGATATTAGGAGGATTTTCACCGACGTTTTGGTCTTTAAAACAAGAAAATTGCCAATCTTAATTTCAGTTAAACAACGAGTAAGTGTCAGCATGACACACTTCGGTCAAATGACAAACATCAAGCATTGTGATGTGAAAGTGACTCTAAAATGTGCACAATGTGATCAGGTGGCAAAACAATCAGCCCAAACTACAGTGCTTTATCTTAACTCCTGTGGAAAAGGCTGAACTCAACTGGATCCAATATGGCAACAAAGTTCTGCTGTCCAAATAAATGATCAAGTAGGAAATACAAAACCTTGTTTCCTTTGCACTAACATAGGGTTTAAGGCAAAAAGTAGAGGATTTAACAAAGATAAGGGTCTGTACAATGTCAATTAGGACCACCAAGTCAAAAAAGCTCAGGCCATAACAAGACATGCTCAAGTTTGCTTGTTTGTCCTACTTAACCTTAACATTTCCATCCTGCACATAACACCCACCACAGAAAATGTAACTCCCAATCAATTGCTTTCCGTGTCCACTGCACAGCACTGCTCCCCTGTGAGAATCAACCCCTCATTTCTCTCTTTCTCCAAAAAGGAAACAAGGACAAATCTTTGTTACACTTAAACATGACTTCTTTGCTTTGTGTGCGAGCGCCCCATCTTCCCACGCAGGTCAGAGGCACAACAATGTGCATTTGAGGACTCAATACTTCCAGTAGAACCAAAGCTCAAGTTTCAGACTTCCTCAGAAATAAAATTTCCAGTTTTAATGAAATAAAAATGACTAAACTTCTTGAATTCTTGCATCTTGAACAAAGCATGTGCCTTTCCTCACCATGTATAAGTTTTTGCTTAACAAATAGCATTACAGGAGGCCAGAGAATTCAAAACAAACACGAAAGTTGCAGAAACTTTCAGAAGATTTGATGAAGCTTCTTCGTCAGTTTGAAGGAGACACAAACCTTAGAACTCAGTGCATATAATTTACTCCTAATCCCTGCTTTTTCAGTAAAGGAAGTATTAGAGAAACTTTATTTTACAAAGTTGGCATCCAAATCATCTGTGTGACCACAATGAAGGGTTGGGACATGTTTCAAGATAACATCCGACTACATAACACAATGCACAAGGCTTGATGGTTTTGGCAATTTGCAGCCAGTTATCATGTATAGCAAGTGTCTTAGTCTTATATAATGCTAGACTACATAGTAAAACACCACAGACCTTTAGAGGCTAGTGCCACTTTGTAACAGCTTTTCTCTCATTAGGTTATTCTTCTTTGTTTGAATAAAACACGGGTATAGTGTTTGGAATTAATTAAAGACCACATGTGACTCGCGGAGATAGCCTGAGAGTTCACAACTGTCACCTGAATCTGAGAGTAAAACTGTCTAATAACAAGTAGGAAAACTCTATGGAGCCCAGAAAAGTAAAAGGACAATAGAGCTGCTGGGAGACTGCATATTGTAGACTTTGCTGAATACAATCTGAGTTTTCTCATAAAAAACAGCTTTGACCATTTTTCCATTTGTGTGGAAAAAAAATGTGTGGGGGCAATTATCACATCTTTGAGTATGTCAGTCACATGACTCTGAAGACACCTAGTTGCCACTTTAAAGTTATTCTATGAATAACCAAAACACCAATTTCCTTGTGCTCTTGTCTTTTTAAGACTTAGTCTGTCTGATATTACTATTTCCCCATCACAGTGCATGTGATAGAGCCTCTGTGCTTAATGCAAGTTAAATGTTCACGCCATAGACAACACTTTTGCAGATGAAGTTGTGTCTCAGATCCGTAAGTGATGAATACTTAAAACAGATCTTTTTCCTGTGGCCTTCTTTTAATATTATGCTATTGCAACTTCTTTAAGTGTCCAAATCAGCAGCTTAAAGCTGGTGTCTACGATTTGAAACCGCAGCCTGCCCCTCCTTCCCTCACCTCTCCCCTCCGTGTTCCAAGATCCCGCCCCCAGCTCGTGTCGGCTCATAAAGCCCCCTCCGGCAGAGCTACGAGCGACTAGCACAATATATCAGCAGCAAACTCAATCAAAAACAGCTCAGCTCAACTGAAAGTATCAAACACGACAGACATCCCCCTTGTAACACACAGCAGTAGCAATTGCAACTGGACCGGGCGGCAGTGGGGGTCTGGCGGCGCCAGAGAGGAGCCGAGTGTGGGGGAGGATTTATCTTTCTCAGCCTGGCCTCCCCGGCTCAGCTTACAGTGCTAACGATTAGCGGCTAACAGGCTAACCCGCTCCCCTACAAGTTATTAGCCCGTGCAGGCACAAACTAACCAGAGTTATTCAGCAGACATCTCCCACTGTAGTAAACAAAGCCATTACCTGATCAACCAGGGGCGAAACGGTCGATGCTGAAGGTCTGACGGCCGACTGAGGTTATTCTGCTAGTCGTTAGCCCGCTTAACAGGCTCTCCACCTGCTGGCAGAGCTCCGCTGGGCCCCGCTGGAGAGGGAGGCGGATTCTCGGGTTCGGCGCTAGGCTTTCCTGGCTCCATGATAGTTCAGTAGCTAACGCTGCTAGCTGCTCACCGGAGGTAGAGGGAGGAGGCGGGACCATGGGCAAGATGCTGCGACTGCGAGTGAGGGAGACGAGGGAGAGGGAGAGGAGAAGGGTGGTCTGCAGCCAGACTGTCTTGGGAGAGGGAGGCGGATTCCCGGTTCGGGCGCTAGGCTTTTCTGGCTCCATGATAGTTCAGTAGCTAACGCTGCTAGCTGCCCACCGGAGGTAGAGGGAGGAGGCGGACCATGGGCAAGATGCTGCGTGCTGCGTGAGTGAGGAGACGAGGATTGGATGGACTCATGGACTAACTCACGGACCAATTAATAGTCGCAGGTTCTTAGGCTTGATTGGTCAGCTAGTATGCAGCTTTTCAGCGGATATACTGAATGGATTTTTTTCATTCTTTTTGGTCTTTATACTGTGTAGATAGGACCATAGGACCATAACAGCCTTATAAACGGTGTTATTAATATGTACAAAGCTTCCAAATCGTAGACCATAGCTTTAAGCAACGGCAGCAATAGGTAGGACTGGAACACAGAAAAAATATTTGTGTTTTTATTAACACTTGTTCAATAACTTTGTAAATTTAGCATCTTAGAATCAATCATAATTATCTCCTTTTGCACATGAAGGAACTGCTTGGACAAAACACTTTATAGTTGGCAGCTAATCCAATTTTAAAGGAAAAGTTCGGTTCCTGCAGCTTTTACATTGTTTATAGAATGAAGAACAACAATATACTCACCCAGAAGGCTTTCCTGATGCAAACGGTGCTTCGGGAGATATTTAGATCCAAAATCGAGCAGCGGACACCGATATAATGGTAGCCCGTAGGGCATAGATCGCCGCTCCTAAAAACTGCATTAATCGTCCAAAGACTCATGTTTTTCACCAATATTCCATCATGATTTGTTCAAAAGGACCGCCATTGCAGCCTGTGTCTCCACACAGCGCTGTGTGGCTGAACTAACCTCTGAACTGACGAGCTGTTTACATGCTCTTTCGCATGCGCAGTACTCTCTGGAGCGCTATGACGCTTCCTTATCTGTATATCTGTATACTGTGGCTCCAAACTGTAAGGACGCCCATCATATTCAAAGTCCTCCTCCACAACATCTTCATCCCATAGACATTCGGCCCATTTTGCACAAAACTGGAAGAAGAAAGTCGATTTAGAAGCTGCAGATCTTCCCTGAAACAATGAGTCAGACTGGCAAGATGCGCCAAGAGCATGTAAACAGCTCCAGTTCAGAGGTTAGTTCAGCCACACAGCGCTGTGTGGAGAGACACAGGCTGCAATGGCGGTCCTTTCGGAGCAAATCATGATGGAATATTGGTGAAAAACATGAGTTTTTGGACGATTAATGCAGTTTTTAGGAGCGGCGATCTATGCCCTACGGGCTACCATTATATCGGTGTCCGCTGCTCGATTTTGGATCTAAATATCTCCCGAAGCACCGTTTGCATCAGGAAAGCCTTCTGGGTGAGTATATTGTTGTTCTTCATTCTATAAACAATGTAAAAGCTGCAGGAACCGAACTTTTCCTTTAATTGGGATTACAACTAATGCCTTCCACAATTATGAAAACTGAATAACTGAGATTAAAACATTACAGTGTCACATGTCGCATGACCTGTTAATTTTCTTTTCTTTATCTGTTATTATTATGAGCATTGTTTGAAGGCATTTCTTTTTTATTTATACATATGTATTGCCCCTTGTTTCATAATAAAACTAGGGATGTCCCGATCCGATATTGATATCGGATATCGGATATCGGATATCGGTCTGCATCCTAAATCTCCGATATCAGCACTCCGATACAAGCAGTCCATTCTAATATATTTATTTTTTATTTTATTCAGTTGTAGAATATGCTTATGTTTAAGTTCAACACAGTGGTTATTTTGCAATTGGTGAAATGTTTTTGTTTGATTTATTGAGGTCACTTTTCAGGGTCTTCTAATATTTTTTATTCATGTTGTTTTAATTGTAGTATATTCTTATGTTTAAGGTTAAAATTCATTTAACCTATTGGTTAATAACAAATGGGTCAGTTTTTCTCATACCTACTACTGCTGACTACTGTGACTACTCTGTTTGAGTAATCTGACCTGATCAAGCCTTTTCTGACAGTCCATACTACAAAATAGGTAATAAAAGTCTGTATGATTCCTGCTGATATCGTATCGGATTGATATCGGTATCGGCCAATACTCAAGGCTGCAATATCGGTATCGTATCGGAGGTGAAATAGTTGTATCGGGACACCCCTAAATAAAACCGAAAGTGTTTCAAGCATGTGCTTGTTTTGAAATCAGTGAGTAACAGAGATCCATGTGAGGGATCTCAAAATGTATTTACATAATAGCAATTACATTTTTTTTGCCATAATCAAGCAGTCCCAACTCACTGTATGATAAAGCAACTGAGTGGTCCAAACAACTCAAGACTTTCCACAAACTACAACTATCCACAATAAGCAATAAAAGTAAACAACTTGTTTTTCCAAAACCAGGTGTAGGGTTAAGCTGCCCAGTCAACAGACAGGTGCAACAATTCAACCATCAGCAGCAAATCTAAAAAGCTCCACATCAGAAAAAAACAGACCATTTGTTATGTGCAGCTGGACATACATTGTGGAGGCAACACATGTGCATTCCAACTTTGCTAGAAATAAACTGGCAAACCTGACATCTGCCATGTAATGTAAAGCCAATTGCCACGTGACCCGAGATTTAAGTGTGAGGTAAAAATAGCCCAGTTTGTGCCTGGTTCTGTTAACACTATCTGAAATGACCAAATGTTCAAAGTCAGAGAGCTCTGTTGACATTAGGAGCTCCTCCTGAGTGTGTAGTTTACATCAGCATGCTTCCTGCATCAACAGTGTATTGATCCAGAAGGAGCACTAATGATCAAAACAAGTTCTCCCTGCTATTGTCCATGCAACCTCGACTTGCCATCCCCACAGTCGCTCCTCTTTCATGTGCAGCTGTGAAATTCTCACCCAGCCGGGCGCCATCTGACCCCAGCTCGAACAATCTACACTAACTGTCCAAAGAATACAGACCCTTGTAGTCATACTGCTATCTTTGCAAACAGTGCACACAAAGAGCAACATTCTTATGAAATACTGTCTGTCAGGCAAACAGGTGTTCTTCATTTACGGACTTTCACAGGTGACAGAATAACAAGAGAATGTCATGACTCTGAGAGCTCAAAAACTGAAGTACCCTTACTGAATCAGCTAGAGCAACCACCCTCTTACTCAGTACAACAGAGAGAGAGACTTCATGGATGAATCTGACCAAGTCCAAACTTAAGACCACCTTGAACAATAAAGTCTCACAAATTAACCCAGCAAAAGAAATAGTGAAGCTTACCAAAGTCCTCAACAGTGCTTATTTTGCTCCCTGAAGTTTTGTTGGAGATCTTTTCCGTCAGAAAGTTCTGCAGTCCTCTGCATGTATTCCCTTCATCACAGGACAAGTATTACCCTTTTACTCCACTCTCTTGGATGTACAACTGCGTAATTGCTTTTATTGCCGTACTACCTCTTTCTCGTGAGGCGGGGCCTGGAACTTCTGGTCAAGTAATCATTCAGTATCATTCATTTGATTATTCAGAGAGGGAGGGAAAGACAGAGGCAGGGAGAGGAAAAGAGAGAGAGGAGGTGGGGAAAGACAGATGAGCAAAAGGGAGCTAGGTTCTGATTTGGGGGTTTCAGGAGAAACAGAAATGACTCAATCACTTGTCAGTCAATCATAAGCCTGATCCCTTTTGAAAAGAAAAGCTCTCCCTCTGCCCCTTTCCCCAATTTTCAGACATGTAACATCCAGTCTTCTACCGTGCTCACAGGGTAAAGCATTAACTCCCAGTGAGCAGGTTTAAACATTAACTACTTAACATCATGTATGACTGAGGGAGCACAGTTGTTGCGTATAATGTAGGAAACTGTTCCAGACTTATTTGCTTTTTCATCAAAACCAATCCAGCTACCTCTTTCTGTGTTTTCCAGGAAACAAGGGGCTTGGTGAAACAGAGAAAATGAGAGAGAAAAAACACACACAAGGCAAAATAACATCCCTCGGTGGAAGTTTCCACTTTGTTAGCGTTTTTTATCTTCCTGGTCATCTGTTCCCAACACACACTCTCGGCACAAAGATTTCCTGTTTTGCCTCCTTTTGTCACTGTGGTTGTGTTTGGAGGTCTGTCTGAAGCTAACTTGCTAACTTTAGAGGTCCTTCTTCGTTAGCTTTTGCTGCTGCAGCTTGTTTCTCACAAGATGTGCAGGCTGGTTTGAGCCAAGTCGACAGTGAGAGTCTTCCCTTTAAGTGGGCTGAATGCATAGTCTGGTTCATGTTATTCTAAGCTCAAAGCAAAGCAAATAACCTCTTCATTGTGAAGGCTCAGTAACTTAAGATGGCAATTTGCTTTCATTATACTACAAATAAACATCAAATAGCAATCAGTACAATCTACTACAGGTTAAAACTGATCTTCTGAGTTGAAAAGGCTTTATACCAATGCCATTATGAATTCTGATTATTGACGCAATTCTTTACTGTTCCCCTTATCGACAAAAAGCAGGTCTACAGGTCTCCAGGGTCAACAAAACCAAAGACGTGGCCCTCCTGAGATTCAGTGCCATTCTCCCAAGAGAAATATGCCATCGTGTTGCTGGTCTCTCCACCCATGCTTGAGTCACACTTTATGTTGTGCAGTTAGTGTTGTATTGCGTCAAACAGAACCACCCTTTGAACTGCGCCTGACTTCTGCCTGCCGTGATAAATTCTTCAACGTCCTCTGAGCTGATTCTGATGTCAGCATGACTTCCTCAATTTGCAAGAAATCAGGATCCCAGTAGGGTATTTATCAAGCAAAAGGATTAATCATTTCATACTTTTGGCTTACTGTTATCAACACACGTCTGGAATCGTTTTTTTTCCCAAATCATATCCCTACTGACTCATCAGATGAACTAGAGAGTCTCTTTATGTGTAAAAGTCTAGTGAGCTCTCGCTCGTGCCAAGTCTTTTCAGTGTGCTGTGGAGCGATCTTGACTTTTAGTAAAATCAACCTGTTCAAAAAACATTCTGGGCATTTCCTCACATAATTTTTCTTTTATCTTTTACTTTTTCTTTTTTTCAGTTTATTTCCTCTACTTAAGGTTGATGATGAAAACTGTCTTCTTCTCTTGTTGACAAGCACAAAGACAATTCAACACAATCACAAAGAATTCTTACATACGCCCAAATATGAGAGAAAACTGTTTATATACTTACAGAATGTGACATTATTGTAATTGTAAGACGCTATAATGTTCTGATTTGAAGAAATACAAATACTTACCTCGTTAAGCAGAGCATAGTTTCGATGTTGCTAACTCTAATGTTATAACTACAATCTCAATGATAATACTGGGATGTGCGACACGTCTTTTAATCCAAAACAAGCACTTAATTGTTGTACCATGTGAGGAGAACTAAAAGTGGCCACCACCAATGAAACTGGACATTACCAAGTAGAGGTTTGGTCATCCACTTGTAGCATTTTCTGATTTTCATTTTCTTTCACTGGGGCCAAATTAAAAGAAAGATCAGATTCATCTAACAAACAAAGTTAAAGTTAAAGTAAATTAAAATATGCATGGGGTCCAGGACATGAAGGCTGAGAACCACTGGGTTAAGATGTGTGTTTTGGTGCAACAGAGATCGATTCATCTGAAAATACTACAAATAGCTCCAGACATGAGGGACTCTAAATCTGACTGTAAAGGTTTGTGTTAAAAGACCACATTTTTCTCCTGCTGCACCTGTGAGCCGGTGACATACTTTTACACCCCAGATCAAATTAAAAGACACATTTAAGGTGAGGTGGCAGCTAATGAAAATTATTCAAAGCAATATCAATATCATGAAACTGCAGAAATCATCTTTGTAACTCTAAACCTCATCAAACAATGATGACACAGTGAAGTTGAGCTAACACTCAAGTTTAACACAAGGTACACAAGAACTATCCTTTTTTTAGTTCAACCTTTATTTAACCAGCCAGTCCTTTGCGATTAGGATCTCTTTTCCCAGGGACTGCCCGACCAGAACAGCACACCATTAGAAGAAGGAAGGTAAAGTGAGCATGACAACAAGCATGATGCAAACAGGAGGGACGAAGAAAATATACCCAGCTGAAGGGTAAACATATCCACCCAGAGAGGGACAAAAATGTCAGAAAAAATGTCTGTATTCAACAATTAAAACAACTGGTAACTTTCCAGGCAACAATGGCATGGAGGGATGGACTTGTACTTTAAAATGATGCAAAATCTTTTAATACGCCTTAAATAAAATCTCTTCATAATGTAATGCTGCAAAAAAAGGTAAACTATCATAGCATGGGAGTTTCTACTGCTTTGCTCGAGGTTGCATCACTAAATATAGCCATGTCAGTGCATAGAGAAGACTGCAAATCACTGTGAGTTTTTAACACTGGAGTAAGGCAATAATAATTTGAGCCCCTTGAAGGTGACAAAAACAAATGGCAAGATTACGCTTTAAATCAGAAGTTCCAGGATGGGTCTCTTTCTCCAAACAATAAAAAGTTCAGCTGTTATTGTTTGATTTCAGATGTTGGCCTTAGAGCACTAATCTTACAAAAACAGAGGGTAGATGACCATGCAGCACTGAATTACAGTGGCAGTCTGGTTCTGCATGGACAATTTAGTCCCCTATCCTATGTTTTTCCACTATTACAACTTTAACAGCCTGATGTGACGGCATAACTCTTTAAATGTCTTCGGTAGAGTTACTAGCCTAGTTAGCAAATTCTAATTACAAGTAAAGTCAACCACATATCTAAAACAACAACAAAACACAGTGCTGCGAGCTACGGGAGGTTAAAAATCAATTCATGGCCTTTTACCTGGTTCTGCAGAGTCCAAGCTTTGCCTCGATGAAAATAAGAAACATAGCGCGTGAGGCGAGGCAAGCAAGCTGCTGACCAACCGCCGTTCGTCGAGTGAGTCTGGCCGTTTTCCTGCCTACCCTGCTGACTTCCCTCCCCTCCGCTTCAGTCCGTCAAGTCTGCAACACCCTGCTCCAATAACCCCTGACCCACAGGAAGTAGACACAATGGACTGAAAATAACACAACACCTCCCCCTGGCAACAACTGCCCACCCCAGCCTCTCACCACACACCGTCTCAGCGCCGCAGTGCGCCTACAATACGCCGGCCTTAGATAGGTGGGCAGCACCGAAAATATCAGACGCTGTGGAAAAGCCGTGCCCACAGGCCTCCAATGTTTGCCGTCCCACTTAGATTTCATGGCAAAGAGTGTGATTCGCTCCTGCATTTACACACATCTTTCCAAAAACAGGTGCATTTGTAAGACCTGGGTGACCATCTAGGATACTTTTTTAATATAAAGTTCCAAGTTAAGCCTTCAGTGCCACATCCTTGCAGTTCTTAGAGAGGCAGAACATTTCACGCGACAGCAGGTTGTGGGTTGTGCGGCAGACACATGACGGTCCAACTGCTTCCTGAAAGGGAACCATGCAGGATGAGATGGATGACTTCTCTATAATCAGGCCTGGAAAGCATCTGCAGGTGAGTGTGAGGCCATATGTGTGCCTTATTTGTCAAATGGGTCAAATTTAAACCCATTTTCTACATAATAAACAATAAAGCAACAAACATGCAGCTTAAATTAAACACAAGGTAAAACGTTAATTCTGTGTTATTCCACTCTGTGTGTGTCCGACCTCATCTCTGTCCATGCACTGAGCAGCAGCAGTCTAATCCAATCACTCCAATGAAAATTATTCCAAATTACATTTAGTGGCCAGTGAGAGGTTGCCTTAGACATGATCTAATTAGCCCCTCTTGTGCTACAGGCCATCCACAAGGAAATGGCTTGAGGTACCGTGTACAGAGATAAGGAAATGGAGTTTGAGGTGCTCTAGTGTGCTGCCAATAGGGCTGGGAAATATGGACCAAAATATAAACACAGATATTTTTCAGCAGAATTTGAACACACACAAAGAAACTTATTTCAGGTATGTCTGAGCAAATGGTTTGAGAGCAAAGATTTTTTTATTTATGTAAAAGTGGCTAAAATGTTTTGATACAAATATCAGCTATTAATAAAAAATGGACACAGACCATCAGACGAGTGCTAAATATCAGTCCTAGTAATCAGCAAGCCAAATTACTTGTAAACTTGTGATACATATTGTTTTTGACAAACAGTTGTGAAAAAATCTGAATTAAGTTTAACTTGGTTCTTACAATATTCAAAAAATGCATTTGATCTCACATCAAAACAAAAAAGTAAAAGAAACCAAATGTTGGATGACTTGTTGTTTTTATTATTAAAAATGTCAGTAGCATACATTTACCTAAAATATTAGGAACATTTTACTAAGATAAACTTATTTATACCTGTAAATATTACATTTTCCAAAGTGTCATTATTATTTCTCTAATTGGCAACATTAAAAGTACAGAAACTTAATGATCTTCAGTCAAATCTTTGACCAAAAGACAGGGTAAAATAACAAATATACATTGAAAATGATAAGAAAAGTAGTCAGAACTGGTAGGCAGGAAGGTTTTCACACCAAATATCCCCAATTTTCCAAATGTTGTCAGTTTATTTGTGCAATTGTGAAGTGTGAAGGTTGCCTGCAATTTCTGTCAACCAATTAAACCTCAAGAACTCAATAACAGGTGTCAGGCAGGGGGTGTATGCATGATATATCATGATACTATATGCAGAGCAATTAATCTGTCTTTTTTTATAAATTGGTCAAATGTGTTTTTTAATTTGATCAAGAAGCCACAACAGTACAGACATAGAAAGTACACTTTCATATCTGTGCCAGTATAAAACATGATCCAAAGTGGATAAGCCTAATTGTCAGGATTAGTGACAAAAATGAAATGTAGCAGAAGGACAGAGTTTCAGATAGAGGTTAAATTACAATAAAAAAACAAAAGCCTCAAACTACTATTTTTTAACAAATAGATGGTTGATATTGTGTTGTATAAAACTGATAAAGCATTGCATTATAAAATATCACCATATATTGGTGACACAATATACTCTAATATACCTTGTGTATGGAGTTCTTTTTTGGTTGCTGTGGTGTCAATATATCACATTTCTTCTAAATTAAAAAAAATCAAAAATGATAATTGTTATCAAAATTGTTGCGATAACAAAAGACTTCCAGGTTGGTTTACAAGAGCAGTATATAAAATAAATGTATATTTTCAACTCGATATAGCACCAAACCTGGTTGTTTCTCATGTTGCATTTTAAAAATGACTAATTTGGCAGACTATAAGAAAGAGCAAGCCTGAAGTGCACTTATGGTGACTGTGGACTGGAGCAAGTGTTGCCATCAAGACAGTGGCTGATGCACATTTTGTGTCAAGCTGTCCTGACTAGGTCAGAAATCCCAACATGCTTATTCTTAGCTGTTGCATGAAGCCTGAGCAGTTGAGCATGCCTCGGCATGTCAAGTTTAAAGACACACCTCCTTTTTCAGCCAGTGGCCTGAAACTGGTACACACCTCCACTCTCTGTTGTCACATTCAGATGATACTTCTCCACTTTCAGTTGAAAGAGAATGTGCGTGGTGTGAACACACATACCTGGGAGGTTATGTGCAGCATGTGTGTTCATGTGATTCCCACACAGTGATTCACATTAAGAGAAGAATGTGTGGAATCCCTTCTTACACATTCATTTTGAGCCACCAATACGGGCAAGTAAAAGGTAGCAATGCAAAATATTTTTCCAGCTCAGTTATTACGCAAAGGGGTCCAAAACAATGTCAGCGCAAAAATGTCCTCAGCCTCTGACTGTGGGCTGGATTCTGTGGGTGTGTGCTTCTGGCATGCCTGGAGATGTGTTCCAACAGCAAGCTCTTTATTCCTTTTTAGCTCACCTGCACTCACCATCTCCGCTGCACAAAGTCTCTCAGAAAACGCTTAATTTTCAAACTTTTGCAGCATATGAAGCAGTGCGTTATTTTCCTTCTTTTCTGTAAAGGTCAATCAATAAACTTGTGCATTTGTTTACTTCAATCATATGGCAATTCACTGTCATAAAGAAAGTCATATAGTTTGACACAGACCAACTGTTAACACTGTATTTGACCTCTGCCTATCCAGACTTCCTCAATCAACAAATACACTCTAGCTTTCCAAAATGTCCTAACGGCAGCACTCTGAACAATATATCAGAAAACTTTCAACCACACCTTCATTCATCACCACTGTGTCCCGTTCCCTTGAAGGATCCCGAATACCATCAGCTAGATTACAAAAGAAAGGCATAAAACATTTTTTCAATGGAGATTAGATGACTTTAGTGCACTTGTTTTATTAAGCAGATCCTGAGTATCTTTTTATGTTTCAATGTCCAGTTCAACCAGCTGGGAAATACAAGTCTTGAGTCAGCCTTAAGAAGTGTGTCCCCATTTTCCATGACCCTAATCCTCATCCATACAATTCATTCACCCCCTTCAGACAAAATAGTATTTGTTTCAACACTGTCAAGTTTATCCTTAACACGGTCTGTACATGACGTATTCTAATTCTGACTGAGCCTTTAATCTGATTATTAGAAGAATAAAAGACCCAGCACAACCCTGGCTAATGATCTGGACTGTAAAAAACAGCAATGCAATGCAAATGAGGTTCAAATGAGGAGTCTTCATGACTGGAATTGAAAGTAGTAAGAGCATGTGGGAGATTGTTAAAACACAGACACTGGACCATAAAATTATTATAGACAACCTTCTTTAAAAGTCATAATAATAAAAGCTCCTTCAGCATAGGGATGATGCACCTTCAGAGGTTTGTGGTACCAATAACAAAATCCAGGTCACCAGTCTCTACCTATTAGCAGAGTAGGTAACATCAACAGGCTGCGGAGAACAGGAGAGTGTGGATCCACTGTGGGAATTCATTAAATGTCTTTATTACAGTTTTTGCTAATTTATAAACATCATAAAGGGATGGTCCATATGTTGAAAATTTAAGATGTCTTAATTTTTTCTTTAACCCCATTCATATGTGCAGAAAAACTCATCCTGAAATTGTCCAGGTGAGTCAAACGTCTGAACCCCATCAGCAGGATGTTTCACTCTAGAACTACACTGAATGCTCCCCTTGTAGCACAGGGATAAGCCGAATAAATGGATTGATGATTTTGTCCGAATTGTTGTATTTCAAAATAAAATGCCAATTATTGCATATATAAGACTGTCTGTAGCATGACATGAAACATTTAGATATTCTTTATAATATTTGTATACTGGGGTGTCTTAGTTAAGCAAAACAACATTTTTGAGAAACAATTTTAGGTTCACATTGTCCAGTCCGAACATCAACAATGGCTTTGTTTACATGCAGTCAATTCTTGGGTTAAGTTTCAATATTCCACTATCTGAAACATTAGGGACGGGGTGCTGGTTTGGCGTAGTGGTTAGCACCCCATGTACTTGCTTCTGCCGGTCCAGGTTCAAATCCCGCCTGTGACCAGTTTGCAGAGTGTCTTACCCTGCTCTCTCACCCCCTTTCTCAAGCCTATCCACTGTCTCTCTCCTATCAATAAAGGCACAAAATGCCCTAAAATATACATTTAAAAAAAAAGAAACATTAGGGATAACTGTTCACATGCATGAGCAAACAGGGTTATTCCAGTATACATGGTGTCCTGATTAAAACGGCGATGGCCGGACATCATCTCGGCACATGGAGAACATCATGACACAATTTCCGTTCTTCCTCCTGTATCCAAAAGCAACGGCAATAACAGCAGCAGCACAATGGATACTGAACAGCCCGGAGCAGGTAGCAGTCACCTTCATTTGTGTTCTGGTGCTGGTACTGACCCATCATCAGTGCTTGACACTAGGCCTGGGCAAAAAATCGATACGATTTAAAAATCGAGTTGGCAAGTCAAATTGATTAGTTTTTCCTGAAACTCGAGTTTAACGATTTTTTTTTTAAATTCAACCAGTTCATTTTACATTCGGGAGGACCCGAGGCTTTCCGTAGTACACTTCCTGCAGTATGTCCCTCTCCTCCCCCCCGAGACGTCACACGCATAAACAACATAGACATCATGGCGGCGGCGGCCGTAACCGGGGAGGAGAAAGAGGGGCTCCTGCCCAAGAAAGGTCCCTCAACATCTGTAATTTGGAATTCGTTTGGTTTTGCAGCATCTGACAAACACCAAACAACACCTCGCTGCAAATTGTGTCTGAAGGCGGTTGTCATTGGTGGTAGTAGCAGCATGACCAATCTGTTCCAGCATTTAAAGCGCAAACATCCGGCTGAGTGGGACAAGTGCTGCATTCATTGGCGAGAAAGCTCTAGCTCTCACAGATCTAGCAGTTCCTCTTCATCTACAAAGCATACTACTCATCCTCAAAGCTTTTCAAGCTGTGTCCCATACGAAAAGACCGGAGCAAGGTGGAAAGCAATAACGGAGTCATTTAGCTTCTATCTGGCTACGGATATGTTTCCAATCTATTCGGTGGAGAAGAGAGGTTTTCACCACATGCTGAAAGTTTTGGATGCTTACCCCAGCCGCAAGTAGGCCTATTTCTCAGATGTCACGTTTCCTCAGCTCTACAATGTTACTCACGAAAAGATATTAAGCGAGTTGAAGGAAAGCGACTTCTACGATGTGTACAAGTGTATAAAACTACAATGCACAGGCACTTTGTGTCGATTTCTGTGTTTACTTTTATACCTGGAGGCACTTTAAATGTATATTTTAAGTATAAATAAATGTATATTTTGGAAATAAATTTACAGTGAGTAGTTATTTCATTTTAAATGGGGCGGGGGCATCAAATCGAATTGTGAATCAAAATTTTTTTTTTTTAAATCGAAGATTTTTTTTAGCGGGGGATCGCCCAGCTCTACTTGACACTATTCTTTGTCTATTTCTTAATTTAAGGGAAGGCTAGAACGTGGAGAAATAGGAAATGGAGCCGGAGCTGTGCCATTTTACAACAAGTACTTCTTGTACTCAAAAGACCAAGATTGGTTATGAAAAGAACTTGCAGAAATGAATTTGCACAGAACACAAATTAATGTTCCTTTCAATGTTGACACCCCAGTTGGTGTATACATGACCAAATATTCAGGTTAGAAAAGGGGTAACCCGGGGATGCTTTTTGGATTATTTAAAAAAATGAAAAATGAGCACAATCCGGTTTTCAAAAGGGTTATTGGCGTTTACACGGCTGAGCACAAAGTGGGTTACTGCCCGGTTATGAAAGGGTTAATGACTGTATGTAACCAAAGCTAATGTTTTTGTTCCCATTTTAAATGTGGGCCAAATTCAGGAAGTGTGTCACAGGTTTTTTTGACTATCTTATGTTTGACTCAAAAGAAAATTCAACCACATCGATGCATAAACGTTTATATATTCCTTGAATGTCTACTTTGTGTAAAGACAGCAACTGTTTATGGATGAATTAGCACTTTACTATGTCTTTATGGGTACTGAAAGGAGTCAGTGTAAGTCCCAAATACATTAACACCACATTTACTGGAGCTCTTTAGAAAACCAATGGGAATCTTGCCTGAAAATGATTCCCAGCCTCAATGTACTTAATAACCTTTGTTCATACAGTGCCCTATTCAATCTGAACACTCTGAGGATGGTTTGTGAGTGCAGATGGCTGCCCACTCTCAGCCATGAGAAGCAAAGCTGTACTAGAGATAAAGACCCAGCTCATCTGACTTCAGGGTATGCAACTTCCCAAATGCAACTTTATCACATTCCCACAGTATCTACTTGTTGTTTGGTCTTTGGTTTCAATAATTTTTCTTTTCAGATAAGCAGCGGGTCATATTATTGCACGCTTTGCTCCTTCATAACCTTGACAGTCAAGGCCAGTGCATTCTTTCTCCTGATTGCCTGCCCTCTATCATCTTCTCTGTTTTCATCCTATCTACGTTTGCTCCTCCTGCCCTTCGCCAATCTGAGCACTTGCACCGAGTCACATGCACTTGTCAAAGCTGCATGGTTAGAATTCAACACATTCCTTTGGCATGGCAGACTCGGTTCACATGATCACGCTGTTCCTTGACCGCTGACGAGAGAAGCTTAAACAATTCTCCTTTCAGCCCCAATTGGCCTGCACACAGTGGAAGAGTGAAGTCCAGCCAAATGTGCACACAGTTCAGAGAAAATGGCAGGAGAAGTAGAACACAGACTGTGGCATACATTTACTTTAGAACTCACACTAAATCACATGCTACAAGTTCTGATTTAAGACCTCTCGGAGGCACAGAACATTAAATCGGAGCAGGTTTTCTACTTTTTCAAGGCCAAACCTGGGTAGCAGGTGCAACTTGATCCACTTCAGAAGTTAGTATATGGGCCAAAAATGTAATAACTTGGAAAATTAGTCCTGAAATCTCTGTGAAAATGCAGATACATTGTTTTCTACAGAACATCTGGAACATCTATATTGGATATCAAAATGCAACTTTGCAAAATGTACAAAGCAATGCACACCATCAATCTCCAAAAAACTTTCACGATAATGACTGTCATTATTATTCTCAACCTTATTTAGGCAAGTTGGTCCCTTTGATACTTTCTGTAAAGGAGGCCTGACAGGGTTATGACCTTTTATTACCAGTTCTGAATAGGGATGCACCATTCTATTCACACAATATCATAAATGCTTCAAACTTTAGTTGTAAGTATCAGCATATATTAATTTTTCTGATGATATTCATGCTGAAATTAAGTTTCGGCTCTAGTGGTCTTTTTCATGCCAAACTCAAACAGTAATTTGAACATTTTTCCCTCTCAAAGAAAAAAATCTGTTTTTTTTTTCTCTACATCATCAGCAACAAACACATTGCCCGGGCCTTGTCCCATCCACATTATAAGTGCATATAGTATGAGTATTTCAGTGTACCGTGCTCCACTGTTCACACAATTTTTTAAGAGCAGGAAATAAGACAGTGGTAAATGCATGTTTATATATATATGTATAGATACTGCTGCAGATCATATGGTATTAGGTTAAAAAACTATATACAAACCTGTTGTTAAATTATGTGAATTCAATCCATATGAAAGCAAAAACTTCATAAAACGTGACCAATTTTGTTTTACTGCTCTAAGAGCACCATCGCTTTTTAGGGCTGATAAAGTTTGTAGTCACTGTTACAGTTTAAAATACATTTTGCAAATCTTGTAACTGCAGGTATAATCCAAAGTAATTACTTTTACTTCTCTCCATTTCATGGTTCTGGTTCGGACTGAACGATTTTTGGAAAAGATTTAACTGCGATTTTTCTGGCATATATTGTGGTGTCAATCTATATTTTCTTCAAATCAAGCATCAGTGCAATATTCAATATGTTTATAGTACAGACAATAGTCTATCAATAATCAAAGCACATAACACATTATTCAGCATCTAAAATTGATGAAAAATTATCTGTTTTCATTATTTACAGAATACTCCAACCTCTACTCCCAAACAGAGGCTTCTTTCCTGCATGTGTTTCCTCTATTTTTCTCCCCATTTTCCAGTCCACCATTCTGTCTCTAATGTAAAGCCACAAATCCCCCTAAATAAGTCTTTTAACAGTAGGGATGCACAAAGGGTGGGTGTCTTTTTTGTTTTAACAAAGGTACTTAATCAAGAATTTTAACATTAGTTCCATTTAGGTCAGAGAAAAACATCACTCGAATATGTAAACTGCAATGTTTACATAATCACATCAAAGTGTCAGTCCCATGACCCAAAGCATCTCATGCTGCTATTTTTTGTTTGATGAAAATGCAGAGCCGCAAATATTCCTGTTTTCCTGATCAACAGAAAGATGTGTAACAACAACTTAATCTAATCTTAACAGCAGCTGAACACAGTGAGCTTTTAGAGGTTGAAAGACACTGGTCTGCTCACTAAGATCTACTTTCAGCATCGCCAGCAGAGTTTATGACATAGGCTACACAAAGTTTGTTTGTAAAGTCTACGAGGCCTCTTGTTGAGGGAATGACGTGAGAAATAGGCCACAAGGCTGGATATGGATCAACACAGCCTATGCCAAGGACAACAGCCTGTACATGGGCCACGTGGGCATAACCACTAAGTGATCTGTGTCTAAATTTACCTTTATCTCTCAATGATAAAAAAAAAATTAGATCTTTAAGAAGATTTCACTTCAATAAAATGATCTCAACCAAGACGCTAGCAGGGGCATCAGCTGAGACAATCCAAGGAAAGAGCTTGAAACAAGACAAAAATATTGTAAATACTTCAAGTGCAAAATGTCAAACAGCTATAGTTGGGATCTAAAACACAAGTCCTTAAACTAACTGAATTTAGGGATTATAATTTTTGCAGACATAGTTCTACTAGTTCTGCTTAAAACTCATCAAACTAAATCTTACAACACCCAACACTGTCTTACATACATGTCCCGCTGAGATATAAGGCCCATATATCAGGCAGAAAATACTGGCAGAAGTTTGCATGTCTTCCAATTGTGGAACTTAACTTTTTAATCCATTATTTGTCAATATCCATATCATAACAATAATACCATTTACTGTATCTCTATAAAAAAAGATGTCTTCATCTGACACAAGAAAAAGGATCTGGTTTCTTTTTTCAATCTGTAACTAATAAATCACCAACCTTAAACTCTGCACTGATTTCCAACAGGTTAGTAGGAATTATCCAAAAGCCATGGGCTTCAAAAAAAAAAAAGATGAATATGGTCAAAAAGTTATTCCACAGGTTTCTCAGACACTCCCGCGGTATGTGTAAGGAAAGACCAGTGTGCCAGGGGAAAGTTCAGACAACTGCAGAGAGAGTAGGTGAGCAGGGGGAGGAGGTCCTCCAGACTCCCAGCTCCCACTCAGGCTGGAAATGAAGGCTCACTGAGCTGGGACCTCTGCTGCATCTCTGTGTCCCTACCACTGCATGCTTGTGTGCGTCTGTGTGCGAGCATGTGCACAAGTTCCACAACGTCCTCTGGCTTGAGGCCAGGCCAAAGATATCAGGCAGCACCAGAGTAACTCTAATGTAATCAGGGACAGTAGCCACAGGAGGACCGCTGCTGAATAGCAAAGAGCCATCCATCTTTCTATGTCCATTTGTGTTCCTTCTGAGGATTCCTTCTACCAAACCCACAGAGAAAGTGATGTCTGAAACTTCATAAGGAGGCATATTCCCTGTGATTACATACAGACTGTTTTATTGAGGGTCTGTCTGAGTCGCAGTAACTTGGGAAATTACACAAGTCGGTACCAATATTTCACATCTAGTCTCCAGGCTGACACCCCAACAGCCCCTGTCTAACACAGACGGTCCTCAGGCTGGGACAAACATGCACACAGAGCAAGAGGAGAGGGGGGCAAAAAAACTACCATGACAGCAGTGGGCTATATTAAGGGGCAGCAGACACAGCGGCTGGGGTCAGATCACACAGTGCTGCATAACTCAAGTGCCAGCTGCATCTGTGTGTGTTTGTGCGTAGGGGGGTGACAGGTGAACCTTGGGAGTAAAATGTGAACACATACAGTCACACATATTTCTATCTTCAAAAGCAGTGCTCATACTGGACCATTTAAATGTGCATTGATGTTTTTCATGTAAAGAAATAACTTGGTTGTCACAGTATCAGAGGTATCAGCTTCAATTTGTTTCCAGCGAAAGTCAAACCATATTGATGAACATTTATTCATCGCTGACAAAACAGCAGCAACAACTGAAGTCCTGGACAACCAATACTGGACAATATCTATTTCAATTAACAATAACATCTAAAAAAGGAGTTGGTGAGATTTTTTTATATCAGTGTTTTTTTTTACTTTGCTAACTAGTGCTGTTACATTTCCCATTAATAAATTTCGAAAGGATTTTGAACATAACATGCTAATCTTTGCCCTGAAGGCCCTGCTGCGACACAAATACCCAAAACTTCTTGTAGACAATTTTACTATTTTACCAGATTACCATGACAGTAAGCACAATGGAAGACATAGTCCTATAGCAATTTGAAGGAAAATGCCATCCTGCGACAAAAAAACAAGAGAGAATTTCAAAGCTTTAAACTCAAAACACTGAGATACAGGTTAGCCTGCACATTTGCCATTAGTGAAGAGTAAGACAGCTTCCTCACAGCTCTCCCTCATGTTTTGATATCGTTATTGTTCGCTCAGAGTGGCTTAGCTGCATGTCCTTCATTTTCTCAGATTTACTTCGCTCTCAATGTACGGCAGTCAAGACTGCATCATAAGTACATGCTCGAACAAGCTGTCTCCCTGTTGGATCGAATATTTCACTATTCCAGCAGCCCTGATGTGCTGCCGCACTGTAGATTTTTAACTCATCAGCTCCTTCAGATCAAATATGAATCCCTCCCGAAGTTTGAATGAGGCTTCAAGTGACAGCCATGCTGCTTACTGATCCAATCATTTATCAGTTCCCTTATCAATTCCAGCTGATTTTCTGTTTGAAATAAAGTAGGGTCAAAAGTATGAAACACGCGGCACACCTGATAAATGCTAATATTTACGCCCAAGCTTAAATTTGCATGTTTCACTGTGTGCACAATTTTGGGTTATAACAAGCCACACCAAGGCCGCTTCTGTCCATGTCCGCCATGGATACATTTTTAACTCCTTAGCTTTTTTTTAGCTTCTTATGAGAGAATGAAATTGTTTTTTTTCCAACACACACAATGAAAGCTAATTGACAATGTTGATAATGAGACTGATCGGCATGAGGACACAGCACTGATGCTATTCAGTAACTGCTACTCACTACTCACTCATGATTGATTTCTAAATGGAATCAGTTCTAAATGTCTAACTTTCTTCTTACAAACTGTCTAAAATCCATTAAAGCATTGACAACAATTGAATGTACTAAGGCTGTCAGGACTTCACACTCTTGAACATCATATTTTAGAAATCCATCAAATGAGTTACTTTAAGAGTACCAAATGACTATCAGTTATTGTTAGATAGTTTTAACCAAAATCAGAAGAGTGTTACCAAAATATAAATTGTACAGTTGTTAAAACTGTAAGGGAAAAAGAAAACATGGATTTCTTGTACTAACGGTTCTCAAATAGCATTCAATATATAAAATGATTATTTTTTAATTGAACATTACCAAAAGATGATCTTTTGGTTCAGCAGTACACTAATGTTGGTGATTCATACTGTAAACAATCTTTTTGTTGAGCATTAAGCCTGTAAACTATATTCTAAATCACTAATACATTTAGCTTAATACAAATATCTTCTTCTCCTCATATACCTTGTTTGAAATACATTGATATTTCTTAAAACCCTAAAATATTGCCCACTCTTATTTTAAATACAATCATTTTTAAGCCAATAAATTTCTCAAAGAGATCAAATAAATCAGTGAACTACAACAAAAGCTCATTGAGAAGATCTTTTTGGTCCAAATCCCGCCTGGAGGATCCAAACAGAAAGCACATGTTCTATCATCCATGCGACCTTTGTGGAAATTATCTGGAACTCCGCATCTTGCATTTGACATTTCCCGCCAAGAAGGAGTAGCTTTCTCACAGTGGAACATTTCTACTTAATATCTTTGACATTTGAAAAAGAGAAATTCCATCTACAACTTTGCAAAGAGAAAGAAGCAGCTTTACATTTCAGCTTAATTTTATAAAAAAACAGAAATCAACCAATCAGTCCATGATTTCTCACCTTCAGGCAAGGTTATACTGATGACTCCTAGTTAGAGTCAAACATCAACAATCAAGTTTATCCATCTTGACATTAAAAGATTAAAACGGCAACTGTGATCCACATTTTAATATTGTTGTACATAATGTAAACAATGAAGAGTCAGTAGCAAGATTTCAATTGGTTTGAGGGTTGTGTATGCCTGTTGTCACGGTAACTGTCCAGTGCAGGCTTAGAGATGTGTCTTGTTTAGGAGGACGGTATTTCAGTTTTTCAAATCATGCCTATTCTGTTTGACCCTGATGAAGGTGTAGGGCGCACCAAAATGTCAGTCCCTTTCACTCGAATAAAATATCTAAAGTGACTCCTTTGCTCCAGTTGTTTCTTCAAAGTTTTCTCTTTGGGGATTAGTCCTGTTCTGACAAAGAGCACCTACCTCCATCTGTGGATTGGCTGGAGCGTGAGGGATTCCTACCTGACGTGACCACATTCAAATGTGTTTGGGTACAGGATATACAGCTTCTGTAAGGGGTAGTGGTTTGAGCCAAATTGGACAAAAAATTATCTCTTGATTTTGTTGTTGTTCACTGACATTAGACAACATAAGAGCTACATGACTGAATATAAATACCATTGCAATGTCTGTTTTTGTGATATACATGGCAACAATTTTGAACATTTGTAATATTTTGGTTAAAAATATGTATGTTCCAAATTGATAGTTCGAAAGGATCCAAATAATCTTTTGATTAACTCTTTAAAATCATGTTTCTAAATTTGCAATGCTTATTCTTTAACACAAACTTAATAACTGTGGTGTGAGAGACTGTGCTATCTCACACAGATTGGGATAGCATTAACATGACATATTTTTCTTGTTGTTTAATCCAATTAAGTCTGTCTACTGCAATGACACATATTGGGAAAGCAGTAGAATAGTGATTTATTGTGCTGACCTTTCATACATAACATATTTGTTAATAAATTAACAGATTATGTTATAATGTCAAGAGTGATTAACTTTGCTATTATTCTATAATATATATGGACACCTGTTTGAAAAGTACAAAGGAAATTACAAGTCCTTAACAAACAGGGCATTTTTATTTGTTTATTATTAATTATCAAAAAATGCAGGCAAACTCCAACACACTCTGAATTGGATGAATGAATAAGTAGGCAACATTTGAAAAATTAGATGAAGATGGCAAGAGGAGTTAGAAATTATTTTTTCCCATGCCAGTTCTCCCACATTTTAGTAAACTGCCAATATATTTGTGCAATTCAAACAATATGTGGGATTATACCTACAGTTAGGGGTGTGCGATATGACAATATAAAATCGTTAAGGGTTATAACGTGGGGATGATCTCATGAAGCAGAAAGATCATCAGATCGTCTGTGTGGGCACAGAGACTTTGATGCGCACCCGACTAGCCAATTGTAGCACATTACGCGCAGTGCATGGTGGGATCTCCTGTTTGGTTATGTAGCGTGAAGCCATGGCGGAAAGAGAAAAGGAGATAAAAGCTTGAAGATGTCTGAACAAAAACCTGTTCTAAAGCAGCTTTATTATTCACTCAGATTATAGACATTGCAGTTAGATAACATTTGTTTTGAATTGATGCACTTTAAGAGAAAATGTTGATATTGTTGTTCATTACCTTTTATGTTTACATTTTTTGCACATTTTTATAAAAACTGCACTATTTAAATTAAAACCTGTTCAGAAAGTTTATTTGGCTTTAATTGTCATTTTTTTCGGGTTTTACATGTTTTATATGTTAAACATAGGGAAAAATGGTCAAACATGCAAATTAGTCTAGAAAAATCAAAGTAAAAAAGAATCGTGATAAAATCGTGATCGTGATTTTATTTAAAAAAAATTGTGATATGATATTTTTGCCATATTGCCCACCCCTACCTACAGTTTTGATATTTGAAAACAAGAAATACCACGGTACTGGTTTAAATTATGTAACTAGTTCGATATTTTCTTCATCATTAAGTTTTTAATAGTAATATGATTACTCTATTAATGATATTAGTAAAAGCCATTCAGCCTCATCATTCAACTATTTTTTTTTTGTTTGTTTTTGAGGCATTTCTCTGTTCATGTCCTTTCACACACTTCTATCCAAGGTATACTGTCTGTCAACGTTAACAAAAGTCAATTTTATCTTACTCATTTGAAAATATATATAGACATATTTCGCTGATGCCTGAACCTCATTATGAGCCAAAGAGCAAGTGGTGGTCTACATGAGCAGTAAGTTTAGGGGGCCTCCTGTTGGTGAGGAGTGGGCTATGGTCAGACTCTGTCCTGCTCCTGGAGCTCACTGAAAGCTGCATGAGCACCACGGACTCTGCAGAACAGGTGTGTGCAGGAATAAAGTGACAACAGCTACTGCGGTGACAGAGTTTGATGTTGAAATGCCACTGATGGTCTTTGCAGCAGAGTATGTGTCATGAGTGGGCTTTCAAAGTATACAACTCTGCAGTGAGTCATGTTTCTGCGTGAGTCAGAGTGTCATCTTTTGTGTCCAAGGATATATAGCACCTTGAAAGCACAGAATGCTACATAGCCTGGACACAGAAAATGCATAGACTGGATTACTCTCTATATTCCGTGGCAATAAGATTACTGATGATGAATTAGTTATGTAGGATATTAACTTTATTTCACAGTTCGACAGTTGTCGAAATAAGGCAACAAGTTGTTTCCAAGTGCATTAAATAAATAAACATTTACTAGCCACGTATCAGTTTCTCCAGAAAATAACTTAAAAAGTTGATCCCCAGTATTGACAGATATGAAAATTTCAACTACTTCAGAAAAATCATGTTGTAGTTGCAAGTGTTAAATATATCAGGGTGAATAGCATGGGCTAAGATGCCAAGTTAAAACTATGTGCATTCTGTATATTTTGTTACATTTTGGCATCCACAACATTACCACAATATTGAACAACATAATCACACAATGCATGTTTTCTTGTATCCTGCAGGCCTGCATGAGGATAACCCAAATTGTTTGTTTAATCTGGGATAGTCATAAAACAAAAGCGTGTAATGAGTGTTTTTTTAACATTCGTCTTGTCTTGTTAACGGGAGCTCAAGCTATTCTTGACAGTCATGGTAATTTGAATCAATCATATTAATAAGGGCTGGTCTGTCTTTTTGCCTACAAATGGCTTTTCATTGGATTATGTTGGGGTTTGTGTGCTAATTACTAACCAAAAAAGAGGCAACTATTTCTCAAAGGAAAGGCAGCTCTTGCAATTTAAATTAGAGTATGCTCTCAAAAGAGAATCAGAAACATGGAGAAATTTCAGAAATTAGTAGATGAATCCTTCCAATACCCTGATTAAATTAAAATGTATTTTGTGTAGTTGTACTTACATATGTTAGACAAATATCAGAAGCACACGTGGACTTTGCTCAAGGTAGACCAGTGTGCCCTGAAGTACATTTGTGAACCACTGATCTCGAGGACTGTTTTGCCTCCTGCTAAGCTCTGCCAACTGAAAAGGCCACATGGTTTACAAAACAGAAATGAAAAAGGTTCAACATACCAGCCACTAACAGTATATTTCATATATTAGCATGACTATTTGCAGAATGAAGGAATTCCCCAGCAATGCTTTACATTTATTATCACATTTAACTAAAAAATGTTTAAGAAATTCATTGTCACTTGTTGTATATGAAATGCTGTTTTTCCAAATGTTTCATCTTTTTCTGACACCAAAAGACTTTCACAATGAGAGGAACAGATCATCCAGGAGAGGCACATCAAGACAGGGAGCAACCTTTTTGCTATGAGGCCAGTACTAGGTATGCACAATATATATCAGACCGATACAACATAACCGATAAATATATATAAAATAACCAATATAATTGCCAAAATTGCTGTTGCCACATGCGTCCATATCTTGATAACATAACATATAACACGAACAGACAAAACGTTAGCTTGACCACAGATACATGGACATCTGATTTTAGTCTGGTCATTAAGTTTAGCTTAACGGCTGAGTGGCTGGATCAAGATTTCAAAGAGGAAAAAGATTAGATTAAATATAAAAATATGAACTTATCTGTATCGGCCGAGAAGCAGGAAATTATCAGTTATTGGTATCGGTTGAAATGTTTTCACTAGCACACACACTACCTGCTGTGCCACCCAGTAACAGATCAATATGAATCAATATTGGCTGGACTGCATTTGGAAATAGTCACACAGTGAATATATGCAAAAGCAAATACTGTACATCCCTCCCACAGTGCCAAGAACTCTTCATGCTTCATTTTAAAACAGATCATATTTTGTTTAACAATTTATATTTTCTGCCAAACAAACCCTCTCTGAATCAGCAGTAAGATCAGCATAATGTCAGCATTTAAAAGATGCTACGCAGAACCAACTGAAATCTGTCCATGACATTTTATATGCTAATGGTCAATGTTTGTAAAAAAAAAAAAAAAAGAAAAAAAAAACAATGTTAAAATGATGCATCTGTGCATCCACAGAGGAAACAGTCTGGAAGAAAAATAAAGGATGCATTAAATAATCTTCTACGAAATGCAGAATGATAAAGAAAATGGGGAGAGTAGTATAGGACCACTCCTCCACTTCTTTATTCCCCCCCGCCATCTGGTAGCCATCAGCGCCTCACACAGGAAGGGGCGGCCATGCCTTGCTGGGGCGCCAGGGAGCGGCTCCTCTTCCCTCCTCGGTGCTGCAGAAACAACAATTGGTCGGTGCATTGCATTGCATTACATTGCAGAGCAGTGCAGTGCAGACTAGCCCACCCTCCCCTGAGCAGGGCAGCCAGTAGCAGCCCAGGACCAGTACTCACACCCGAGCAGAGCAGCAGGGACGAGCACAGTGCAACCTCGCATTCCTGCTGTGTGTGCCTGCCAAGAAGCACTGGGAATGGAAAGAAAGAGGCAGAGAACAGAGAGCTTCTCTCACTGGAGACTGCCTAATGCAGTTTGCTTTGAGAAGCACTCCAGTCTCCCTCATCCCGTCTCACTCCTGGTGCATCGATGACAAAGTTATCGATTGCCTTTGTGGTGTATCCCAGCAGGCACGTCACTGCATGCATATTTATGTTCCTACGCCATTAGCCTAAAGAAGTTTCCTCTGAAATGCAAGAACTCTGGGAATGAACACTATCTTTCATTTGGCCCAACTTTGTCCTCTTTTTCTAAAATGACACAAATATGAATCTGATGGGAACACAGATCCCAGCAGTCTTTTAGTTTGAATAAAATGCATTAGTCCATCTGTGCTCTCATGCAAGCCCTGTGCTATGTGCACAACCAGCTGAAAATAGAAAGCAGCTTTATGATGGATTATTATACTGCCTTCTGGTGCAATGCTTGAAATATGAGAAAAGTGTGTGAGAAGAATATTGCCCTTTAATTGGATGGATGTTAGTTATCATTGTGCATGAGAATCATTTGGAGAAATCATAGCAAGAAGTCATGGTGTGTACTTTGGGCCTTGGCAAATAGCTGGGAGGTTTCAGTCATCTGTTTTTAATAATAGCTTCACTTGAAAACTGTTCGACTTGGCAGAGTTACAAGTAGCACAAAAGTCTTGATTTAAAATTCGAGAGAATTTGACTCCAACAGAAAACAGTACTCCAGAACTGCTCCTGAGCTGTTAAGGAGAAAACCAATTCCACATGAGGACCTGTTCTGTGAAGTCTCTCCATGAGCTGCTGGTGAAATGGCACATAAGATGGTAAACAACTGCATCAGGAAAAAAGAGAAATATGATTCACAAAATGAGCCATAGCAGCCTTGACCTTGTAGTACAGTGGGCCAGAAGTATGGATAAGCAAGTTCAAAGATGAACATGACTCAACAAATCGCACTGTTTGCCCAGTTATCATAGAGATGCACCCTGTGTGTTTTGATGATATTTTGACATTGATTTATAAAGTTGCATGCACAGATGTCAGCAGTGGGTAGGGCTAGGCACCGGTTGTGTTTCCTTAATCACCTGAGTTAAACAGATTCTAATTCTAATTCTAAATTTAAAAGGTAAAGACAGTGTCAATGATGTTTACTCCGGTTGCAGCCCATGTGATTACACTTCTGTTGCTTATAATGTCTGTTTCTTTAGCTAGGGAATATATTGGATGGCAAAACGTGCAGAGAAGGCAAAGAGGGTTCAGCATCTTTGGGTCTGACATCTTGAGAAAGGTACCAACATGAAGCATTCACTTTTACAGATATCAGATACAGTTAAGTAGACATTACATGTGATGATAACCATTAACAGATGTGTCACATTAGACTGTCAGCTTGCATTGACTACTGTGTGGGACAATCTCTAAGTTTTTTATCCCTTTCAAAGACCGTTTTTTCATTCACAAAAAACTCCAGGCGTAAGTTGGAACTCCTGTTTTACCACTAAGGACAATTTCAAAACATGCAAGAAATTATCTAAATGGTTATGGAAACACCTTTTCCTGTCGACAGATAAAAGCATACTAAAGTATGGACAGTTTTTTGTATTTAATATTTCTTCGCTTTAACAATTTTGCTTTTTGGGAGCGAAAGAAGAAATTCTTCATCATTATAGTATATGTAGTCTTTCTAAGTCAACATTAGCTTGTTAAAAGTGTTATATGATGTGACAGGGTCAGCTGACACTTACATTTTGTGTTCTGAGGCAGTATTTTCAAGACAGGAGGGGATTTTCTAAATTGGGCTGTAGACACAAATGTTTGCATAAAAAGGGTATTTAAAACAACATTAAAAACAGTAATCAAGATCTGAAGTTCAGCCTATTAGACAATAAATAGTTACTTCTTTTGAGTATGCATTATGCTAGCTTATAATCATGATCATGATCATCCACAGGGGAATTTTATAATGTACATATTATTGCCAGTGATATTTTTGCCTGAAAGGAACATCTGTGCCCAATACTCACTCTCTTACATTGCATCATTTTCATTCTAAAAGGTTGTTTGCCCAACACATATTCAGAGAAGTGGTAATTATACTGGTCAGAAGAGCAAACTTGTTGGAGCACACACCATCTAAAAGAGTACATTGACATGATGTGTGTAAATACTTTCTTCCAAGGGAATACTTACAACAATACAAATATGTTGTTGCAGATATACGGCACAATGTCAGGCTATACCCTTAATATTGGCAAAACTCAGGCTTTAGTGTTTAACTTCATACCACCACTAGAACTTAAAAATAAATACAAGTTTAACTGGGACTCAACATCCATTAAATATCTGGGTGTGAAACTAACAAAAGATATATCCCAACTCTATTCTGAAAACCACACACCTATTACTAAACAAATTAAAGATGATTTTGACAGATGGGCCCCTCTATCCCTTGACCTTGGTAGTAGAATTATGACAATAAAAACAAACATACTTCCCAGGGTGCTCTTCCTGTTCCAGTCTTTACCCGTTCATGTTCCTGATCAACAGCTTAGAGAATGGGACAAGGTGATATCTCGATTTATTTGGAATGGAAAAGCTCCCAGGGTGAGATACAAAACATTGCAGTTGCCAAAACATAGAGGAGGGACGGCCTTACCAAGCCTTAAAGATTACTATATAGCAGCACAGATTAAGCCTCTGATGCTCTGGTGCAACCAAGAATATGTGGCAAAATGGAAATCCGTGGAGCTATCTCAGCAAGACACACCTTTACAGAGTTTGCTAGGATGCCCATTGACCTCGAAACAATATGATATCCAGAGTAAATGGACTACATTTTCTTTGGAGACATGGGACAGACTTGTGAAACAATTTAACTTGCAGAATTAAATCCGCATATTAACCTGGCCAATCTACGACCCAGACATCAAGCGGGCTGTTCAGGATGGAGGATTCACTCATTGGTTACAAAAAGGACTTACAACACTGTGTCTTATGGTTAATAACTTGGAATTTCCAGACTTTAAAACTATGTCAGAAAGATACGGCTTTGTGCGACAGGAATTTTACAAGTATCTCCAACTCCGTCACTATTTTGATAAAAATATTAAAGGACTTTTAACCACAAATATGTCAGGTATCACACAAATGTTCATCAGAGCTTATAAAAAGAAAGTGTCCAAAAAGATTATTGGAGAATTGTACAGGTATATAAATGAACTAAGAGGGCACTCAACAAATTATGTAAAGGAAAAATGGGAAAAGGAGTTGAGTATTTCTATTGCGCAGGAAGAGTAGTCAAATATAATCAATACCCAAATCACAACCACAGCCTCTCATATGTGGAGAGATTTCTCATGGAAGAATCTTGTTCGTTTTTTTATTACCCCAAAGTTAAAATCAAGACAGCCAAACGCACAGTCAGATTGCTGGAGAGAATGTGGCAACAATATAGCTGACCACACCCACATATTCTGGGCTTGTCCAGTTATGAAACCCTTTTGGGAGGATGTCCACAATATTGTCAGAAATGTCTTAGGCAATGATTTTGTATTCTCCTGTCTGACTTTCTATCTTGGGAACATAGACTTGAAACTGCCCAAAAAGGATAGATACCTTTTGAAAATATTCATGGTGGCAAGCAAAAAAGCCATAACAAGGCGATGGCTTTGTAAGGAACCACCCACTGTCAATCAGTGGATAGACATTGTACTAAACATTCAATGCATGGAACACATGACTTATAATCTAAGACTGCAGAGAGACAGGTATGAGGCTCTATGGAAGAAATGGGAAGCATACTTCACGCAAAGAGGTGATAATTTAGCTTAGATTTGTATATCTTTATAAACAAGGTTGGTAGTACTGTAGGTATTGACTGTGGTCCCCCCAGAACATTATTATTGATGTTCTTTATGTTGCTCTGTGTTTACCTGTGACATGCAACTATAGCAACAACCCCCCCCCTTTATTATTATTATTATTATTATTATTATTATTGTTGTTATTGTTATTGTTATTGTTGTTATTACTATTATTATTTATGTTTTTATTTTTTATTTTATATATATATATATATATATATATATATATATATATATATATATATATATATATATATATATATATATATATATATATATATATATATATATATATATATATATATATATATATATATATATATATATATATATATATATATATATATATATATATATATATATATATATATATATATATATATATATATATATATATATATATATATATATTTGGACTCTTCTCTTCACCTTATTTTTATTTACTTTATTACCATTATCAACACTATCATTATTTCATTACTTACTTAAATAGGTATCCGTACTTGGAATCATATATATGAGTACACATGACCGTATGAATGCGTGCTAACGTGTGTATAGAGTACGCAAGTAGTACGTATGTGCTTTTGAATGAATATTTATATAAATGTCCGCCTGAATACTATTACTATTTTATTTACTATTCTTCTTACCCCCCCCCCCCCCCCCCCCCCCCCCTTTTAATTTCTGACTCTGATTGTTATTTCTTTGTTATTTTACGAGGCTACTTAATCTCTTGTTTCAACTTTCTCTCTGGAGTGTATAACAATGTCACTTGGCAGAGCTGTAATATTTTTTTCTTTTTTGAAAATTGGAAAAATAAAGTACAAAAAAAACAACAATACAAATATGTGAAATCACTGAACCTATTTGAAATATGGGATTTCAAAGAGGTCATGAAAGAACGTCCTTGATTTTCTCAAAGGTTGTATGTATAAATATGCCAGGGGACCTCAGCAGAGGAGACAAATATCTTCTGAAGATATTTCTGGCTGCAAGTAAAAAAGCAATCACTAAATGCTGGCTTCAGAAGAACCCTCCCTCCATGAAACTCCTTATAAACATAATAAATTCCATTCACAATATGGAGAAAATTACTTTTTCTTTACGCCTTCAAAAGCAGAAAGGAGAGGAATTTTGGAGAAAGTGGGACTCACTCGACCCCGAAAAAAGGAAAAGACTCCTAATCATTTGATACCAAAATGTATCTGTTGTTCCTGTGTGCTGTGTATGTGAAAATGGTCCTGTGCCCTCAATTGTTTTGTTCTTTAAAAAAAAATGAAAACAATAAAGTATAAAAAAAAAAGATTGCATGTATGTACTTTTGCTTTACCTTTTGTGAACAGAGCTACAACATGGAAATAGCAGAAATAGCTTGCTTAAATGTATTTCCCTCAAACAGCACTCTTTTTTTGGACTAGCAGACCTTCTTTGACCTTTGGATTGGACATCCAACAACACTGACAAACAAAGCTTAGCCCATTGTAAAGTTCTTTATTTAGAACTATGAACTAAACAATGATTTTGGTTTTGGCTTTATTTTGAAACAGTAAATAGCTGTGTGTTGGTATAAACAGCACATTACAACACTTTGAAAAGCAGTTCTGTTGCTCAAGAATTCACACAGTAGCTTCTAGTTTGTACACAGAAGTGAGAGAGAGTTTATATGAATTTACACTTTTGCCCCCTGAGCTTCCTGCATTGATTTGTTACTGTAAAAGAAATCCTACCAGAAGTAGCCCAACAGTAAACTGAAACAGATGCATAAATCCTGAAGAATGATAAACAGAAATACTTGACGCAATACAATTCAATATAAGAAACAAGTCAGTCTGGTTGATTTACTCTAAACTGGACAACTTCTTAACTCACAGTTTCTAATGCAACACAAAATACTCAGCACTGCCTCTTCTAACACGCCTCTTCTCGCACTAGCTGTTCTGCTTGTGTGACCATTTTCCTTTGTGATGCAATAAGATGATTTCAGGCTTACTGCTCTCTATAAATATCCAGAGGAAAATGCAGACAGTGTTCACCTGTATTGTGTTTTTACACAAAGGCCTAAACAAAGATTTCCCCTAACTGAACAACAACTCAATGTGTTCACTCAAAACTCTGCTGAGTACCAGTTTTACAGAAATCAGCTCCTCCTTATGAGTTTCATGTGTTTTGTGAGTCTTGAAAGCATCTTGTTTTGGCCTCTATCTAACTGATAAACCTGCGAGTAACACAACGACAGTAGTGTGTCTGGGACAAAAGTGGGCCTGTAAGGATAACTATTATAGTAGCACAGATATTAATATTTAATGGTTATTTGTTTGCAATGGACATTGAATAATTAATGGCACATGCAATCCATTTTCAAGCTGCGGCAGATCACACAACAGTAGTCTGCTCACTCCAAATGGAGAGCTGTGCCAGGACACTGTCCAATATTTTTATTGTTGTTGTTGTTGTTAGCCTTTGAGGCTAATGCTGCACAAGTCCCCTCTGTTGCATCCTGTTTGTTTAGCTTGTTTGTTTGTTTCTTTCAGGGCAGAGGGTAGGGAGCTTTACAGAAAGTGAGTGTTGGTTCTCTGTTCCACTTGCTAAGCAGATTTAATGAATCCTCTACTTAATCAAAGAGCTGTCTTTGTTCTCGTTTGACAGAACTTTTACATTTGCTGTGTACATATTTCTTAAGACTTTTCAGAGGACGTCTGGCCACAGATAGAAGTAATGGCTAATGGGGTATAGTGTAAATCCATTTCCCCTGCTGAGACCGGCCTGGAGTTTATCCTCAGTCTCCCTTTACGGCCATCAGCGGAGGACCTTCAGGGTTCAATATTTTCCCTCTTCTGGTCTACGCAGCAGCACTGAGGCCCTATTTAAGGCAGGACAGAGTGCATAACAAAATGCTTAGATGCTTCCAGGGGGTACATGTCAGTGGACAACACTTTTTGAACTGATTTTGGAAGAAAAAGATGCCACAATAACACACAGTTTAATAGTTTAAAAAATGTCAATCACTGCACCATTTTATTCCCACACCAATGATAAACTAAAAATATATATCCTTCAGAGTCAACACCATATGAACAAACTGGTAGGCAGAACTTTACGGAAGCAAGACATAGCCATTTAAATTTAAGTGATAATATAACCATATATTTCCTTTTGCTAATGACAGATAACAGGAAGACTGAATGTGGAATAAGCAAGAGGCTTGATACTATGATGGATGAGCTCTGCCATACTTAAACAACAGCTCTTAAAAGCAGCTGGTAAAAGGGATGCAACAAAACACTTAGCCCATGGTTCAATACAGTGTTTGATCAGTTCAGTTATTTACTTTACTTTAAACAAAGTAATAAACTTTAATAAACCCCCTTGTTGTATTTTATGATGACAAATAAACTCAGATTACAAAGTAATTGCATTTTAAATAGGGTTGAAAAATGTACTGTTTTAAAAGTCAAATCACAGGATGTTCAGTCTGTCAGCACACCGTGCAATTCGTGTTATTTAATGGGAATAAAAACTGCCAAAATGGAACAAAACAAAATAACATTTTTAGTCCAATTAAAATATATATATTGTCTTTTTTTTCCCAGAATTGTGGATATTTCTTAGCCTACAATCATGACATCAGTGGCCCTACTGCTGCCAGACAGCATTGTGGGTTATTGGGACAATTGCTTGGCTGCATCTCTCTGGGCTGTCATGTTGTCCATCACTGGCTTTAACTAAGTATATTTGTTTTCCTTGTTTAAAGTTGGCTAATATTAGCTGGCAGGTAGGTTTCTGTAAAGACCATAATCGGGGTGGCAATTACAGCTGTAGGGAATTAATGGAAAAAAAGATTAACATTTTTTTTACCTCGATCATGTTCTGGGAAGTTTTTGGCTCTGAGGAGGCTGTGGTCGGCCCCATGTGGCCTCAAGCTGCCAGTTGATGATCACTGATGCTCAGTATGATTACAGATTTTTCTATCATGGTAAATACTTAAATCTAACTATGTCTATTTGCTGGAAATGTGCAAATGGTTTTAGGATTAGTTAATTATGGAAGTGGAAGGAAACACTGATATTTGGCACTTTTAAGATAACACATACACTGAGGCCACGGCTCTATCCTGTCAGCTAAATGTTATTGTCTTAAACTTTTTTCTGAATTTGTATTTAATACGGCATGTGCTGCTGACCTCTTGGCCAGGTCGCCCTTGTAAATAAGATCCTGATCTCAATGGGAATTATCTGGTTAATTAAAGGTTAAATAAAAAAAGAAAAATAAACATTGCAAAAGGACATAACTGACAGACACATAGCAGATGGTGGCTGCATCACTTTGGATATGACGAGGATGAAAATCTCTTTTTCTTGGTGTTTTTCTAATTAAAGCGTTCCTAAAATCAGTGCTTACCTGAAGGCAGTCTTTATTTTGGCGAATGTTTGACATGAATGATTAGAGTTTGTGTGAAAGGGAGTGGATGACTTGTGCAGCGAGCTAGCATGAGGTCAGATGTCAGGTTGTAGTCAGGAAACTGTCCCAGGCATTAATTTAATACACGCAGTTAGTGGCAAAGTCATAAGGTCAAAGTCCAAGTGAAGTCATGAGTCACTGACATTCAAGTCCAAACTGGGTCAAATCTAAGACGTGGTCGAGTCAAGTTAAAAATCCTCAAAATCGTGACACGAGTCAAAGTCACGAGACCTGAGTCCATACCTCTGAATAGAGGCCAGTTCTACGTAAAACCAAAAAATACCACAAGTTACTGCTGATAGTTAAATCAGAGCATCTGTGTGACATTTTATAGAAGTTAGGCTGAGAAGCTATAATGCTAGTTTAAAGTTTAGTTTAAAGTTAATGCTAGTTTAAAGTTCTTCAAATACAGCAAAAGATCATCTAAAATGATCAGATAAATGTCTCATAAAAACACTTTAATTTCATAATAACATAATGCAACATATTTCTTACATTTTCAGAGACATTTTACTTATACAACAATAATTTAATTTGTTGTTTTTGATCAACTTTCTCATTATTTGAGTAACAACAAATCTGTCAAAATATACATAACATATAAAAGTTTAACATATAAAAACATACATACATACATAATATGTATAAAAATGTGCCAAACTGTTATCATGGTTTTCTGAAAAGAGACTTCCACTTGGCTGAGGATACATATTTAATCACATCACTGTGACATTAGCTGGTCAATCCCTGTTTATCCTCTGCTGCATTCAGGCTGCTGCACATATGCTGCATCTACTTGATGTTGCTTCTGCTTTGCCTGTCAGGTCATTGGCTTGAGACTGTTTGGACAGGTTAAGGTCAAGAGGTCACACATCTATTACAGCACTGTCACGGGCAGACAGATTAAAGTTTATAAATCATATGTAAAGCTTAACATGTCTGGGTGGGAGCTGAAAATATGGCACTGGAGGTTATTTGATTTTCTACATACACTACATGGGAAAAAGGCTTCAATACATTCATTACACCCCGGCACATAAAGAGCAGACAAAACTATTGTTTACTGATGTGTAACAGAACCATTAATTAATCATTTAAAGCTGAATGGCAATACATGACATACATGTATACAGATATTTTCTCTGTGAGGAAATAATGATGAGCCTGTGTTACATCAGCTTCACATGGACCAAATGCCAATGTCACACCAACACTCTTATCAACAGACAGCTGCATAATGTCAACATGTCCATGAAAAATGCAATGATACGGAAAACC
This sequence comes from Scarus forsteni, assembly GCA_036419115.1. Classification (NCBI taxonomy): domain Eukaryota; kingdom Metazoa; phylum Chordata; class Actinopteri; order Labriformes; family Labridae; genus Scarus; species Scarus forsteni. The sequence continues at coordinate 16,215,008 of JAZDUH010000098.1, read as the reverse complement.
GGAAAAACACTGGGTTAATAATTTTAACTAACAGGTCTATTGAGCTTGTGTGGAGCCAATATGCTCAGATGAGGAAGACTGTTCTACAGCAGAAACCATCAGGTCTGTATGATGCTTTCACACATTTCAGTTTAATGCCACATGACAGCTCTTTTTACTGATTATAACAGTATCCACGGAAACAGGTGTTAACTTAGGTTTGTATCATCTTGTCATGTTAAACTGATGTTTTCAATATAGCCATCTGAACTGACAAGATGTTGTCTTCTCACTCTTTAAACTGCTGACCCACTGAAGACCACATTATGCTTCCACCTCCATTTCACTGGGGTGTGATAATATACCACAGATGTTGTCAAGATACCGGGCTATGAGCTGTATCTGTCGAAATGTTTTTACAAGAAATGAAAGTGGAAAAAAAACGAGAAGATGGAAAATGCTGTGTCTATGTAATGGAATACCACAGAAATACAGTTACGACAAAATCTGTCTGGAAAAAGACTTGCAAAAGCAACTGCACTTGGATACCTTTTATCACCTTTCAGAGAAATTAGCAACCACGAAGTGTTGGGTCTTTCCCAGGCAATTATGAGGAATTTCAAACTGAGAGGTCAAGAATGAAACAATGAAATCACAAATCTTGTCTTACTGCTTACTGGACATTGGACAATGGGGTTTCCAGAAATAACTGGGGAAAAATCTAAAACTATGACTCAATGTTTACTCTAATACACAAGAGATTTTTAGTATTATCTCACATAAATAATTAAGGACAGTAACAGTGACCAAAGTTTTTCAATTGTTAACAAAGCATACATGAAATCCACAAAACCCTCATCGTATTACTGTCAAGTGGATGCAATAAACAGTGTTTCAGATACAGAAATATTTAACAAAATAGAAGTATAGGCACTATTGTTTTGATGATATGTCATATCAGGTCATATGTTCAGCAAAAAGACTGTTCACAGTAAGAACCACGAACAGTACAACGCCACATGTAATCTACTGCAAATAATAAGAGTAAATGTGGAGTTACAATTTCATTCATTTTACTTCCAGGGGCATTGTTTGTTTCTGTTTTTAACAGTAAGTAATTTCCTTTTGTCACTTTTGTGTACAAGTTTACATTGAGCTGCCACTGACAAAAGCGTCTGTGTTACATTTGGCTTTGGAGGATTTTAATCAGTTCTTCACTAAAAAATACTGGGAAATTATTTTTGGAACATATCACCCAGCCAAGGCAGGAGGATTGAACTGATTTCACCTTTGAGCTCCAAGCCTTCAGTAATGGGGCCAGTTCGGTCAAACTTTGCCCTGAGTGGTTGATGAGGTAAGTCAGGGCCCCTGCTACTTGTTCACAAGCTCAGACTAGAAAAGGGGATACTATTGTCATTATGAATTTGGTGCCCTGCCAAGTAGACTTGTTTTCTGACTTCTTTTCAGTCATTAAACCAACAAATGCTGGCAATTAAAAGAACTCCACTTCTCTACGGATTGATGCAGTCATCCAAAGGGTTTATTTTTGTCACTGCACCGTCTGTCTTGCTTATATTTCATCATAAGATACGAAACCTACCGAGGGAATTTCACTCAGTGAGTTAACAGCTGTCATTTGAATGAATTTTAATTCAGTTCCATACTTTGTAAGCTGAAAACCAACATGTTATAGTAGACATTAAAAAAAAGCCCAGGAGGAATTTGAGATGTTGACCAAACCCTGTCTGGTTTAAAAAGCAGAGAAGCCAAAAGGGAAAAGCTGGCAGTGAGTCAGTCCACTCATCATCATTACACCTTGTGATATTTAACTTAATTCATCAAGGACATGACACTTGAGTCAAGTCACCATATAATTCAGCTTAGTGAAAGCATTAGAAAGCATGACTCAGCACGTGTTTTTAGCTCTGGAGATGCAAACATTTACTCATTCACCCAAATTCTCCACAACGATCACAGTATGGATGAAACATCATGGGCATAAATAATACAGCCTGAAACAGCAGCCTGAATGGAGCAAATCAATGGTGTCACCAGGACATACCAGGACTTTAAACCCTACTACTACAGAGCCAAGGCAGAAATAGAATATCATGGTGAATTCCCAGTTTCACTGCTCTTTGATAAGGACTTTCTGATCAACTTCTCCTCCTGAGAGCTAAAAATCGGAACGCTTTACATATTTCATCTAAAGGACTCCTCGGATTCTCTCTTAATCCTAAATGAATGTGGTCCCGGGTGAATGAATGTAACTCATAGTCCAGACTGGAAGCAGCAGTGGTCTTGGCCTCAATTCTCAAAAGATAGTGCCGACAGTCACTGATGTAGCCCGTGTTTCACAAGTATAGAGGAAGAGTCACCTAATACGACCACAAAATTTTACTGTGGTTGATATCTAGTCCAGTTATCACAAGCTGTCCTAACTCAGCAAATAAACCTAAATACATTACTCAGGGATCAACTGTACCTGACTAGTTCACTTGGAAATAAAAAAATCAATATAACGTTGCTCCGAAAGCAAATGTCAAATCATAACTTATGTTCAGAATCAATGGTGTAACTCATGGAGGAAAAGTAAAAAAACACTTTGCTGAATACAGGCACACACATTTATATATATGTATACATACACACAAAACAGTAAATATACATATATACAAATTAATTTACACATTCACACACACACATATATATACGTATACATATACAGTATATATATATATATATATATTTATACTTATGAAACAAAAATGTTACTTCTGAAATGCATTAAAGAAAATAAGTCCAAAGAACTAAAACTAAACCTTATTTGTTGATACACAAGAAAACGTCCTAGTCTGTGCACTCCGCTTTACTCACTCATCGTCCCATACATGACATACTCTGTAGAGGTTTGGGGAAACACTTATAAAACAAAAACGAACAATTTTTTCTGATGCAAAAAAAGCCATACCAATGATAGGAAAAATATCCTACCACGAACAATCGATCCTATTTTTGCGGCTAAATAATCCAAAATTATCAGATTTATTTGAATACAATACAATACCAACAACGCACAAAGCTAAAACTGGAAAATTACCAGAAAGCATCCAAATCTTCTTTATGATGAGTTCAAATGTCAGATCTTATTGTTTGTCGGTTACATGGGTAAATTTGTAGAAGTCTTCTTTAGAAAATATAAAAACATCCACAACATTAGTAAAGCTTCAAAAGACTATAAGAATCAATTGATTTTAAATACACCATGGATTATGTAAGTTAATAAGTCCATGTTATTATGTATAGATGTATAATGAATGCAAACAACAACATGCATCAGCATTGCTAATTCTGTTTTTGTTGAAGAGGTAGGCTTAAATAAGTTTTGGTTTCTGCCTACACCCTTTCAGTCACCTTGAAAACTCATTTTCTTTTGATCCTCTGAGATATTTTATTGCAGCTGCATCAAAGTAAGTTTCATTCATTCATTCTTTCAAATATTCCCCACTAAATCTTTCAATCCCCCAATCACAATGCTTCATTAGCAGCTGCATTATTTCTATTTTAGTACAGAATTAACCTCTCTGCTTATTTTAGGCATCAGCTCCAGCTGAGGGTCAGCATCTAAGTAGGTGACTGCTGAACAATATGTCATCTGCCAAAGAAAAGCATAGTCAGCACTTCCACTGATTACACTGCCTCATGTGACAAAGCACGATGACCCATCAGTGAGGGGGAGGCTTGTTCAACTGTCCTTCTTTACTGTCAGTTCATATTGTTATGGTTTCATTAAATGTCTAGCAATCCGAATATCAACATGTGCATGTATGTTTTTATTCTGGTTGCTAGATGTTAGAACTTGACACAGTACATTTGATGTCACGGGGCACGTCATTAATTGCTACCCAATAGCAGTATGAGCATAAAAAATAAAGACCTGGTTCTGAAAAATATTTTCACAAACAATCTTTAAATGTCGTTTAGAAGGGTCTTGGAGAGCAGAGGGACACACCTTTCCCTTAACTCTTAGTTTCCTGAAGAAATGCTATGCCTCTTTAAAGAAAATGGCCCTTTAAATGGTTTTCCCCTGCTGGGTTTATGATGTAATAGCTGTACAGTAAACCCCCATGATATCGCGGTTCAGTTTTTGCGGTCCCGGTATTTTGCAATTTTTCTGTAAGACCTATTAATTTAGATATTTTCTCTATATTGCAGCATTTTGCAGCATTGTTTATGAGTTTAAATTTAACACATCACACTATAATGCCTGAACATACAGGTTCAGCCAGTCAGAGTGTCTGTATATTTTTCTTGGCCACTGATTGGCTGTTCTGTATCACATGGGCTTCACATCTTGCAGGAAGGAGAGATGCTTACTTTGCTCTCTCTAAACTCTGTGTCTCTCCCTACAATGATCGGTGTTCTGCCATACAAACAATATTTTTGTGTTTTCTATTGCTGTTGATCTTTCAATAGCTTTTTATGGGTTTAAATGTATTTCTATTGTTTAAAAAGTGTGTTTACAGACCTTGAAATTATTCTTAAATTACCGTAAAAGTTATAAAAACATGTCTTGGGTATATTTAAATAGGTTTTTTTTTTATTTTGCAGATTTCCATTTACCACTGGTGGGTCTGTGACCTAACCCCTGTGATTGGGAGGGGGGGACCACTGTACAGCCTCCACCTACATATGTGTTTCCTGCTTGTCGCAGGCAGACGCCATGACTGTTTTGAAGTTTAAGCAATGGACCGTAAACCCTCCCTTAGAGCACATTAACAAAGCCTCCTGAAGCCTCCTGCACCATTAGATCTGAGCATTTCCAAAGGGGAGGGAAAAAGAGCTGTTTCTGATCCTCTACAGAGAGGAGGTCTTTCTTTTTTTTCCAATTAAATTTAAATCCTTTGTTAATAGACACACAAGCTAAAATATCACCTATAAATGACAGCAGGAATTTGATTATTTGCCGATACCAAAATACAACTTTTTAAGCTTAAATCTGTTGTTACCCATATCTTGCTGATAATACAGTGCATCCCTATGCAGAGTAGATTTGCTTCTTTTTATTACTTTCATCTTTAGCTTGGGAAAACAAGCAAGAAGTCCAATGCAATCATCTCCAATAAAAGCCATGTGATGAACAGTCTACAGTTCATAAACAAGTCAAATTCATGATTATAAAACCATCTTCAGAGCAGTGCTCGTGCTTTCACAACACACTGATGGAGGAACCTGTGGTTATTCTAAGTTTCGGTGATCAAAAAACAGTTATTAAAGTGGAACAATAAGCTGGCATATACCCCTGAGAACAATTAGGTCTTCTACCAACTTTAGGTTCACAGAGGAAGGACAATGCTGTGTCACTTTAGCCCACACTTAGTCTTGGAGATTATCAGGAAAAATACAACTAAAGATCGTCTTTATAGTCACCACATGCTTCGTGTTTTAATAACTTCATATGTTCAGTACTTTGATATGACATGACTTTCAAAAACAGAGCCTCTGTTTTGTCTATGGTCAGTTGTCTTAGAAGCTGACGTGGGCATTTCAGGACTTCCTCTTTTCATATGAAAAATATGTTTCATCAAAATAAATTGAAAGCAATAATAAAAAAACCCCACCAAAATCTATTTACTTCTTCCATGTGTCGTGACCAACATTCCCTGAAAATGTCAAAAAATGATCCGTTGAGAACTTGTTGAATTATTAGCATAAATATGGAAAACTGCTCTACCTTCCAGGGCTAAACAAATGCTTTAAAAATTCCTGGATCTGCACTTCAATTTGAATCACCACCAATTATTATTTCATTCTTAACAAGAAATTACCCTCAAGTGGAAGCCTAAAGCTGCTGTGTTTGTTGCTTGGGTATAAGTAGAAGTTTTTATATTTGAAAACCTCAGCCAAGGAGGTTGTGTTTTTGCCAGTGTATATTTATATGCCTGTTTATCTGTTTGTTAGCAAGATTACACAAAACTACTTGGTGGATTTGCTGATATTTTCGGGAAATGTTGGTAATGGCCCATATATATACATATATATATATGATATCAACATAACTGATTGTTCGATGTGGGTTTTCAGTGTCAAAGAATCATGTTATGATAGTAACTCTATCACTGGAACTGCTGCTTATATATATATATATATATATATATATATTATATATATATATATATATATATGTATATATATATATATATATACATATATATATATATAACAGCAATATGGGAGCTACCGCTTAAAGTGCTTTCTAGTGTTTACATTTATTGTCACATCACAATGTAACATTTTAGAACAGTGATAACTCCATGTCAGTGTAATGAAGAATACAGTTGCAGTGACACACTCACTGGTACAATGCAGAGAGTTGCATAGTAAAATAAGGCTCTAACAACATCCTCATCTTATCAGGCTCTTCAATGTTAATTAAAGAAAGTCCTGTAAACAGTTACTCTTGTGGCTAGGTTTTCATGTATTGCTTTCAAAATAAGACTGCATTGGATCTGTGGTTTCTGCAAAACCAGCTCTCTTCTCAAGTTGCGGGCCTTGTAATTCAAATATCAATAACAGAGATATTCCTTGATCTAAACGGAAAGCATGTAGACTTGACAGCTTATAAGCTGTTCTTTATTTGTTGGTGCAGTAGCACTCCTGCTGCCAACATGCACAACAACTGAGCAGAGAAAACCACACTGCAAACAGAGACAATCCACAGCCAGTTTGACAGATATATGGCCGGGAAAAAAGGCCTGTATTGTCCTCATGATGAGTGAGAAGCATGTGTGATTATCCAGTTAAAGGCAGTAAACATTAATGGCAACTCTGGCTAAAAACAACTCCTCCAACACTTTATTATGTACATCTGACAACTTTTTGCAAACAGTTTGAGATTTACAAGAATGGGGTCATCTTCTGATGTTTTCTGCAGATGTTTTGTAAATCATTTAACCTTCGGCATGACCATCCACCACCTTTGACACAGTGAGCTCTGACTGCGACTGCACAATCATTACTCCCCAGAGGAATCAATGCATCGTGCTATTGGTGCGAGAAAATCAAACCTTCTGAGGATGTGCTGTAGGGCTGGATTGATGTGCAGTGGCTGTTAAGGAAGCGGTCTCATCTTAAACTGCTTCAGATTGAACTCAAAACAACAGTAATGTACCCTGCTTGGATGCAGTTGGCTTAAACAGAGGCAATTTACGGATTATGCCTTTAGCAGTGCTCAGATCCGTATGAAATTTTCTTACATGGATTCAGCTCTCCTAAGTAAACATCTCATTTTTAAATGAATAACAAAGATTACATGACAACATGGTGGATTTTTATACATTACAACAGTAGTATACTGTAAGTCCATTAAATCATTTCAGGGAAAACATGAAAGACGCAATATGCTGGTTTTTGCAAGAAAAAATTACATGGTGCTATGATCTTATCCGTGTAATATTCAATATAATTTTTATTATTCCGACATTATTTTTATCAACATTGAGGGATGCATCATAGCACTATGAGCATAACTTAAATCACTGATTTAAGTTTACAATGGCCATACAAATTGCATAAAGTAGTCGTAATTTTGGCAAAATGAAGGAGTCATAATGGTGCACTTAAAAGACTATTAATTAAAATGAACATATCATAGAAAGGACAACTTCCTCTGATTTTCATCACTGAATACCCTAGGTAAATTTTTTTAACAAAACTACGGTAGAAAAAAACTGACACAACCACATGGATGAGTCTTGCTGTTCCCGACAATGAACCTGTACTTACTTGCAGAGGCTAAAACAAGCTTGGAAATAGAGGCATATACATTATTTGAAAAAGTCTGTTAGCAGGTCATTCGTAATAATACTGATGCACAGTGTGTTTAAATTAAAGTTTATCTTAATAAAATGTCAGGTGCAACATACTCAGTTTGCAAAATTATCCAGTTTTAATAAGTGTCATTTCACTACTGAGGTACATTTTAACTCCTAAACACCATCATATCAACAAAGTGGAGCTTTTATGAATAATAGTGCATCATTACACTGTAATCAGCAATAATGTTGTGTAATGCTCTTCTGTAACTAATAAAATATATTATCAAAGACAATCATGTCCCATTGGTGGAGGCATTTTCAATGACATTTGGAAAGATTGTTAGGGATAAACTGCATTGCTATGCATTGTTGCGTGTTTAAGTTTGTCATTCAAAATAAAAACACAATTGTACACTGGAAGGTCAATGAATGTCTTGAATTTCTCATTGGGACTGGCCTACAAAAATAACGTGTGAATGATAATTAAATGAACAAGTCTTTAGGCTATCTTGTGATGTAAAACTTCAGTCATGGGTCCTTTGACTTTTTAATTAAATAAAAATCTCAAATGGGACAAAAATTGAGATATTTAGGATGGATTGGGCACTTCTTTGGACAACATGCCACAATTACTTATGAGCGGAGAGTCCCTCAAACTTCTAATTCTATAAGAACCTTGCCTTGGTGATTGCATGATTTGTTTGTTTAGCTTTCGTTTGGATCTTGAATTTCAAACATATAAAGACACCAACAGAAGGGAAAACTCATAAATAACCAGATCCATCCATCTTTTGATTATCTACACCATTATTTATACCTCTCAGGGTCATGGAGGGCTGGACCAGCCAATCACAGGGCCACACAGAAGGACAAACAATCATTCAAACACTCACCCACACTTGGATGCAAATTAGAGTCACCAATTAACCTAACAAGCGTGGTCTGTGGGAGGGAGCCAGAGTGCCTGGAGAGAACCCACCCATGCACAGGGAGAACATGCAAACTCCACACAGAAAGGACCAATACAGAGTTAGAACCAGCTACTTTCATGCTCTGAGGCACGTGCATCAACTCACTGTGCTACTGTGCCCCCCTACATAATAAATCATTCAAGTGAAAATCATAATTCTGTCATTTAGCTTAATTATCTAATCCCACTGACTTCTCCGAGCAGCATTGAAACCACTTACCCAACTACTTTAGGAATATAAACCACAACATCAGTTATTCCGGACACATCTAAATCTACGGTCTGATTTGACAATTGCAAGGCTGAAAACCAACACTGAATGCCCCTGACCTTCAATCCCTCAGGCGGCACAACATTAAAAACAGACATCATTCTAGAGAAGATTACTACGAGGACTCTTGAACTCTTCAGAAAACACACTGTTAGTTACTGCTTCTTGCTACTACACCTAAAAGTACAAGTTCAAACTCTACCATGCAAAGCAAAATCCATATATCAACAACACCCAGGAAAGCCCCCTGCTTCTCCGGTTCTTCGGGCTGAAGATGAAAAGGACCATCAAAGTTGTTATCAGTGCAAAGTTCTAGAGCCGGCATCTTTGATGGTATTGGGGTGTGTTAGTGCATGTGGCATGGGTAACTCGCATGCAACTCTGAAGACACCAATAATACTGAAAATACATCCAAGTTTTGGAGCTGCCATCCAAGTAATGGAACTTCAAGGGCGACCCTTCTTACAATAGTAGGACAGCGGGTACGAGACCTCCCCTCCTTTGAAAACATGAAGCAGAACACAACAGCAAAGACCCCTGACTGTTCAGTAATTGACGCACATCAAGCAAGAAAGAGAAAGAATTCTACCAACAAAGCTTCAGCAATCAGCGTCATCAGTTCATGAATGCTTATTATGTTGTTAAAAAAGGGTGATATGTCACAGAATACCTCCGTCCTCATTTAAAATGAGTGAATAATTGCAAAAGACAACAAAAAAACAATGAAACTTAACAGTGTCAGCAGGAAATATCTTGCCTTTGTGGTGTATCCAATTGAATGTAGGTCAAAAAAGATTTGCAAGTCACAGTATTCTGTTTAAATTCAACTCACTTAATGTAATTGGGGTTTGTTAATAAACACAATAGCAAGGCTTATATTCGATTTATGACATGTGCCTCACACAGTTACGTACCACAGGGCTAAAGTAACCCAGACACACACGTTTTGTGTCAGGGGAAGAAATATCTGAACTTTGTTGTTGAACTGCACTCAAGACGAGGCCTACATGTTTGTCCCTCGGCCCCGCGGTGCACTTCAAGTGCCCATGAGAAATGCTGTCTCATTTAGAGAAACAGGTTACCGTATTACAACGTAACAGATAGGATATAAAGTGCACTTACGTAACGTCTCAACTTTTTTTCAGGAGGAGACTTTCTCAGCCACCCTGAGCACACCACATCTCCCCCACTCATATCTGCTCCTTTCTTGCCCTCTCCCTGGAGTTTGAGCGCCGATCTCTGCTCCACTTCTGAGGGGTCTTCTTTTTAGCCTAAAAATAAAACACGACGGCTCAAAGCTTGGACAGTAAAGTTGGCACAGAAGTTTGAAATGTTGTGTTTTGCACTTACAGGAGAAGTAAATACCGTCCCTCCTTCTTCAACTCACCGACGAGGCAGCTCTCTGAAATGCACAGACCAGATTTTCCACGAGTTGTAGTCAAATCAGCGAGTATATCCTGAGCTTGGAGTTCATAAAAACCTCCCCGGCACCGCCTGTTGTACAAATACCAGCGGTGACTTGTGTATTTTACACAAACTGGGACACCGTGGGAACAAAAAGCAGGCGCAGGGGCAACTGGAAGTCGCTAAGTTTTTTGTTGTTATATGCAGCGCTCCATGCTAATTCCCGTCAAAGTAGACAGATTCCCATTTGGCGAAAGCAGACGTAAACGTCCCACAGTGAAACGGCGCATAGTTGGCGTTTGTGCGCAGATTAAAACAATCTTTGCCGTAAACACAGTGCTTCCAACGAGCTTCCCTACCAGTTTACTCCCATGGTTCCTTAATTATGATTGACAGGGTGGCTCCGTCTTTCCCTCAACTCACCCTCCTCTGGAACATGGGGGCGTCAAGCCAGCGGGCACAACGGCTCCAGACCGGAAGAGCGAAAGGCTCTTTCAAAATAAAACGTTGCACTGGCTCTTCAACGTTCCAACTGCTGCAGGCACGCAAGACCGCCCATAAGGGGGGCAAAAGGGGGACACCTTTCTGGGACCCATAATCATGTAGGAGCCAACGAAGATCAAAAAATAGTGTACAGTATTTGTTACTGGCTTTCTACCAAGCATGTAGTATCTGTATTTGATTTTAATAGGGTTACGTTTAGTTAATTTATGCAAAACAAATGATTCAGATTTCCATGGTATTATTTTTGATTGTTGAAAAAAATATGTTAATAGTAATATAGATATATTAAAGGTTACTCAAAATCTTAATACTTTTAATAGCAACATGATTTATTTTCTTTTTGTTTTATTTTTTTTATCATATTGCAATCTTGACAAAAGTAAAAAAAAAAAAAAAAAAAAAAGGAGTGCCTTAAAAGTTTCTGAATTACTTTTTTATTTTGAGTAAATAACTGCTGCTTAAATTTTATTCTGCCTTAAAATGTATGTTATTTCTACACATTTTATTTAATTCAACTTGTCGTGGTATACTTGACGTTATGTGGATCAGTCTGTTAATTCATTCATTCATTTTCTATACACCTTTATCCCTTTTGGGGTCGGGGGGTCCAGATCCTACCCCAGCTGTCATTGGGAGAGAGGTGGGGTACACCCTGAACCGGTCACCAGTCGATGGCAGGGCTGGATCAATCTATTCTAATGTTATTTTCTGGACACTTGGTCATCTTTTCATGTTGCCTACTCCATTGTACATATGTTTTGTACGCATTTTTTCTTGGTTCTTTGATTCAGCAGTCGCTTGAAAGCTTTTCAAAAGTGTGGGTCAAATTTTCTATCAGCAAAAATGCAAACAGCAAAGGGTATTATTAATTTAGTCAATAAGTTGCAAAATTAATCAAAAAAAGTAGTTGGCTCTTTTTAATGTGTCAACTGTCTTTGTTAATTGTCTGAACAGAAAGGGGCATTAAAGTTACATAAACATATCTGAATTAGTGACTGATATTAGTTATATCAAAACAAAATAAACGATTTAAGCATTATTTCCAAACACAACTTGAAATTATGACCAAACACATCATTTCATTGCATATTCAAGGAAAGGACTGAGTTCCTTAAACCCCTTAATTGATTCAGTAGTTCTGCTAAACTATGAAAGTTACAACCGGATGTTGCCTCGCCGCACTCCTGCTCGCTTGGATCCTCATGTCGAGGACGAAACGGGGAGGCGGCGGCACTCAGGGACAACTGTAAAGATTCAGTATGGGACATGTAGTTCAATATTCGCTAGTGTTCTGTCCCAGAACACAGACAACGCCTCTGCACTGGTTTAAATATGGAACAAATGGTTAAAGAGATGTTTGTTTGTCTGACTGAGAATTTATTCAGGTCAAAGACAACCCAAAGAAAAGACAAAGAAATGACCCGTCCCAGCGTTCAGCCAAAGGTCCTGACACATCACTGCACGTCTTCACCAGCCTGCACAATCCAGCATGAAAAATCACGAGATATAAACTCTTTTTTTTTTCAAAAGCAAACAACATAAATACAGTGTATGATTGTTATATTCTGCTCTTATTGATTTCATGTTTGCACGTACATCTGACATATTTTTGTTATTAACTACTGATATATTTTTAAAGATTTTAACCCCTTCAAATAAAGTTTTTTTGTCACGAGGTCTCCTGTTTTCTAATGTAAACCCCCCATAAAAGATCATTCTTTTTAATGCAGCATGCAAAGCTGTTTTGTCATTGTTTTGGATTATTACAGAATGGATATGTCAAAGATTAGCAGCAACACTATGCATAACTAGCAGTGCTTTTTTAGCAGTGCTAAAATGTGCTTTTTACAGAGTACAGTAATGGTAAGAGCTCTCATACAATGACATAATTTCCAGTTTTCAGGCCTGGTTATTGAACCATACTCAGTATTTTTTTTTTTAAATATTTTAACCCATTAAATAACAGGTTATTGTCATGAGGCCACCACGTTCTTGGATTAATAAAACGGGGAAATATTTTCAGTATATCATGTGTAAAGTTTGTGTGGTGTGTGTGTTGAATTATTACAGCCTGTGAGCCTTGACAAAATGCATGCCATAAGCAAAAGTACAGCCAAACTTACAAAAAAAGGAAAACTGAAAAGGACAATGCACACAACAGTCCCTGAGGGTTAGGTACAAACAAAATGACCCTGTCCTTGAGGGGACATTTAATATAAGCTCTATTAGCAAACTTGTATTTTATCACAATTCCATTGTCAACTACTATCAAAGATATTTTGCAACCAACATCTCAGCACCAGAGTGGTACAGAAATGATTGTTTTGCTGTTGAAATATTGATCCAGATTACAATCCTATCTGAACATTTGTCTCAACAATGCTTATACAATTGGAATAATCCACAGGCAAAGATGTGTTTACCGTGGATTTAGAGTGGCATCTGTGGAATCTGATTGGAATGCTATTGTAATGGTGAACACTTCCCCCAAAGGATGCTCCCTGCTAGTCTGTGATTAATGACTTTGCTGTTGTACGGGCGCATTAGCCCTTCAGGAGCTTCAGTATTGATAAAGAAACACAGAGCAATTAAAGGCTGTTGACACTACACACCAGTTCCAGTTAATGAATTCTATTTCATGATACCGTATGATGAGCACAGCAGCCTAAGTGTTACAACATAAAATTGATTCTGTGACCTGCATTGAATGCCTTGAAGTAGCCGAGCATTTGTGACAGTGGAGCCGTAATGCTTTGCAGGTAGTAAAATCTTTAGTGTATTTTGGACTCCACTGCATCCACGATGATGCTCATGAATGTCTGAGCAGAGGTGCATTATTTAAGTGAAGTCATATAAGGAGAGTGCTCTATGTCTTATTTACCCAGAGTAAGTGTGGGTGTAATCCTGCTCCGTTTTCCTTTCTTCTAATAGTGTAAGGTAGGGGTGGGAAACTGGTGGCAAAGGGGCCACATACAGCCCTCACTGTCAATTCAAATGGCTCATCAGTCAATGTCAATTTTCAAAACCTACAACCACTTAATAATTCCCATAATCATTCTTTTTTGGTTGTTTTAAGGAAAACACTAGTTGTGATTTGCTAAAATGGTTGATGTGAAGGTCTAGTTAACTTAAGTAACCATCAAATACTCAGATTTTTCTATGTACTACATTGGCCTGATTACTTTCTATGAGAAATGTATTCTTGGTGGGATTTACTAGTAAAATAAAGCTGGGCTTAATTAACTGGCAAAGCAAATAAACACATTTTTGCACCAGAAAAGTGCCTTACATTGTCTTTTATTGCCTGTTAAGTTATTAAATTGAATTATACTGTTTGATATTGAGCTTTAAAGTCTAAAACTAAATTATGATAGAGCTAGATACTTATGTATTTGGAGAAATTACAAGCACTTTTTTGAGTCATGGTTCAGATATTTTCATAACAATCTGGTCCTTTGAGACCAAGAAAACATTCATGTGGCCCTTGTGGTAAGCAAAGTTACCCAGCTCTCATGTGCAGGAGGGTAGAACAACAGTTCAATCAGGGATGAGTGCTTGTCCATGTCAGGGCATTTCATCCAGCATTGTTTCCTCAAAGCTCAAACAAAGCTTTTTTCTTTAGACTTTACTTTTTTATTTTTAGTTCTTTGCATCTGTGATGCAGGCACCGGGAATACTTCTGTTTCAGGAGGCTGCGAGGAGCCGAGGGCTCAGACACATGCATGGATCCTTGGTCAGTTGAGCGTGTTGATGCTGTTTGGGCTGTGATGGTCATGTGGTGGGGTGGGTAAGATGAGAGTGGTCTTCATGTTAGTGCATGGTAGACCAATAAGGCTTACACAAGCCCCACTCACACATGTAGAAAACATCTCAAAGTCTCTAAATCCACTAGTTTAAGAAGCATGTGTGAACACAAACAGAAGCTCTTAACCCTGAAATTTCTGCCTTCAACCTGTGAGTTCCACAGGATTTCCCCCCTCCCGCCCTTAGTTATAAACTAAAGCCCGCTTTTAACATTTGAGATATGCCTCTATTAGTCCCAGGGGGCGGGAATTCTAAAACCTTGAAATTTCTGAGAATTTGCAAGAGGTAATTACCAAGAAAATTTTCTGATTTCTAAACAGGAAGTTTTCCTGCAGTTTCCATGTCAGGGTGTTGTTTTCATGTCGTCGCAGGGTGAAGCCTGGGTGAAAAATCCTGATTTTTGCAGGGATACAAGTAGTCTATCCGGTGAAATTAGGTTTTTTAAGGACTTTTGTGCATGTGTGAATTGTGTTTGACAGGCAAGCTGTTGGAAAATGTCTTGCTGTGAGGTTTAAGCGTGATGAAGCAAGTCTAGGGTGGGTTGTCCTGTCATTTTCAAGGAAATTTTAAAGTTGCATGTTATAGAAAAAGGTGACTCTATGATGCAGATCACTGCCCAGCATCACGGAAGTGCTGTGGGGCTAATAGGATATTACACTGATTAAAGAAAAGTTCCTACTTGATAACCACCATGGCCTCCTAGCCCTTGTTGCCTGTTGGTCTTTATAGTTGGGTTGAGGAGCCCATCAAGGCCAATGTGGTAGACTGTCACTTATCATGAGCACATTGAGGAAGAATGTGCAGAGAGGTCCTAGAACTGAGCACTTTCCTTCCATTAAGGAACAAGTATTCAGTGTTTGTTTCTAGCACCTACGAGGACCTGAAATAAGAGTAAATATCCTAAAACCCTGAAACACTCATTTCATTTTTCTACTGTGTGTGGCGTCACATTCTCAGGAGTATCAGCTTTAACTAGAGTGAGGAGAAAAGTCAAATGACTGATAAATAATTGAGAATTATTGATTTACTTTCGTCAATGCCCTGTGAAAGCTTTGGTGAAACTGCATTGTTTTTCTACCTTATCAAATGCTAATAAGTAACAGGCGTGTTTTTGGTTTTTTGAAAAAAGTTACTTGTCTCTATCTCCAGAAGGAAACTGAAAGACTGCATGGGATTTCCAACTTCCTTGTTCTCTAAATGTTTGGTCATTGCTCACATCTCTTTGTTCTAAAAATTTTGCAATCTAAGCAAAAAATTTGGGGCAATACATGCAACTGTTTTGA
Organism: Scarus forsteni; assembly: GCA_036419115.1. Taxonomy (NCBI): domain Eukaryota; kingdom Metazoa; phylum Chordata; class Actinopteri; order Labriformes; family Labridae; genus Scarus; species Scarus forsteni. Next base: position 16,198,976 of record JAZDUH010000098.1, on the reverse strand, counting down.
CATGTTGAGCAACATCGTACAGCTCTGGAATTTCAATAAACCACACAACACACTGCATAGTTTCAGACTGATGGCCCTTCAGGTTTGTGAGGACAATAACAGTAAAATCAATTAAATTTTACAGTTTGAAGTTTCTGCTGACTATGCTTCAGTGGTGAAAAACAAGCAGCTGCGGAGCCACATAACCCTGCTAGTCAACTTCAGACGTATAATTTTTAAAGACAAAGAAAAGGAGTGCTACCTGGACTCGGCAGAGTTTGTTTGAGGTGCTCTTTGGAAAGGGATTCAAAAGGTCCTTGAAACAAAAAGAGACTCCAAGGCACTCTCTTTATACTATTGAAAAGCCGAACACGTTTCGGCATCAAGCCTTCATCAGGAAGTCATGCTTCCTGATGAAGGCTTGATGCCGAAACGCGTCGAAGTTTGTTTTTAAGGTCTACATGACCATGCCGTTATAATAAAGGCTTTTTAATAGTATAGAGAGTGCCTTGGAGTCTCTTTTTGTTTCAAGTATATTTTTTAAACTTGCTAATAATATAAAAAACTGCACCTAAATACTTCAAAATAGAAACCCATCTGTACTAAATTCTGAACACTAAAAATGTTAACCTTTCTGCAAGATATTAGGACACGTATGGCTCTAACCGTTTCCGTAGAAGTGTCAAAATACATCTGTAAAAGCAGTTCTATTTGCCCTCTTTACTTTATATGTGACTATAATGTTTATGTTGGAGAACCCTTTTTGTAAAGAAATGACTCGTGAACAGTTCAGATAATGTTGATGTGATCCTTTCTGTATCCTAGATTGCCAATCCTTACTTTAATATAACAACAAATATAAAATGTTGAGCTGATCTCAAATAATTTGAACTGGGGACTTTTTAAAAATCTGTTGCTTTGCCCTCTTTTAGTGAAGTCTTCTTTTCCTTTGCAAAACACTTTGATGGGCTGTATATGAAAAGATAACTAATCATGTTAACAGTATGGTGATTTCACTCTAACAAAAGGTTAAAACATCAAGACTACACAACAGTACAGCAGAGGGGCATCTTGACAAAATCAGTTTGAAAATCTGCGTTATATTTGAAAAGGCACACAAATAAACATGGACCCCAAAGTCTCCGTAACTGATCAAATCTGAGAAATTAATAAAAATATGATGCACACTGATAAACTGCTTTCAAATTAATTTAGACAGAAAGATTTCAAATCAAATTCTTTGTATGCTGCCCAACTTTAGTTAGAGAAAAACAAGTTAAAACCCAGAAATGTCATTTTTTAATATCTTGTCCCACAGAGTTCTGAAGTTCATGATTACTCCGTATGATATTCAAAGACATATGTACATTTATTGCATGGATTAGGAAAACCTATAAAACACCAAAGCACACATCAAAAAAGATTCAATCATCTTGAAAATCAAACTCCACAGCTCATGAGGAAAAGCTGCATGCAAATCAGAGAAGTGAAACAAACCAAAGTTCAGCTGTGTGTTCAGAACCATGACAAATTCAAAAAAAGTCTCTTTATCATACAGTTGAATGCACCGCACATGCATGTGTTAGCATATTTTTATTTGTGTGTTTGTGTGTGAATGTTTTATAATTATAAACACTCTGAGAAACTAGATAATACAAACAAGTTTTAGACTGGATCCGATTTGCACATTGCACTCAATTATATAAAATTTATGGTAATCAACATCCCTCTGGTAATAAAGTTATTAAGCCAGGCGTCTTTTATGGATGGATTACACTCCAATTACTGTCATTCACCTTCAGTGGGGGATTTAGGTAATTGAAAGATCATTGTAAATATATAAAATAAACCAAATTGATCAAATATATATTAAATCAGTAAAAGTGGAGAAAAAAACGCTAAAAATCATTTCCAAAATCAGATCTAAAATCCAAAGTATTGCAGATGTTCGGTGTGTATGTTTCTGTGTGTGTGTCTGTTTTCATGTATTTTCAGTGCTCTTTTAATGAGGTTATTACACATCTGCTGTGTGACAGTTCAGATCTCCCATAGTGTCAGTTCATCCAGGTTTCCTGTTGCATATTTTCTCTCTCAGAAGACCAGTCTACTGATGGTATTGAAGCCCCCTCCCCCTCCTCCTCCTCCTCCTCCAGATGGGCCACAGCTCCCCGGTGGGTTATTGTCATCTGAACCGTTGGGCCTGAATGAACACGACGATGACGGGGCCTGGAGAGCCTGGGTCCGAGCGTTGAGCTCCTGCTCCTGTTGCCGATAAGAATAAATAACACAATAAAAAGGTGAAATTATTCTGAGTTGTGAATATTAGTAAGAAAAAAGTAGTTCATGCTTTGACGAGTGATTTATTTTGCATTCTCTGCGGCTTTAAGGGCATCACGGTGACATTATTACAGCACCCTCTAGAGGCGGTTCACATCAGTCACTTAAACATGTGACCTGGAGGGCCAACTCAACACAGCTCGGCCCACTGACTTGTGAAATTACACCACTCAACTTATAACAGGACACTTCAGACTTGGCTTCAGTTCAGCCAAAAAAAAAAGAAGAGCAGAGAAACCAATACTTTGCTGGCTGTGAGTTGTTGAAAAGATCCATGTTGGTTTACATCCAGGCTCTTTAAACCTGAGTGAATCTGCTACAGTGCATCATTGATCATTTTTGATAAAAGGGACTGCTGGCGAGTCAGCTGGGCAGTATCAATTTAAGATAGTATTGATCTAAAATTGATCTATCAATTATTTTCAAATAGGTCTGGGGTAAGGTTGTGGGCAGAGCCAGGGGCCTGCCATCAGGACAAAAAGCCCATTTTAATGTAAAAACCCATTTATCTTTCAAATAATTTGTAAAATTACAATTTAGTGCCAACAAAAGACTTTTTTTTTCTGACCCTGCCCCAGGCAAGGCAATGTGGTCCATATCAATAACATTTATGCTGATTAGGAAAGACAGATGAGGCCGACTGTCTTGTAAAAACTTAACTAAGTTCCACAAACAGTCATGAGGAAATGGCCACAAGATAATCTATTTAATTTTCTGTTCAAATAGGGAAATTCACTTTATTTCACTAAAGGAGAGCTAACATCACTTGTAAATATAAAATATGTTTCCAACCTGTTTGATACCACAGCAGCAGTAACAGAAACCTTTAAATTTCCAAAATTCAGGTCAACACCTGCCTGCTGATTGAGATGCAAAATGTTCATTCAGCAGGTAAAACTGTGGAAAAGCCCTTGGCACTGTTGCCAACTTTTAAAATGTTGTCAACTTATTTATACAGTGCTTTTCTCTTTTGGAATAAAATATGCTTGAAGGTCTTCATTTACCTTTCTATACATTTTGATGTCTACAATACGAACAGATTACATTTTATCATTTTAAAATACACAAGGAAAGAAAATTCTAACATCAGTGAGCAGATGTGTGGCCTTTGTTTTCTACAATTTCTTCAGTGTTTCATATTTTATCTGAAATTTTGAGAATAAAATGAAAAAATTCCAACCATTGATTATCAAGGACTTTGACTTTAGCTGGTGATATAAAACAGGTACAAAATCACTGTTTCCTTTTCTAATATTAAGCAAAAGCCTTGAGAAATTGTTTTGGGCAGAATCATTCAAAGGCATATGAGAGAGGTGATTGGAAGATTGGTACATCAATCACTTTAATTACGGGCCAATCAGATGGTGTAGCTGGCGGGCACTACTGCTGCATTGTTAAGGACAGAAAGTGAAACACTTAATAAAACAAACTCTCAGCAAAACAAGTCAGAGTTGGAGTGAAAATAACCTTTCTACGTGCTGCAGGGTTTTATTTCTAACTCCATTTATCTTTAAAAAATTTATAAATGGGTTTTAGTCTATGTTGCCCAGCCCTCACTGAAGGAATGACTCAACAGGCATTGTGCACTCAAATAAAAATAAGTCAAACTGTCCAGTAAAGGTGTACATTTTTCCTGCTTTCATGAAAATCATGCAAAACTTACTGAATTCATAGGACTGGCAGTCTTGTAAGTTGACTGCGTACGTTAATGCCTGTGTGATGGTGAGTGTGTTATGCTCACCTGTAAATACAGCTTGTTGTCCTTGATGATAGCATCTAGTAGTTCTTTCTGCAGCGGAGGCTCAGCACTCACTCTCACACCATTTGCCGTCAGCCCTCTGTTTATGCTTTGCCCCGGTAGCTCCTGTTTTCTATAAATCAGCACATAGGCTGTGTCCTTGGGGAAGCGATTGGTGATATTTTGCACTGATTGGAAGGACGAGAATGTCACTCTGCTGTCGTTGAACAGGAGCCAATCCTTTGCCTCCTGTCCACTTTCAGATATCTTGTCTCCATGTTCAGGTGAAATGGTAAGAGCAGAGCAAGTAGAGGGGCTGCACTCGGCTTGGCTGTTTCCCAAGTCCTCCTTGAGGGTGAAGTGATTGGCAGGGTGCTGCGTTCCATCTGCTCCATTAACATTACGGCCATAAGAGTAGTAGTGACCACTCTCTGATGAAATGCCGGAGTGTATCACCACTGAGCTGAGGACATAGGGCACGGGTTGGACCGACATGTCTCCCCCTGTGTTTAACAGCTCAGCTCCCTCTATCCGCTCTTTCTCCTCTTCCTCCTCCTCTTTTTGAGATGGTTTAAGCTTCTTGGCCAGATTCTCACTGCTCTCAGGAGAGTCGACTTGCAGAGGGGAGGAGGTAGAAGAGAAGCACTGTGTATGCACTGATGGGGAGTGTACAGGGAGTCTCATGAGAGGTGGGATGGTCACATTGTCCAGAATCTTCCTCCGGACGTGGCATTTGGCATCATATGAGAATCGCAGCAGGGTGAGGATTAAGTATTCAGGGGCAGACACTAGTTTCATGGTCCTCTCAGCCCGCTGCAGGGAGCTACACTTCTCACAGAAATACGCATTCTCCTCATCAAGGATCTCTGGAGCCAACAAATAGTTTACCAGGTCAGGCACAGAGAGAGGGGGGCCATTTGTCTTTGGGACAAATTGGACATTGCTCGTGGGGGTTTTAGCTGCACCTGCCTCTGGAGTTTCACTGCCACCATTGACAGATCCCTGACAGAGCACTTTGGGCTCATCTAAGGGCCCTGTGGGCTGAGAGCCGTCCTGAGATGTGGCAGAGGGGCAGAAGGCCAGAGACAGGTCTGTAAAACGCTCCTCTTTCTGAGAGATGCAGTTACACTGCATGCAGCGAATCCCTGTAATCAGTGTCCCACCAAACATCCTTTCAATCAAAGTCCTTCCATCATCCACAGGTTTGCTTTCTGCTGAAGATGATTCTTCAGTGTCCTCTGGAGAAGTCTGGGCTGTTGATTCTTTGCTATTTGTTTCCACAGGAGAGGCAACCTTTGGCTTTGCTGATTCCAGGACTTGAAGAGTTTTCTCCTCTTCGTGTAACCTTGAGATTAATGACAGACAACACAATAGAAAAGAAAAAAATACTTATGTCATGCCATTGCTCTGACAGTAGGCAAACCTCACTGGTTCTCTCTGAAAAAAAGCCACACAGGCAACAGTTATCATGTGGTTATACCGACAGTGCTTTAAATCAGTTCTCCCTTTAGGCTGTCTTAAACTACTGCGTCAAAGCCGCACTGAAACCTAAGCTCCAGGGCCGTGAAGCTATAACATCATGTGAAAATTCCCAAAATGTAATTGAAGTGAATAAAATCTATTTTTACCAAAACCACAGGTGCCATTAAAACAAATTTGGCCCCAGATGCAAATGAGTTTGACACCCCAGTCTATAGCTTTCTGCTAAAATACTGAAACATGACTTCTGGTCCACAGTATCCATCCCTTCTTCAATAACACAAAAAGGATTAGGAAATATCCATTTTGATCATTAAAGTAAAAGAAATTGCAGATTTGTATATTCTTAAGCACCACTGTTCATAATCCTGTCATTATTCCTTCATCCAGTCAGCTCGAGGTGAGGCATACCTGTCTAACAGGAATCTGAGGTACTCAGAACAGTCCTGCTGGGAGCCCACGTTGAACCAGGGAGGCCGGGATGCTTCCAGGAAGTTTCTAGGAGCGTATGCTGCCCTCTGCAGGACAAAAACATGCATTGCAAATGAACAGTAATTAGTTACTGTGAGCAGTAATCAGAAATGTCTTTGATACAGGACAACACTGACCTGGGTGTGTGCAAGGAAGGCAAAGAGCAGCTGCAGCTTTTTCATTAACGTGTTGGAACCGTTCAGATTGAGGGATAAAACCTGTCGTCTGAAACTGGGAGGGAAACAGTCATCAGTCAGTCCATGTTTATTTGAAATGTTTTACTTTACAACTATAAAAAGCAAGGATAAACAATATGAGACATTTGCTGATACGTAATGTCAATTTTCAACACCATAACCAATATAAAATACAAATTTCTTTTATTGTTTGTTTGCTAACAAGAATTTAGCCTGACATCTTAAGAATATACTTTGCTTTAAAGACATACACTAAGCGATGACAAACTGAAATTAATTTCACTGAGTACTGAAAAGGTTATGTATTAAAAGTTTAGGCTCCATCAAACCCAGCAAACTCCAATTACTGGATAGCAAATGATTTAAAACAGTTAATTCTATAGATGAAGGTTAAAAATTTAAAAAAAAAATCAACTTCTTTGGCCAAATACCAACATAATCTTCACTTATTTTTCATGAAATCAAAGAACCTGTCCAGTTCCTGTCTGAGCCAACAATTAAACAGAGTCAAAGCTTTATACTAGGTGTTGTCTTTAAAAATAAGCCGGAGGCGGCAGCAGCAGACAGACACTTAAATGTTAAACTCTTACACTTAGAAAGCCTGTGTACGTATATTTGAGTGTTGAAAACAAATCTATAGATTAATTATAACATTCACATTAAATTTCACTATAGGATTTAAACCTATGGTTTAGGTTAACACATGCTGCTTTGTAAACATATCTTTATGGGGCCAGAAGTTGTATTCAATCTTGTTTACATAAGCTTACAATCTCTGTATTTTCTGTGATTAATATAACAATAAATAATTAGGACATTTGAAAAAAGACTAAACCAGAATCTTTTCAATCGTCTGGGGCCAATTCTTAGCTTTACTATTTTAGCTAACCCTGCTAACCCTGATATTCTGCAAATAAGATTAAGTATCCATTACAATAATGAAAAGATTGTGGAGATCTATAATACAGACTACCCACTCTGTGGCCATGAAGAGGGTCTGGATGATGCTGTTCATGTAGCAGGTGTTACCCAGATTGACCAGGCCGGTCTTGCCAGTCTCTGACTTCCCGACTTGCTTCAGAAGACCTGATGCGAATGAGTTGGACTGGGAGGTCCACGCACTTTGATTCAACACCAACTTGATTTTTTCCTCCCCAGGTTTAGGGAGGTCCTGAAATTCAAATGATTGGAGATCAAACACAAGTTTTTGATGTATAAGAAAGACATCTAGAGCACCAAGAAATACACTCAACATAAAAAAACAACCTATTCAATTCATTGTCTTCACGTATGACAAGATTTAGAATTAAGTTCCTCTTCTTTTTCTACCTTGATAGCTTCGATGATGTGGTCATAGAGGTCAGGAAAGCCGGAGTACTGGTACATCATGCAGTGTATGAGCTCAGTAAACTGCAGCAGGAAAGCCTTACTGGTGGGGAGGCCATCGGTCCTCAAAGACTGGACCAGATGCACCACATGTGGAACCACCTGAGACATTGAGGGATGTATATGAGAGGAAAAGTTTAGGACCCTGCTGAGAAGGAAATGTTTAAAGGATTTAAAACATACAGTGCATACATCTGCAGGCTGGACTTCAGGAACCCCACAGTGTTTCTGAAACTAGTCATGTTTTTAGATACTAATCAAATTGGCCAACTCAAGGGCCATTTCTCTACGTTTAAGTGCTTCACACATCATTAGTGGGAGAGCGGTGCCTAGCCCGGGGGTTCTGGGAAAAGAAGTCTGAGCAGCTTTGAAGTAATTTCAGCCAGGAGAGGAAGAAAAATGAGAAAACCATTAAAGTGGCTATATGAGAGGGAAATGGACTGTGAGCGGAGCAGGAGGAGATCCCTTACCAAATGGAAGGCCTCGGGAGAGTGCTGGAAACTCAGCAGCATGTGGGACAGCACAGTGAGCGCCCCCTGCCTCACAATGGGGTACCACAGACGACTGAACACCTATGGGCCACAAAAAAATAATCTGAACATCATGAAGTATGTGAACAAGAGAGAGCATGTTATAAATTCATGTGATAAATTTTTATTCAATATTTTAACTCCCCCATCATGAAGAAGCTAAACAGTGCAATCTGTAAGGTCCACTTTACGGATCAGAAAGTGGGCACAACAAAAAAGTGCAACACATACCTTAGTTCATGAACACATTCTTACATTCATTCAGTTTACTTAGAAAAGAAAAATACTTGTTTTTTAGGAAAATTATGCCCCAAAAATGAACACAAGTGCCATAAATATATTCTATTATTTTATTGTTTCTTTAATTTTATTTAACTCTTTCACAAGATAAATGATTTTCACGAGCATTAGTCCTGATCACAAACAGAAAACAATTATTTACTTTCAGAACGTTAACTACATAGATCCAAGTTTGGTGCTTACTATCACAAATATGTGTACAATTATTCAGCCTACATGGCTGAACATAAATGAGAAATCCTGTCTTGGATAAACACTGTTTCGGACATGAGTGTTTATCAGAAATATGATTTTAGTGCTTTTTTTCTGTGCCTCACAGTACAAATTTTCAAATAGGAATATTAATATTAATTTGGGGTTTAGAAATTTAATGAGGAACAGACATTTGGTAACCCCTTCTTCCAGGGTCTATATATAGCAGAGAAATGTATTTACCTTGCACCAAGTCATACACAAGCTTTGATTTAAACCTTTGCAAATTTATTTATCGTTTTTTTCCTTTTCCTTTTTTGTTTATCCAAGCCTTGTTGTTTCAATCCCAGATTTTTTTATGTAGTTATTTTTTCTCTTATTTGGTATACAAGTACTGAATGACTGATAAAAAACAACTGTACTTTATTTAATATAATTTAAATAAAATGTTCATCATAAAATAAAAAATAAAATAATAAAATAAATCATAACAATTTTGGTGAACTTATTATTTTAAAATTATTATTATTACATATATTACCAACTTCAATCACATACTTTATAAATACTTTATTCAGTATTTAAAACTCTTTACATATTTTTGCACATTATGACAGATATAGTGATATTAACATGTTTAAAAAAGAGGCAAAAGTGATAATTTCCCATCTACAAAATTTTACAAGGAAAATCTTTTCTAAGATTCACCCATGACTATAAGCAAGTTGATTTTGGTATGTTTTTTTTGTTTTCTAATGGCCATCTTTAGAAAATATCCTGTATTAATTCTCCACTGGTAGCTAAAATGAGATAGTAGTTAAAATACTAAAAAAAAAACAAGTATGAAGGCTGCCTGGCAAATGGCATTTTATGTGGGTTATTAATAGAATATAAATAAAAATGTGTTTCTAAAATGGATCAGTGGGACTTGAGGTATTCACGAGAACTGTCAAGCTCATTTATCACATCCAATATAAATCTGAATAAATTCTCATTACAAACCAATTCAATTTTAAGCAGAGTGACATCAATGAGGATGGTGAACTTCTGAACAGCAGCCAGTCCCTTAAGAAGAGCAATGACCCAAGTATCCACATGTTGGGCAAGAGGCCATGAGAGCCAGTCGATCATCCTAGGCAGAGGAGCAGGGATTGTGAGGTTTGTAATGTGGTTAGACAAATGTTCTACAAATATACAAAATACATCAAAATATACATAAAGTCCAGCTTATAAATACATGCAGTGAATAGAGCACATGTGTGCCATAACATGCACAAATGACACATCACTGAGAATGGAACCATGGTCAGGCAGTTCAGTAACCTGCAGAGAGCTTTAGTCATGCTCGCGTCTTTGACATTTGGATCCGTGGTGAGACTCTTGATGAGCACCGTGATCATCTGGACAGGGATGTGTTGAACCAGGCTGGCCAGAGCGATCGACGGGTCAAAGGAAGGATCTGCAGGAAAGACACCAAGGTGGAAATACTTCATCATCTCACAACCCCACACGGTCTTTAGCATTACTGAGACATTAAGGGTGCATTTGACCTCCAAGAAGTACAGGCACAACTTAATTTGGATTGACTTGTGTTTGATAAAGTGTTCTTCGTTGTCATTTGCAGTTTATGATTCAAATGTCTCTGTAACATAGGCAGAGTCATCTTGTGTTACGGAGGTCATAATAGCCCGGCTGTTCCAAAGTGTGACAATGAAACAAAACAGTAATGAAGGATGTGGAGGTGATGGTGTGGATTTGCAAGAACACACTTTTTATATCCTAGATGACACCATTACAGAGCACAGTTTGGGAAATCATACCGTACAAAGCCAGTGATAAGAGGGGTGTGAGTCCCATGTAAGACATCCAGCTTCATACTGCCCTTCTGATGACACTCTGTCTATTCATTGGCTGGCTGTGTCTCTTCATCATATGAAAGTATTAGCTTCAGCTGCTTCAAACTTTATCAAAGGTTATAACAAGAAAGTGTCATATACCAGGAAGGCAGTAGTATGATCCTTGATAGAGAGTAAATAAAAGTGGAACTTAGTCTAGCCTGTAGCGCACAGCAGAAACAGTGTACGTGGTACCTGTCAAATGTTAAGATTTAAGCGTCACTACCTTTCTATTTCTTGCAGGACCAGTTTTATCACTTTCTATGTGGGCAAACTGATAACAAAGCATCAGCACTTGCATGAAAGTCTCTGACTTTAATTGAAGATTAAGGAGGAATTTAATGACGAAGAGGCACAAATCACAGTGGAATTGTGTTAATGAATTTAACACAAACCTCTCCAATTTGCTGAATGTTAGCAAAGTGATTAGGCAACTAGGTGTAGATAAGATAAGATATACCTTTATTAGTCCCACAGGGGGAAATCCGAGAAGGTGTAGGTCTGAATTTGATCTGATCAGGAGCTTTAGACGGATGACAATTTAATCTTATTTTTTAAAATTGATTAAGTAAATTTTACAAATCATTGTTTTGAGATGAAAATCCAATCACTTGATTAAATTCATATGTAGCAACTCAATTTTTCTTAATTCTATCAAAATGTGTTTTATACATTTTTACCTGTTTTGTTTGGATTTTGTCAGAGGGGGTGAAATTGTTTGGTGGCACTGCTTTGGTGCAGTTACTTATCCAAGACAGCAATCCGTGTGATAAAATTACTTTTTTATTTGAGCAGGTTGTGAGTTTTTGACCCTGCAGAGCAGCTGGACCTGCCTGATTCATTTTATGAAATCCTGCATGTACTGCTGGTATAAAGTTGAATGACAATAAAGAAATCTTGAATCTTGAATGTCCATCTTGCTAACCTCCACTGTCCAAGACTTCACCGGCTTAATGGCTTAGAAGGAAAACTTAGTGGGAACTGTTGTTGACCAGCTTTGTGTCACTTGTAAGTGGTAAATAATATAGCTACGTGGTAAAATTTAATGTAAAATGATTGTCTAAGGACTGAAACATAGTTTAAGCTAACGGCTAACAACATGGTCGAGCTGCTACGTCACATTGTGGCTTGATATGATTGGTCCGCGATGAGTATGGCGAGCAACACGATCATCTAGTCAACAGCTGCTGTTGTTTTTGAAGGTTCTGCCCCTGAAAATATTTCAAATGGCTCCTCTCCGGATGGACTAGAGAAATTTCTGTGGTGGATATATGAAACTGTCTATCTGGCATGACTACCTGGTTAGTGAGTTTTTGGGTTTATTTACTATCTGTAATGTATTTTTTTTTATTCTTCTTCTTGGTTCTCCTTTCCTGTATTCTTCCTTGTGTTGGATGTGTGTTTACTCTGTTTCCTTGTTGATTATCTACGTGGCTCATCACCTGGACTTAGTTATGAAAAAGGGTCACACCCACCACTGACTGAAATGCTGATGAGAGCCTCAGGCTGAAACACGTCCATATTGTTGTTTCTGTATCATCTTCTATAAATTAAAAAAGTGAGTGCTGATGCTTTTGTTAATTGTTAGAGTGATGTCCCAACTCTAAGTGTCTGATTTGGGGTGAATTAAGAAAGCTTAAAGCAGCATTTTAAAGCACAAATCACCTGAAAAACCATCCCAAATAGAAGCAGAACGACCTTTCAACCCTAAGCTCTGCTCTCATAGCTCACTGACTCATGCTTTCTGTGACTAGTCAATTGAAACTGCTGCCTATTGTTTGCTTATTTTGTTCTGTCGTACAGCTCGGTCACATGCACAGCTTGCTAAGCACACCTCTTAAAATTACTATTGACACTAACACTTCAGCTTTGATTGTGAGAATACACTAAATCTCGTTGAATACCTCACGGTGAATGCTTTTCAATGTTTGCCTTTGAGAGCAGCTTGCTCTTTGAATCACAGGATTCAATGGCAACTGCTCAAAAAATAATGAGTGTGTAGAAATGAAGCCACAGCCTCCAAAATGGAAATGTTCAGTGTGCCGATAATACAGAAAGCTGCTGGATGAACTTTAAACCAACAAAATTAACGGAGCGAGGCCCAGGGATTTAAAACGGCAACTGGCAGCGGTCTGAAAACTAAAATGAACAAGGGAACTGTTCCCGGGTACCTAATCATGCAATAAAAAACTTCATACTGTATAAATGCCAAGATTTAAAAGAGGAGGGGTATCAGTCATGGGCCTCTGCTGCCAAATGCAGTTTGGTTCATCGCAGTTGGATAAAAACCGGGTCCCTTCTCTTTTTAATGAGGATTTTCCAGGACATTTTCAGTGAGCTTTTAGCTTAGCTGTTGTAGGAGTCATTTTCAAAAGATGTTCATTCTATGGCTTTAACGATGAACCATGAGATGCTTATTAAGACCAGGAATCGATCATATATAACTCAAACAAACTGTCAGATGGTGAGGTAGTATCCACGCCATGCAGTTGCACAGAGTTGAACAGATACCACAAATGGAAAAGTACCATATGACTGAACTCCCGCTCCAGTAAAGCATGACCATGACAACATGCAATCTGAGAAGATATCATTTAAATGGTTCATATCTTAATTTATTTTTGGGTTACCTTGAAAACTGTAAGAATTTTGAAAAGCAAAAAGATACCCTTAAAATCAAGGCATATTACTTTCTCTTCACCTTTTTGAAGTTTATAAACTCAGGGGGCCGGATGGGAGGATTTGTGGGGCCTAACGAGTTTACAGTTTTCAAGACACTCCAAACTTAAATCCATGAATTACAGCTGTTCTATAAACAAGACAGAGTCTCACCGGTGGATGAGATGATGGCAAAGACTTCCTGCAGCGACGGGAGCAGTGTGGTTGGTTCTGCCTTCCAGATGTTTTGCAGCAGAGTGCTGACTTTAGTCACCTGCCCTACATACTCTCTCAGCTCCCGCTCCTGGCTGGCAAAGCAGTGGAAGCAACTGATCGTCCTCACAAGCTGCTGGCAGAACAAAACGCCTGACTTCTCTCGCGGGATGCACTGGACAAAGTCCGACAGTAAAGTGTTGAGGCGCGCACAGAGGGCTGGCTCCGGACGTTCACAAACCATCCTTAAAACTTCCACCTGGATCACGCTGAAGATCTCCAGCACCGAGGGGCAGCTGATGAGCAGCCGCAGGCAGCAGTGAATGTAGTCTATGATGGCTGGGTCTTTGCGGTCCAGGCTGCCGTAGCCCTGCTGGAGGAGACCGAGGACGAAGTCTTTGCTGAAGAAGCGCTCAAACTCTGGGCGGTGGTAGCGTGCATATGCCTCCAAAACCTGGAGGCCGATCTGCTTCTGAAAGGCATCTTCACCCAGAAGGATTAGACGTGTGGTGAGAACGAACAGTGACTGACACTGCTCCTCGGTCACTTCTTTTTCTGCTGCTTCAACCACCTTCTTCACAATGGCCTTCTTCACTGGAACAGAGTGATCTGAGCTCACAAGGCCCTCCAAAATCTTGTCCATGATGACGAGCTTTAAAAATTCAAGAAAAAAGTAGAGAGAAATTTGATTTAAAAGCTTTGCATAGATTTCCGATTACAACATAAAAAGTAAAATTGAATCATTGATGGGTCCTTCAAAACATATTGTTGCTAATCTGTAACACTGTATGACATCTGAATATCTGAATATGACAGACAAGCTCCTGACCTGTCTCCTGCAGATAAACAAAACATTTAGTCACATGCAGGTAGCTTCACATTCTCATCAGATTTAAGAATTTTAAGGCTATTTGAAGACTCAAACAAAGAAAATGCTAGACAGTTTTCCACCACTTGGCAACATAATTTTCCTGCTACACCTGATTATCTTTCCTCATCAACAAGTCTCTCTATTTTTCATCTCAAAGTGAAATTCCCCTGAGGTAGCATAGCACGCAAATGCTGACAGAAGAGCCAGTTCTGTTAAAACTGTCAGTTAAATGTTTAGAACTGAACTGACTGTTGAAGATTTGATAAGACTTATCTGAGACAAAGTGCTACAAAAAGCTCTTTTGAGTAAAGCAAGATTTTTAAAGAGAGTTTGTACTAGTTTAAAAACCATCTACAAAAATGTTTTCTAAGACCTTTTTAAAAAACATACAGGGACCCTTGTGACATCTAGGGATGGTAACTGATATGTTTTTACTGATACCAGTGCCAATAACGATTCTGCTTATTGATTCTTTTCTTTAACAATTCCCATGAAATTTCTGCATTGGCCAAAGTTGGCAGACAATATACAACGATGTCAGACATAAGACGCTCGGTATAGTCAGTGCTGTGCTGTGGAGATAAATGCTCCTGCAAGCTGCTGGTTTATTACTGGAAGTTGTGCGCTAATCATATTTTTGTTAAAAATGAAGCCACAGTTCTGACCGCTTCTACCCCTGTTTTGACTTCTTTGTTATCATTTTTGCTGGCTGCCTCTGATGAGAGCATGAAATGTGGAAGAAAGTGGAAGGAATTAGAAAGGGAATCGCAAGCAGAAAAACTAATGATGCAGATTCCTTGATGAAGTTGTTATGGATTCTCAACTGAGACTGATATTTCATTCCGATTACAAGTCGCATCTTGTCACCATTAAGTACACAGAGTGCCAGTGGCCAGGAGTAGCATTAAGAGGTATGTATAGGAGTATCATTTGATTCAAAAATCAGTTGTAAGTTTTGATCAATACAACGTATGTCAACAGTAAATATTAATGCTGAAATGTATTACTCAGTGCTGATTATAACTACCTTGTACCACATTATCCTTTCAGTAGGTATCAACTAAACCAAACCAATCATTACAAAAGCCATTACCATGCAATTTAAAGCCATAACCTACAGCTGATGCCAGCTTCACTTTTAACTGGGAAATGTGAGTTTTAAGGTAAATAAATATTTTCTGTGATGATCTCAGATAAGCCAGTGCTATCTTCAATGCCTGTGTGACGTTTGTCACTTGTTTTTCTTTTGTGGTTTTAGATAAAAACTCCATTTAAATTGGTTATTTATTTAATAAGTACATATATATACTTCAGAGATATGAGCCATGTTTTCACACAAATATAAAGATGATCAGAGCATGGCTTTGGTTCATATCTCCAATGATGTTAGATAGTATAGGTATAGTTGTTCGACTTCTGAGACATTGATGGTAAAAACAAAAACACTGCTACTGCTCTGTAAAAATGCACATACTTAAATCTCAGTATCTTAATATTTCATCTGGAATATAGGTACCTCTTTTTGTAAATTTTCATATTAATGATCCAAACTTCTTAAACTGTCCAACTGTGATTATTGCTTCCCCCAAACAAAATGTGTTTTTGCTTGCATTAGTTAGTAAGTTAGTTCGTTAGTTTGTTTATTTGTGAAAAGAATCATTTAAGTAAAAAAGTAAATGGAATTCTCAACATACTGACATTTTCAGGGCATGTTGGTCATGGTCCAAAGGACAAGTGGTTACGTATTGGTGGTGACACATATCATGTATTTTGTGAAAAAGATGTTTTAAACTATTTCTGTAATATAGTAGCTCAAAAAGATCTCCGCAGATTTTAATGGTATTTTCAGGGAATGTTAGTCAAGGCACAACGCAGACTCTACGTCAATAAGTGGAGTTAAATCAGTTAATTTCTCCTCCGTGGCTCTTTGAAGATATGTCTCGTTGTTAATAGCTGGATTGTTCTCGTGTATCTGATTGATTTTACATTTCATGGCTCAGCAGATGTTATGAATTAAAGCGCGATATATTTTTACGTCGTATCTTTTTTCTGTACGTAAGTGGCCTCATACAAGAAGATATCATAAATATAATATCACTCTCCTGCCATAATTAAGTTTAATTCATCTCCTTCCTTTGACACTTTAATAAGAACAAACTCTGCCCGCTGTCTCTGCTTGTTGTTTCTCCCTGCTAGCTAGTTAGCTTGAGCCAACCGTATCGGCAACTTTCTCCTATTTTTCTTCGAATTTTGCACTAAAATTTCGACTTAAATTATATGGTTTGTTCAGCCTTGTGACTCAGCTGCCATGTTCCACCGCAACAGCCGTTGTAAACATCCTTGTTTACAGATAAACATAAACAAAGCACCGCACGGGCCGTTAGCCGAGGAGCGCTGCTGTCACTGACTTAGCACAAATGCTGCTGTGCGATAACACGCTGCAGAATGACGAGTGCTTACCCAAATAAAGCATGTCACCGAAGTCCAACCATATAATCCTCACTTATCGTTAGATGGTACCCCTCTGTGGATCAATAGACTCTGATTATTTTGATTCATTTCATCGCTCAGAATCAGCTGATTAACCGTCCACCTACGTCATTCTTGTGTGCGGAGATGTCAGTAGGACCCCTTTGTGTAGCTATTTTCGTCTAAGCATTGCCTGTCACGACCTCAAGTTTGTTGTGGTGAGAAATGTAAGGGCTTGATAACTGTTTTGTTTTATCTGAAAATTTCATGAAATTGTGAAAAAAACAACCAAGTTTAATTATTTCTAACATAATTCATGACCCTTTTACCGTTTCATCGTAAAGAATGTGCTGCGTTCAAATGCTCTTTGCCAATCACCACTTTCGATATATATGTATGTATATATATATATATATATATATATATATATATATATATATATATATATATATATATATATATATATACATATGTACTACTCACATTAAGTTCGGGATATTGTTATTTACATGAGTGCTTTTCCTATATAGTCTGAATTTTGATTAAATAAGTAATAGTCCCCTTTAATATTACTGTTAATGAACGAGAAGAAACATCAATTTCTTTACTTTAATATATTCCCCAACAATTCAGACAATAACAAAGATAGCCCCAAATAACCAAAATTTACAAACTCAGTAACAGATGTTTCCACCATTTGCTTCAAAGACAGCCTTACAGCAACATCTCATGCTCCTGACTAGCCACATGATATTTTTCTGAGGCAATGCGTTCCACTACTTCACTAGTGCTACATGCAGTTCTGCCAGGTCACATGGGGGTGGGGTCCGATCATCCAGTCTCAGCTTCAGCTGGTCCCAGATGTGCTCTTTGGGGTTCAGGTCAGGGGACATTGCTGGCCATATCATATGAGGCACTCTGACTTCCTGAAGTCAAGCTCTGACAATTTTGGCACAACGTGATGGAGCATTATGATCCATGAACAGAAAGTTGGGGTGTGCTGGTGGAACTGCTGAATGATTTTGGGTTCTATGATGTCTTTGAGGCAAGAACGTGCAGTGACTGAGCCATCTACAATCACCAAATCTGTTTTGCACTGACTGGTGATGCCTGACCAGGTGTCTTGGTGTCAGTGGAGTCACCTGCAATGGTCGTCTGGCACTCAAGCCAAAGCGGTGGAGTCTATTCCCAAAATCACTAAAGTGAAACAAACTCAATATGTATGAATTCCACTGAGTCTTTCACAATACACCTAACTTATTGTGAGTAGTGTATGTATGAGGATCATCCTACTGGGATTTTTTCAATATAATAAATACTTACATTATATATAATAAATCTTATAAATTCAATCTAATATTAATGTTTGTTTATTAATCCATTAGCTGCTTATTCCTTTCAGGGTTGTAGGGGGGGCTGAAGTCTATCCCAGCTAACATTGGAAGAGAGGTGGGTGGGGTACATCCTGGGCTGGTTGGCAGCCAATTGCAGGGCCACACACAGAGACTGACAACCATTCACACATTTACCCACACTTAAGGGCAAGTAAGAATCAATGTGTTGACCTAATGAGCATGTTTCTGTTTGTGGGAGAAGCTGGAGTGCCCAGAGAGAACCTATGCTTGCTTGGGTAGAACATAGAAAGGTGATTTTATTGCTGTGAGGCACATGCATAACTTTCTGCCCCACCGTGTAGCCCCTATAGGATCGCAGTGGTCTCATATTATGCATGCAGTTAAATTATTTCCATTCTGAATGGGGATATATTTTGCAATTTACACAAAAGCCC
This sequence comes from Scarus forsteni, assembly GCA_036419115.1. Classification (NCBI taxonomy): domain Eukaryota; kingdom Metazoa; phylum Chordata; class Actinopteri; order Labriformes; family Labridae; genus Scarus; species Scarus forsteni. The sequence goes on along the minus strand of JAZDUH010000098.1, from coordinate 16,180,472 downwards.
ATTGAATTGTTCAGTATTTTACCAACCTTAATCTGAAGCTGGGGCCGGGGTAAACCAAAACAAAGTTGTCCAGATAGTTTGTATGGAAAAGAATGTGGCTTACTTACTTCAGAATTTTTCTACAACTATTTTTTCAGCCTTCTTAAAAACTTGAACTAATCACCTAAAACTTACCTTTTGCATGGTCAACAGTCAATGGAGTTTGAATTTGCTAGATTACACATGTATATTGCAATTAATTGTTTTCATGAACGGTTACATTTACAGTTTGAGTTCCACTCATATCCTATGAGGGACATTAAAGAATGCATTGGATCTGCATCAAGCACACAATTTAATAGGAATATGACTTGATCTTTCTATCATCTCGTTTCTCGTCAAAGGTCACTATTATTGTTTTTTTGCAAGAAATATGCAATGACATTGAAGTCTTCTTTAAATGTTGTCACTATTTACTAAATCGTTGTTTAAATAAATAAAGAACTGTTTATAAAAAATAGGGAAAAATTAAAATGTTATGAGTAGTGCACTGAAAAGTATTATAAAGTGACTTGAAATCCATATTTAGCTAATTTAATAACGTTTTACTACAATTACTTAATTTTAGTTTTAAGTTTAAAGTTGGTATTGTTAATTTTTTTCATCAAGTTAGCACGTATAAAAATTAATATCTTGCAGTTTTTAGCGTGGCCCTCCAACTGTGTGGAAAACATTAATGTTGCCCTGGGACCCAAGAATTGTTGGCCCCATGAAAAGATATCAGACTGGACCTGATACCAACTCAGCCTGGAACAGTTTCCTAAAGCAAACACCTGCATAGATAAGTGATTAATAAAATAATGTGTACTTTATAATGGACCACTTGCAATTATTACAGCCAAGTTATGCTGTTAAAAGATACAAATGAGCTTTAAATATGGAGAAACCCTCTTCAGCGGAAGTGATCAAATGTATGGTGAAAGAAACTACATAGTTTACTAAACCTTTTGACATTTTGACGATTTTAAACATTAAAAAATGATCACATTATTAGTCCTGGAGAACCTCTGATCTTTTAGTTGAAAGGATTTGAGACTTGTGCAGATTATACTTGCACATTTATCTTTCTCAGTAGCTTGTTTTCATTCATTCTTTCATTCATTTTTTTATACCACTTATCCCTTTTCAGGCCACAGAACTTGTGTTTACAAGACCTAAATATTTTGAAGTGCCATTTGGCACAACAAAAAGATAACAGCTCCAATAAAAGTGATAAATGTTCAAAGGGACCTCTTTTTTATAAAATGTTATATTACCTGTGCCAGGATTACTTCATGTATTTGTAATTAAAAAATGGAAAGATGGTTGGTGGTTTTGTCTGTGATAATGATAGAAATATTTACAGACTACTGGCAAACAATAAATATAAAAAAAAAAAATACTGATGATAGAAAGATTTTTAGCAACCTCTGTCAGTCATGGATCCAGTGTCCATGTGTGATGGGCACATTAAAATAAATATATATTAGAGAGAGGGACAAATAACCTTTTGATGCTTCTCTATCTATCTATCTATCTATCTATCTATCTATCTATCTATCTATCTATCTATCTATCTATCTATCTATCTATCTATCTATCTATCTATCTATCTATCTATCTATCTATCTATCTATCTATCTGCAATTATGTATTTCTGTCTCTATTAGGTCACTTCTTACTGTCCCTGAAGGCAGCATGACAAAGTCTCGCGATAGAACGCAAACACTGGGAGACGTTGGCGTTGTGAACGCGGGTGCTTGCTAGCGGGAACGTGTTGCCAGTGACCAGCCGGCGAGTCTTTCATTATAAACACCGGGACAGTTCTGCTTCACAGCGACAGAATTAACAAGAAACCTAACTGCCTGTACCTGGGACCACACCAGACACCTAACAAAGGACCCCTCATCTGCATTGTGGCGGAAAATCTTTCATAATGTCCGAAAGCGAGAACTGCGTGGAGCCGCGGGAAGAACAGGCTGAAGTTGAAGAAGCCGGAGGAGCGGAGGTAAAACGGTGTTTTGTCTGTTTTTGTGCCGCTGAAATCCCGAACGAACTATCATAATCGTAAACTGTGACTTACTACACTATTTACAAGTAGTTAACCGTAACTCTGCCATGTCGGCTGATCACTTGGTGGAGTTACAGTGTGGTGGTGTAGCTAGTTAGCAGGTGTTAGCTCATAACAACGGTCCCATCTGAAGCTAACGTTAGCTGCCTGTTTCATAAGAGCTCCCTGTTAGCATAACCACACTGTACACACATTCACCATTGAAGTACATTATCAGCCGGCTTTTTGATAGGGGTACAGGGAGGGTGATCTTACAAGCTGCTGTATAAGTGAAGGGGCTCTGGGAAAAGCTCCTGAATGTGTGTGAAGAGCAGCAGCCCGCTCAGCTGTCCCATCTGCGTCTTTGTTTTCAGTGGGACAGCAGCACGGGGTGATGCTGCGGCGTGGCTCTATGTGGGACATTGAAGACTCACTTTGTGTGGACGTTTTCACTGAAGTCGTGGGAGAAATAAGCGATTTCTCATTCAGTTGTTCTTAAACTTGTTCAGAATTTCGTGACCAGCTCTGTTGACATCCCGCAGGCAGACGGTACAGTCAACAGAGACGAGGAGCAGGTGTCTGTCACAAACACAAACCAAGAAAGTATTTCATAATTTAATTCAATTCAAAAGTGAAACTTGAAGGTATTTTTATCCACGAATGAGTGTCTTTTTGTACTATAGGTTGGCGAGAACCAGGCAATATGATTGGTTTCGTTATGTAGAAGTGAAAATACAAGCCGTCAATCAGACTTTGCATACTTCAGTCATGATCAGCTGTGTATCTCACCAGTCTCAGTCTCCTCGATATCACGATGCAACGCAGTGATTGTGTCCTTTTTCTTTCTTATTCCTGAACCAGTCTGCTTTATGGGTATAAATACAGTCAGACAAATGTGGACTCTTTTCATCAATTTTCGACTTAGTCGTTTTTTCAGCAGTTGGTGTCTAACACAAAGACTTTTGAAGTCAATTGCAGAAACATAATTGAAAAACTGATTCAACGATTATCTTTGACATCTCTATAATCAACTTTATGGCTGTGTATGTCAAGCAAACAAAACAAATATCAAGGAGGAGACTGCTTGGTGGCTGCCCTGTGCTGTTTCACACTGGCATTTGGTGTGATTAATGTTGACACTGTATTTTTTGCTAAATTTCTGTGATTCCTCCCACACCCCAATTTCTTTACAGAAGAAAATCGACAAAATAGTTCCTCATTCTGTTGTCATATTATCACCTAATACTGATATCTAACTAGGCTGTGTTTTGCCATAATTGAGCCTCCCAACACCATAACTGAAACGTTCCCTACAGGAAACACTTGATTGATTTTGTACTGTATTTAAATTTGATTGTCTTACAATGACTATTATAGAGATATTTTCCTTTGTGAACAAATGCATTTGATCTTTGTTCAAAGTACATAGACAGCACAGGTTGGTCCTTTATGGCAGATTTTGTCTCGTTGGCTAAAATTTTTAACATTTATTTATGTTTGAAAGTGTCTCAGAGACATATTAAAGGAGAAATCTGACCTCAAGTTCTCCCTCTCCTTTAAAAGAATTTTCACACATTAAGTTAAATATTTCATTTTGCTGTGTCATGCATTTGAAGATTTCATAGTGGTTCATGCTTTTGTTTGATCAAAAGCTTTGTCATGATGCTAATTTCCTTTTTTCAGCTGGACTTTGTGCTAAACCAACTGGCAACTGGTTTGATGATCATAGTATAACTGTGTGTGTGTGTGTGTGTGTGACTAGCCAGCAAGTATTTATGACCTAAACTTTGTTGTAAGTGTTGAAATGAGTTAAAGTCACGCACAGCAGGACTTTGGTGTTGTCATACACATTAGTACTGAGTATTCAAAAACATATCTGACTAAGTCTGCAGCTGTTGTTTGTTTTTTTAGTTAAATATAAAAGGATAGCCTAATCATGACTGGTTTTGTCGTCATTTCCCTGCTCAGGAAAAATCTGACTCCTCAGACGCTGGAAAAGAATCATCTTCAGATGCAGGGCCTGATGGGCAAGATGCGTCGTCCTCCTCCTCATCCAAAACCAAAGAATCTGCTCCTGGTTATGAGGAGAAAGTGGTAAGTGCACTTTGTATCCTGCTTATGTTTCACAGTTTGGCAGTCTGTTGTTTGACAAATAAGTCCAAATAACCATCTCCTTGTCCATGCAGCAAACAGACAGGACCAACAGATTTGAGTACCTGCTCAAACAAACAGAACTGTTTGCTCACTTCATCCAACCAGCTGCACAGAAAACTCCAACCTCACCCTTAAAGATGAAGCCAGGACGTCCCCGCATCAAGAAAGACGAGAAGCAGAACCTGCTGTCTGCTGGAGAGTAAGTACACAAACTCGCAGATTGCTTTCATCGATGTATTGATCCTGACGAAATGAAGTTTTTATGTGTGGTACTGCTGCAGATGGTTTATGCAACATATTATTCAAAGACACAAAAGTTAAAAACTGTGCAATAATTTTTCATTGAACTTACAAGTGAGAGATAAAAATATTTTTAATGAAAATAACCACAAACATCAACACAAAACCGATGAAAAAAAACTACAACAGTAACATATATGACAACAGACCTTCACTCCTGTTCAGATAATGGTCCTTTTTGTTCACACGAACATGTATTTGTGTTAAATAACAGACGTATAAGAGGAAAACACAACAAATTCCTCCATCTGTCCATTATCTACACTGCTTATCCCTTTTGGCGTGGTGTGTGACTGGAGCTTACCAGTTGCCAGCCAATCACAGGACCAAATAAAGAGACAGCCATTTACGCTACTACACTCATACCTAAAGGCAATTTGGAGTCACCAGTTTACCTAATCAGCATATATCTGGTCTGTGAGAGGAAAGCAGAGTGGCCAGAGAGAACCCATGCATGCACAGGTAGTACATGTTAACTACACAAAAAGGTCCTGCCTGACAAAGGCATCAATCTAGCAGCCTTCTCGCTTTGAGGCAACCTGCTGGGTTTTTAGAAGTCTGAAATCATAATTTTAAGATGTAAAATCACAAAACGTTTTTCCTCATGCAATCAGCAATGTTAATTCAACTTTATTTAACTTTGGCTTGTGAGTCTTGAGATTTTGATGACACATGAGCTCAGTCCAGTTAACTGTTGGATTTCCTTGTTTATATGATGGTGCAGTGTTGCAGCTTTTATTGCTGCTTATTGCTCGATAAAGAGAGCAGCAACACAGGTAAATTCTGAACAGTTTAATAAATCAGTTTCTGTTTGACAGCAACCGCCATCGTCGCACAGAGCAGGAGGAGGATGAAGAACTTCTGAACGAGAGCACTAAGACAACAAACGTCTGCACTCGTTTTGATGAATCTCCTTCTTGTAAGTAGGGTTCTTGTTTATTGTTTATTCATTGATGATCTACTATATTTATGAGCAGAAAATGTGATTGTGAGTTTTTTTGTCATCCAGATGTCAAAACAGGAAAAATGAGAGACTATCAAGTCCGCGGTCTGAACTGGCTCATCTCTTTGTACGAGAACGGTATCAATGGTATCCTCGCCGATGAGATGGTCAGTACTTTTAAACTTTTCCCTGTCTGTTTAAAGACTGTTTGCTGTTCCGTCGTCATTCAGTGATGCCGCTGCTTCACCAACACATACTTTGTGCTTCGCAGGGTCTGGGAAAGACTCTGCAAACCATTGCTCTTTTAGGATACATGAAGCACTACAGAAGCATCCCTGGTCCACACATGGTTCTGGTGCCTAAGTCCACCCTCTACAACTGGATGAATGAGTTCAAGAGATGGGTGCCTTCACTGCGAGCAGTCTGCCTGATTGGAGACAGAGATCAGAGGGTAGGCTGAGACAGATTATCACCATTGTCTGTAAAGGACTATTTAATTTGAAATGTTTAGAGATGTGATGTTCAAGCTCAAATGTTAATGATAATTTTGATCCGAGTAAACTTCTTTTACAGTATTAATTTATCCTGAGAATCTTTGACAAGGCCGTCTGTTTTACAGCCCTGTAAAGTACCAAATCAGTGTTTTGCACATGCCAGCAAAACTTTTGTGTGTTTATTTTAAGAAGGCGATTTGATAAATGGGGTTAAAACCAGCTATAACTATCTGCTGTTAAAGCAACACTAAGTACTTTTTTCAACCTTAGTATAATATTTTTAGAGTCACAGTGATGATACATCACCTTACAACAGGTTGAATGACACCTCTGTCATGGTCTGACGGGGTCTGTATCACCTTCACTGGCACTATGTAACTTCAATGTGGATGGTAGGAACACTTCCACTCTAAAAAATACTTTCAAATTTGACTGCTTTACAACATACATCAATCCCTCTCCTTCTCAATTTGTTGAAAGACAATGTCAAGGCAAAATCTAAACGTATAGGCCTACTAATCAGTGCTAAATTAAAAGAAGATGAAAAAGAGAGCTAAATCTAGAGCTGTTATCTTGGAGGAGGCAAAAAAAAAAACCAAAACCCAGAAGAAAAGAAGAGTTTTATGGGAGAGGAGACAAAAAAAAGAAAGCAGGAGAGTAACAAGCTAAATGCTAAAATGCTTGTTGGCTTGAGCTGAAAGACAAGGAGGGATGCCTGACCAATGCTAATTTGATCTTGTTATTGTTGGACTTGCAAGCACACATTGTTAACAACTGATAGCTGACATGTGAAAAGTGATTTATTTGTAAAGAAACATGATCAGACTGTACCTTATTAGTCCACATAGTTTATTTGTCTCTTGGGACATCCTGTCAGCTCGCTTCTCCTACTTCTGTATGTCAACAAGTGCACATTGGTGTGAGTCAACGTCCGTAGAGACCCCTTGAGAGCTGAAAGCTGGAATCTTACATAGTGCGGCTTCTGTTGAACTTTTTTTGGACTTGGTCATTGTCTTCCTCAGGACAGCAACACTGAACGTACAAAAAATATACGACAAATGATTCTTCGGATTTTCTTAAGACTAAATTTAAGGTATTTGACGTAGATTTAAGAAATCTATTAATAATGTGTGCTCTAGACTGCCCTGATCCGAGATGTCCTGCTGCCGGGAGAGTGGGACGTGTGCGTCACATCCTACGAGATGCTCATCATCGAAAAAGCAGTGTTCAAGAAGTTCAACTGGAGATACTTGGTCATTGACGAAGCTCACAGGATCAAGAATGAAAAATCAAAGGTCGGTTAGCCAGCATTATAGAATATTTTGCAGATTTTGACTTCAGAGATCTTATGGATCATACTAAGTCCCTGTTCTGTCCTGTAGTTGTCAGAAATTGTGCGAGAGTTTAAGACCACCAACCGTTTGCTGCTGACTGGAACACCTCTTCAGAACAACCTGCATGAGCTGTGGGCTCTTCTTAACTTCCTGCTGCCTGACGTCTTCAACTCAGCAGAGGTAAGACCAGGATAGAAATTCACTCGCACGCTTATGCTCCTGTACTGACTGAAGGATAAAAAATTTTCTGAGTTCTGGTGCTAATTATACTTTCCCCAAAAGGACTTCGATTCATGGTTTGACACAAACAACTGCCTGGGTGATCAGAAGTTGGTGGAACGTCTCCACACTGTATGTATCCAAAACCCTTTATTTTAAATCTTCAGAATAGTTTTCTTTTTATTTCAAGTGTTGCTCTCTTTGGTCTGAGCTTTTCCTTTGTGCTGTTTTTCATGTAGGTTCTCCGTCCATTCTTGCTGCGTCGTATAAAAGCCGATGTGGAAAAGACACTGCTGCCTAAAAAAGAGATCAAGATGTACGTGGGCCTGAGTAAAATGCAGCGCGAGTGGTAAGCATCTTTGGTTTCTCCTCATGGTCCTATCATTTCTTCCTTGCTGTCTTTTTTTTAATGTGTCCATAAATATTCTGGTCATAGACAGTAGTAACATGAACTTGTGTCACCACTCATCAGGTACACCAAGATTCTGATGAAGGACATTGACATCCTGAACTCAGCAGGTAAGATGGACAAAATGCGTCTGCTGAACGTTCTCATGCAGCTGAGGAAATGCTGCAACCACCCGTATCTGTTCGACGGAGCGGAGCCTGGTCCCCCTTACACTACTGACCTCCACCTGGTGGTGAACAGCGGCAAGATGGTGGTGCTGGACAAGCTGCTGCCCAAGATGAAGGAACAGGGTATGAATATGCTCCGATAAGAAGAGTTGACCATGGCTACTTTTTTCTATATGCTGTTTGAACCATGTAAAAGGCTGCATTCTTACTCACTCCTTTTCTGATGGTCTCCTTGTCTCCAGGTTCTCGTGTGCTCATCTTCAGTCAGATGACCAGGGTGCTGGACATCTTGGAGGATTACTGTATGTGGAGGAACTACGGCTACTGTCGCCTGGATGGCCAGACGCCTCATGAGGAGAGACAGGTGTGCTGGATTAATCACTACTTTTCCACATTGTTCTCGTGAACATATCACAGAACACAGGTCTTAAAGTGGTTTTCACACCTAAATCATTTGGGAGATTTGTTCTGTGGGCGTTCAGTGTTGGGCCCGGTCCATTTGTGTGTGGATGACTATAGTCAGCACCAATGTTGCAAACAACTGCGACAAGGTGATCTTGGCACACCGATCCCTGGAGTGGTTTGTTTGCAGGACACACTCAAACAAGCAGCTGACACAAACAGGGAAATGAGTTAACTTATCGCACTGCTGTAGTGGTGTAAGCAGCAAAGTTAAGCAAGGAATACTAATTATAACTGCATTACGGCTACCAGACTGATGAGTAAGTACTACGTAATGTTGCTGACAGTTTTGTTTTGTTTATTTGCAAATAGTTCAAAGATAAGGCAAAGAAAAACAGTTAATAAGATGAGTTTACAAGTACAGGTGAGGTAGAAACCCAGCGTGGGCTTATTGACAAACCTCACCTTAAAGTAAACACCGGTAAAATTAGCAGGAAAAAAGACATTAAATCCTATTTATCAAAGAAAAACAAACATCAAAAATAATTTTTCCAAAATGAGAGATGACACTAACACAGAAACAGAATATAACAACAAAAAGGGCTACATAAACTGAACAAAAAGCCTTTGACACCAAAACATTTTTTAGCCTCGATCTATATTCGGACAGGGACAGAGACTCTTTCAGTAAATAAAAATACTCGAACAGTTGGCAGTTTCTATACTGACGCCTGAATCTCTTCTCCATGCACAGTGTTTATTTACATTTATATCTAAAGGCATGTGACACAGATTAATATTCTCCTTTGTAATTGTTCACAGGACATTTAACCTCTGCTATTAGGAGGAAATATGCACGATTGTCCTTGACTAAATCACAACACAGCAATTGAGCTATAAAAAGAGGTCAAGTTTGAGTGTAAAAAAACCTAAATCGTTCTGTGAAGGATTCCATAGCTTGAGTCGTATCACAGAAATTCACACCTGCTTTAAAGTTATCCATGAAAATGGACAGCTTCTGTATATCCTGTAATCTCAGTTTTTGCTTTTTGGTCCTAAATAGTCACACCATCTTTCTGTAATTAAGTTAAATCTTCAAGTTGAATTAACCCTGTCTTCATAATCACTACTGCTTAGTTAGGATTTAATATCTTAAATATTGTATTCTATATCTCTTCAGATCTCCATCAACGCTTACAACGAGCCCAACAGCTCCAAGTTCATCTTCATGTTGAGCACCAGAGCCGGAGGTCTGGGTATCAACTTGGCTACAGCAGACGTGGTCATCCTGTACGACTCTGACTGGAACCCTCAAGTGGACCTTCAGGCCATGGTGAGTACTCTGAGCACGTCTGTCAGTGAACAGCCACAGGATCTGTGAATGCAGGATGTGACGAGTTTTCTGTTACATTATAGGACCGAGCTCACAGGATCGGTCAGCAGAAGCAGGTGCGCGTCTTCCGCTTCATCACAGAAAACACAGTAGAGGAGAGGATTGTGGAGCGGGCCGAGATCAAACTGCGTCTGGACTCCATTGTCATCCAGCAAGGTAGCTCAACAGAGACAAGATTCTATGGTCTGCTATTAAAAGTAGGAGATGATAGTAAAACCCAAAGTTGTCCTCTCTTTCTATAACAGGAAGACTGGTGGATCCCAGTGCAAACAAGCTGGGCAAAGATGAGATGCTGTCCATCATCCGCCACGGTGCCACACACGTGTTTGCATCGAAAGAGAGTGAGATCACAGACGATGACATTGATGCCATCTTGGAGAGAGGTGAAAGGAAGGTGAGTCCCTCACGAAGAGATAATTATCCATGAAAAATCAAATGTTTAAAAAACATTAAGTGACAGAAATAAAAAACAGTCCCTTCCAGTAAACTAGCTCAAACTGTATTTTGCATCAATAAAGCAAGAAAATGAAAATAAGAGACAAATCCTCAGTTTTACTACATGACACATAGTCTCCCCTCACAGAAGGTCAAGGGCAGTCAGCTTCATTTATGGATGAGCTTGCTGACTACACAAATGAAAACTTTTGAATACTACACCAACAATCCTGTTGTTGTTTTTTTATGTCAGCAGCAGTTGATATGCATTAGAGTAAAGCGGTAAAATGTGTTCTTCCTGCACTAGACTCTCGAGATGAAGGAGAAGCTGTCCTCACTTGGTGAGAGCACTTTGAGAAACTTCACCATGGACACGGAGAACAGCAGCGTGTATACGTTTGAAGGAGAGGATTACAGAGAGAAGAAAAAGGTAAGCTGCAACATTATCAACCAACTTCAGTCGCCTTATTCCAAGAACTAAAACACTTTAGATTTTACAGAGTGTCCTCTTGTTTCTTTCTTCAGGTCATTACCAACTGGATTGAGCCACCCAAGAGAGAGAGGAAAGCCAATTATGCTGTGGATGCATACTTCAGAGAAGCCCTACGAGTCAGTGAGCCCAAAGCACCCAAGGTAGGAAAATATTTCCCCACTCACTTTTAGGATGAAGACCCAACTAGTCTTGTATCTCATGCTGAATGACATTTTCCTCCTTCTTGTGGCTTAACATTTCTTTGTGTGACCCCCTCTGCCAGGCTCCTCGTCCTCCAAAACAGCCAAATGTCCAGGACTTCCAGTTCTTCCCTCCCCGTCTTTTTGAGCTCCTGGAAAAGGAAATCTTGTTCTACAGAAAGACGATAGGCTACAAGGTACAAAGTTTGATCAGACACAAAACTACATTTAAAATACTTGAATGTTAAGTTGTATTTGAAACTTGCTTGGTTTTTGGACAGAGTTCTTGATATTGTGTATCAAACAGTGTTGGAATTATTTCCTGATCACTATAAAGGTTACCTCTTACATTTCCTGTGCATACCTTAGTGCAAGTTCAACTTAGAAAGAAGCAGCAACTGTTTGATGGAACTGAGTTGTGCATGCCTGTCAGTGGCAGTGTTTTAATAACTCAAGGCAAAAACAGTTTGTTCTTTAGTGATTATCAGCAGCAACCAGCTAACTCTGTTTTGAGGCATAGATTCACATTTCACAAATATTTTTTAAGTGATTTTATTCGTTAGGGCAGTGATTTCATATGCAGGGTTTGTACAGATCTTCAGAATGTGTCAATAAGTTGTACATTTGATTTTTTAAATTTAAGGCCTTAGTCCGTCTGAAAAGGTCGTAAATTTGCTTGTTAAGGTCTTGAATTTGACTGCACTATGAAAAGGATTGTTTTTGTCAAGTCCCTTTGGGGAATTTTAAGAGAATTGACAGAAAAATAAAGAATTGCAGCAACATTATGTTGCATTGTAATCGATAAAAGGTTGTTTTCAGTAAGCACACAAGCACTGTCCTATGTCTCTTTTGTTCTGCAGTGCATATGTCTATTTTTTCAGATCAGGTAGTAAAACCAGGAAGAAGCCTTGAATTTGATTGAAGAAACTGTAGGAACACTGTATATTAACTGATTGGTTTCACTTGAATTCGCCTCTCTGTTGGTTGTTAATGTAAAATGTTGTCTTTGTAAGGAAGTGAATCAGTGTTTTGATCTGTTTTACTTTGTGCTAATTTTTATGTTAATAGTGCATAAAGGTCTCAAAATATCAAAATTAAAGGCCAATGTTTCTTTATTAGTACAAGACACATTTAACCTGGAATTGCTTAATAAGTGTTTAAATTTAACCCAGGATAAAAGTGTATGAATCAAATGTCATAGGAAACAAATATCTAAAAATGAACCACCTTAATTACGCTGTTACTGTGTCTCTTAGGTTCCCCGTAATCCTGACATGCCGAATTCAGCCCAGGTCCAAAAAGAGGAGCAGGCGAAGATCGACGAGGCAGAAGCTCTTACAGAGGAGGAGCTCGAAGAGAAGGAGAACCTGCTGCAACAGGTACGATGAACACAATCAGTATAATGAAGCACACAGAGAAATTCAAACTGCCATGTATGGATCTAGATTTGACAGTTGATCAACTTAATCTTCATTACAGGGATTCACCATCTGGAACAAACGAGACTTCAACCAGTTCATCAAAGCCAACGAGAAGTGGGGAAGAGATGACATCGAGAACATTGCCAGAGAAGTCGAGGGGAAAACTCCAGAGGAAGTCATGGAATATTCTGGTATGTGATCAACTTCTGCAGAATAACCAAAGCTTTCACATTTTTGGATATTTGATAGTTTTTCATTTGTGGTTGTTTGTCCAGCCGTGTTCTGGGAGCGCTGCAATGAGCTACAGGACATTGAGAAGATCATGGCCCAGATAGAGAGGGGAGAGGCTCGCATCCAGAGGAGGATTAGCATCAAGAAAGCACTTGACTCAAAGGTAGCTGCCTCTATTTCACAGATATTCATGTTGTCCTGTTTTATCTGCTCAGATTGATCTCATTTAGCTGTCACTGATCTCAACAATCTGTTATCTGTTACGCCTCTCATCCTCATTAGCAAGCATTCTCTTAAATCGTTTCTCTTCTGTGCACAGATTGGTCGCTACAAGGCTCCCTTTCACCAGCTGCGCATCTCCTACGGCACAAACAAAGGCAAGAACTACACTGAGGAGGAGGACCGCTTCCTCATCTGTATGCTTCACAAGCTGGGCTTCGACAAGGAGAGCGTGTACGACGAGCTGCGCCAGTGCATCCGCAACTCGCCACAGTTCCGCTTTGACTGGTTTCTCAAATCCAGGACTGCCATGGTAACTTCAAGCTTCCAAAGTACTGCTTGTTTTTGTGCAAGTCTTGTTCAGAGGTTCCTCAAACATGCCTTTGTTCCTGTTCAGGAGCTCCAGAGGCGATGTAACACGCTGATTACGCTGATAGAGAGAGAGAACATGGAGCTGGAGGAGAGGGAGAAGGCAGAGAAGAAGAGACGGGGCCCAAAAACTGGCTCGGTAAGTTATGAATGTATCTTATTTTGCTGAAAGCCTGCTGCTTTTTTACGTTAACTAGCCGGGTCTGTAGTCAGTCATTGTTATTCAACGCTGAAAATAGATTGTTAACATTTAGATACCTCGTATTGTATTTGAACTACATTTCTGCTTATTTAAGTTCTCCATTAAACTCATAAAAAGAAGTGATTTCTAAAAAAACAACACAATTTTAATATTTATTTTGCAGCCTCTGTGGTACATTAAATCAAAAGTATCTTGAGGCTCAAAACCTTTGCTTGAACTGTAAATCATTGCCTTTGTTCTGAAGTTGACAAACATTTTATCAAGTAATTAACCAGTCAAATAGTAATCTTCATCGCTGTTGTCCATGCTGCTATCCTGTTGCATCAGGTCTAGATGAGTTAAAATGTATTTCATGAATAATAAAAACAAATTATTAAACCTAAATGTGAGAACATTCAGACATTTTTCCATTATACTCTCTTTTTGGCACGATTTTTCCCTTGTGTTGATAAAATGGAAAAACTGTAGTTGTATTTTTTTGAGTCGTCACCAATCATTGCTTCATGACTCTGAGTTCAAGAAAAGGAAGTGACTTAAGATAGATACTCTGATCATAACATTGATGCTAGCTTAAAGTAGCCTAATCTGTTGAATTTATTGAATTGAGCATAATAATTGTCTTTAGGTTTGAATATTTAAGTGTTTGGTAAATTCATAAGCAGTCTGCACAATCTGAGTGACCCACCATGAGCGTGACTGACAGAACGATTATCCAATCACCTGCTGGATATACTTTTTAAAGGCCCAGCCCATTTGTCGGCCCTTTCGACTTGCCATTGCCCAGATGGACAAGTGAAATGTTGAACAATCCATCTGATGAGTCCGGTTAAAACACTATCACTCAGTGGAAATGACCCAGATGTGGCCATTTTGGTCCACAGTCACAGCTGCCCTTCCCCGATCTGTTTGTTCATACCTGACGTTACGTTGCATCCTTCAATGAGACAGTAGTGAGACAAAAAACTGCCTTTTAATCTTTTGTCATTTCTAATATTTTGAGATGTCTTTCTTTCTGCTTTTAATAAAGTGATGAAAAACTTCATTGGGAGGTTTACTCTTAAGTTCTTTCTTTTATGGATGCATGAAATTATCTGAATATCTGTATCAGCAAGTGTTACACATTTACAGATGGTTTCACCTAATCCCAACATGGATACATTTAAAAATGAAGAGATTCTGAGTTAAATGTTTTTCTTGTTTTGAATCTGTTCCTCTCAGATTATCATCTGAAGTCCAGTGTCATGCATCCCTACTTTCTTTCTCTAAACAGTTACTTAACGCATTAATGATGATTATTTGTCTGTCCCCAGGCCCAGAAAAGGAAGTCGGATGTAACTCAAGATGGACGTGGACGAAAGAAGAAGCTGAAATTGTGAAGCGGCTGACATCTTGAATCTTGAGCATACAGAGAGCAGCAGCCAGCTCTGCTACGGTTAGTCCTAGTGTCTGTGTTCGTTTAACAGGCTGTGATAACGTACTGTGTAAAAACCCTCTGATGGACTGATGTCACCGTATTAGGTTTTAGGAAGTGCTCCTTTACAAGCCCGCCTTGTTGTCACTTACCTAAAGGCTGCAGCTGTGCTGGTTTAGTGTTTGTTTGCTAGTCTTTTTTTTACTAGTACTAAATTGAAATACATGTATTTATGCCTGTTGGTTGTATTACATTCCATTGCTCTATACAATATGTACCCTTTTATTTTGAAGAATTTTTGTTCTTTATCTTCCTATGTGAAGTAGAAATGTCTTTTTGAACATCACAAATAAACTCCCCTTTTTTAAAAAGATGTGTGAAGTCCAGTGAATAAAGAGACTGATTCAAAAAAAGACATTTATATTTGGCAGTTGAAGTGTAAATACATCCAAACTCTTGTCACAAATGAATAAGTCCACTGACAATTGGCACATGAAAATAAACTGAAGATAAAAATATAACCTTTTTTACTGCATTTGTAATTTTCAGGTCTTTGATCAACAAACCAGAAAGACATATTTCATATTTTTCAAGTTTTACCAGGGTGTAATAATAATAATACCTTTATCATAGTCCTACATTGATATGTACACAGAAAGTTTTGCATCTGATGTTGGCCACATAGACCTTAAAAAAGTGAAAATTCTGCATTCTAAAAAGCTATAATAAAATTTACAATCCCTTTCAATGATCCTATATTTGTATTTACTCATCAGTGGGAAGGTATACCGCAGGCCTTTAGAGCACTACAGTAAAATATCAATACTAAAAAAATCACTATCATTCATTTAGGTCAACTAACATTCAATCCATTTCTCCTCCTCTCTCAACACAAACAAACATTGAATTTCAGTTATAAAAAAATGGAAACCAAATTATGTTTCATTCCATTAAATTAAAACAATGTTGCTGGCATAATTGCATCAATTAGATTGGGGTATTCGTGCATTTCCAAATAAAAAGCAGGATTTTTTACAACTTGGCAACCTTTAAACATTTTTCAGGGTTTCCTCATACATCCATGAATCAAAAAGAGATTGCCAAAATACCTACAGTACATTTTAGCTAACTTTAATCAGAGACCAGCGAACATCTGAACACTGGTGCATTCTCTGCATTTAGGCCCGAAGCGCTGACGTGCTGTCCGCAGGTTGTTCTGGGCGCTATTCAGTGCTAAAATAAAAGTTGGGCTTTGAAGGCACAATGGTGAAGACTATCCAAGTCTTTTTAATAAGGGGTGGGGGTTGAAGGTGAGGACCATGAGGGACAGCTTTAGACCTCAGAGCTGTCTGAGCTGCCCCACATGCTCGATGAGCCTTGGCTGAAGCCGTTGTAAGCAGCTGAGGAGGAGCTGGAGTAAGGAGGGGACTTCTTTTCCCTCCTCTTACGCCTCAGCAGCAGAATAACGATGGTGGCGATGAGGCAAATGAGGAGGATCAGACCTGCCAGGCCCACCAGCATGGGCAGGGTCGAGCTGTCGCCCGGCTCTCTACCAGAGCTCTCCAGCAAGGGCCGATCCACCAAGGGGTCACGGTTTGGAGACCAGGGCTGGCGCTGGTTGACAACCATTCGGTCGGATCGATCCAGAGCGATGTGCTGGATGTTGGTTCCCCTGTTGTTTTCAACCCCGATTTCCTGGACCAGGGAAGGACCAGAGAAAGAAGGAGCAGCACGGCGTTGGCGGCTGTGGGTCATGATGGAGGAGTCGGGCTGCTCAAATGAAGACACGCTGTGGTGAAGATACTCAACACTGCGTTTGCCAATGTTGCGGTTCGCATTTTCACGAGAGCGGACTGTGTAGATAGTGTGGATGAACCATTCTCTGCCTGCAGCCACCTGCAAAAGAAAAACAACAAACATGAGCACAATGAGAGACCAACAGTCACCTTACAAAAGATTAGAACATGCCAGTTTGAGGCAGAAACCATTTGCAACTTAAGATTTAAAAAAGGAAAAGTTTCAATGTGTAGACTCCTCTAAAATAAATCTGTTAAACTTGACTGGTCTTAGGTACAACTAGGGGGGCCCTGGAAAAAGGTAGGAACCACTGCTTTGCAGCACTCTGTCTCAGCAAACACCCTCTCACTTAAGTGTACAGTGTCTGTCAACTTCAGTTCATTTGTCACACTGAGAAGCTTTTTTCAAACTATTTAAAACAAACTCAGGACAATTACTTTATTCAATCTCATCTAGTGCTGAGCAGGTTACCAAAAAAATATAAAAATAAAAAACTTTTTTCCAGTCAATCAGCTAGTAAAGCGCGCTTCTTGCTGTCATCCGGCATGCTGTTAAACTATTCAACTCTTGTGGTGCACGCCATCTTTACAGTGGTTCAACCAAGACAAAAAACAACCATCCAACTTAGCATTGCTTTGATTAGTAACTGTAATATTATTACTGTCAAATAAATCATATCATAAATATCTTTTCTTAACAGATGTTTTTGGAGTGTTGTTTTCGGTTCTTTATTTAATACACAAATACAGGCCAGATCTGATAAAACTGCTACTGGAGCTATTAGCATCTATGCTAATCTCCGTACGAGAAGCTCCTTCCTGCTGCTCATCGCTCCCACCTCTTCCTGCTCTAAAGGACTCTCATTGAGCCGTCTCACTTTAGCTGCTCACAGTCATTGTAGATTAGAGCTTGGCGAGATGGATCTGTCTGATTACAGATATCAAATGAGGCAGACTCATCTGCACTGCAGGGTTAATTCATAATCAAAATGTGATGAAAAAACTGACCGATGTGGCTAAACTAAGACAAAAATCAACTTTTGTTAGCAACAAATGCATAAAAACTAGGTTCTGAAACACAAATGAAGTGCTTTTGTTTGTTTAATTCCTCTTAAAAATGTGCTATAGAGTTTTGATGCACTGTTGTACTGTTGTGACAGTTGAGCTTTGAGTTTAGACAATGTGTTTGAAAAATGAGTGTAAAAAATTGAGAAAACTTTGTTAACAGCAAAGAAATATATTCCTATTAGTTCAACAAGCAAAAGCACCAAATATGACAGGCAGATGCTTGTCATTAAATTGTAAATAAAACAACTTCAGTGATCTAACACCACTTTGGTTTTACCTAAAACCATGAAAGATAAATTGGACATTTTATCAGTCAGTTGTGACCACCCTAAAAGGATCTCAACAAATGAAATGGGTAGTTATGCAAAACTCGCATTCAAAGTGGTTATATTTAAATAAACTGATTTTAGTGGAAATGAAAACAAATATTATGTTTGCTATGACTTTGCAGCCTACTAAAACCTACTATTTATGTAAAAATGTTTAGACAATCATGTTAACCTGGAAAAGTGGTGAAGAGGAGAGTGTGAAGCCGTCTGATCCGGGTTGTTTGACCAGAGGAAGACCACCAGGTGTGTCATAGGCCAATGTGGCCTTAAAGGCAACATCACCAAATGTTGTAGCTTGAGTCTCAGGCTGGGCTTTGTCCTAAAGATGAAAACAGAAAAATCAAATCAGTCTTCTTTGTCTTGGCCCTTAAACACTCCAGAGTATGTGGACTTAGTCTTACCAGGATTTTAAATCTGTAGAGCAGAGAGGGAGAATCTGCCAGGCAGCCATACTCCTTGTTTGTGGGGTTGTACTTTGGCACGTAGCCATCAGCTCCAGTGCAGAGGAAAACTTTCTCAATGCCGCAGGAGAAGGAGTCACCCAGATTCTGCACCGGGTCCACCATCACCCGACCATAGATGGTGGAGCCTGAGGCAAAGAACAGATAAATGTATGACTGATAAGAGGGCCAAAGGTGGTTAGCTGTAATTTCATCTGTCATCCATTAGGTGGCGGTGTCGCACCTTCTGAGAAAGCAGTATCACTCCCTTCTCCAAAACTCATAGATCCATCTGACAGCCACAACTCCTTCTTAGAGAGCAGGAACATCTGAGTGTTAAGGCTGAACTCAGCTGCAACTGGGTCACTCACCTGGAAAACAGAGAAGAGTTTACCATAAAGGAAATGGCCGTTTATGACAGTGGCACAAACAAGTAAGTAAATTAAGCTCAGGCATAAACAGTGAAAAAATGAGAGGAGGGCAGGAGAACAGATGTGTTTTATTATTCACTCTGAAAGCAGTCAGCATGTCAAGAAAAAAGTAAAACTTCTAAGAGTCATGCTGAAACATGGAGCATCAAAGTGAGCATTGAGCCTTCTACCAAGAGAGCATGTGGTTGCCTCTTCAACATGCCTTGCACAGAGGATTTGGTTGAGCTGTGCCTCAGATCTGGTTTTAGCAATTAAGAATTTCTTGTGTAGTTTATAAACATAATTTTGATGCAAGTACATGGAGATTGTACTTTATTTTCAAAATTTTGAATTTTGACCATTATTTTTGAAATTGTATTTTTATTATATTCCCAGCATTTGGATTTATTTTCAATTTGCTTCTCAACTTGAAAAATGAAGAAATATCATCCTCCAATTATTATTATTATCTGATTCCTGACTCCAGTCATCTTCTGTACATAAATCACTCATCTTAAATCCCTTATCCCCTAAGGTGAATTAATGTTGCATTATTTTCCAAAACTCATCAGTTTTCCACTAAAAACCTTCCTGGAATAAAATTGTTTTTCAGTTAAGTGTTAAGAATTTTGTGATGCTATTTTTATGGTAAAAATGCAAGAAATGGGGTGCTGGTTTGGCGTAGTGGTTAGCACCCCATGTACATGCTTCTGCCGGTCCGGGTTCGGGTCCCGCCTGTGACCGGTTTGCGGGGTGTCTTCCCCTGCTCTCTCTCCCCCTTTCACGGGCCTGTCCACTGTCTCTCTACTGTAAATGGGGGCACAAAGTGCCCAAAAATATACATTTAAAAAAAAAAAAAATGCAAGAAATACTGATGGTTTTTCTTGTCTTTGTAAATTCTTCTAAGAGAGATACTCAGCAGCTCTGCATTCTGTCTACAGTGCATGTATGGATGGAACTTGCTAATCCATACCACTGGGCTTAAACTGCTGACTAACTATGGTATGATGTCACACTGGTAGATCTACTCATTTGGTCTGAGAAACAAGCCATTTCAGGCAGCTATGGGGAGAAGGGGACAGGTCTTGACTTTTGGTCTTGTGCATAAAGATACTCCATCACACGGAGGAGATGCACTGGAGGGTTGATAAAACAAGGAAAAGCATAATATGGGCTCTTTCATCCTAACGATTGTCATCCCAGAACTAAACAGTGTGCGAAGACATTAGGACGAACCTGCTGGAAGCGAATGTCCATATCAAATGTAAGTGGCTCTCTTGGATGGCACACAGGGGGGATGCTGAACTCTCCATTTGGTGACGCGATACAGGGGGTTATCTTCACTGTGTAGGTTCCAGAATAATCTCGCACCTGTAAATCACATCAAATCACATTGAAAGTTTATTTTTTATGGGTCAGGTATGTTTATGAACACAGTTTTGAGTGCATGAATGTACTCACAGCAAAGTCGGACACAAAACTCCACTGCTGCATGGGCTGATTGTATGTGGGCTCAGTCCTGACCAGGGAGAGAGTGAACGTCAGCCCGGGGTGGTCCGCACACATTACCATTGAAGACACGCTGGTTCCTGCAGACAAATAATTGTAGTCAGAGATCTAAAAGTCTGTCTAAAAGTTTGTATGAAGGTCAATGGTGGACTAAGTACTTAAGTTCATAACATTGGTCAGTTTACATAGTGCTGATCAAATTTGACTCCATTACTATTAAAAGTTGCCAAGCTCAATTACCACGTGAGTAAAAGTGCCAGAGAGTCTGCTTTGAGCAAAATTTATAAACTCACTTCTCTACTCTCTGCCACTGTTTAAAGATGACCTCCACATAGTTAACGCCACATACTTCCTCATTCTCTGCACTGCAGGGTCATTCTGAAAGTTGCTGAAATGACCTCTGCAACTTCCACAGAGGAAGTATCCCCAATGTAGAACTCCAAAAATAGAGGAGAGGATGTGGGCAGTGGGCAACAGGGTAATCCAATAGGAGGTTTATGTATAGAATGACAGCACTAAACAGGTCAAAAGGAAGTTAATGTGTTAGTGAGGACCCCCTTACCTGGATGAGACATCACAAACTGCCCCCTGAAGCGAGCCTCTGTCTTGAAGTTGACCACCAGACGCCCCTCTTCATTAATACGCATACTGGTAGGGTACATAGCTCCTACAAGAACAGAGGAGGGATGAACAGGGTTGTACTTGAGGTTGTTTCTGTGAGGAACCAAAGGTGCAGCAGGGGGTCTCAGAGTTTACCTTGTAGCTCAGCCTCAGGTGGGCTGCCAATGCCATCCTGCCACAGAATTGCAGTGTCATACACAAAGGTGAGCTTGAGCTCTGACTGCAGGTCAAAGTGCTGCCAGCCTCCCACAGCGACAGGAGAGTGGAAGACGTAGGACACAAACAGAGGAACACGCAGGGTGACGTAGGACTGGACCAGGTTCAGCACCTAAAACAGAGAGAATATAGGTGGCTTCTACATTACTGTGGCCAGTATGCCAGCTTTTGTTTTTTGGGGCCTCCTAGAAGAAAAAAGGGGTTAAAATTGTCTGTTTGATGGTTTGTGTTATGATCCTAAATTTGGACATAGTCTGTGTAGTGTCCCATCAATACTGCTGCTTTGGTCCAACTGAAGGGTATTTAAAGCACTTCTCAGCAGAAAATAAAGATCATAAAATACATAAGAGCACCACAATTCACAAGGTTATTGTGAAATCATATGGTATCAGTAAGAGCAGCATATATCCAACTGGTTATATTGCCTCCCTTTAATATTGTTTGCCCTCTGCATCAATGCTACTTCCACGATGTCCACTGTATTTTGAAACTATGGAAGCTCCTAGCCAGTGGGTTTCAAACTTTTCTGCACAGGGCATACCACAGATCAAGCCAAAAACTCAAGGCATACCATATTCATGCCCATGAAGGTAGCAACTTTAACATGAGCCACAGGATCTGATCCTGGACATATTTATCTGTATACTAATCACAGACAAACTGCCAAAAATCTGCTTCACTTATTAAATATTTGAAGTTGTTTGTTTAAAGATTTTCAACAACAACAGATTTTCATTTCTAGATGTTGCCAAGATGTAGGAAATAATGATGCAATCATGTGAGCATGTGTGACCTATAAGTTGCTCATGTTGGTGCAATAGGGATTTGTGCAATATAAACTGGTGCAATAATATTCAGTGCAATAGGAATTTGGGCAATATGAACTGGGTCTATGTAATATAAATCTGTGCAATAACATTCAGTGCAGTTGGGGTTTTTGCAATAGAAGTTGCATTTGCTAAATGCTTGATGGACTCTGTGTGATGGGAGGATGTGCAATATGTTTCTGTTTCTTTTTATACTTGTCTACTGTCCTTGGGTTTGTCCTACTGTATTTAGTGTCTTGTATGTATATGTTACCATCAGCTTGCCAGGGGGTCTGCAGATGTAAATTAGACCAAGGCTATAATCTGGCATATTTACATTTGTAAAAATGTTCATTAATATGCACTGTTCCCTCTTTAAATCAATAAATAAAATAAATAAATAAATTGCAGATCCTGGTTCCTTAAAGTTATTCCAGAGGAAAAATCTCTAGAATTGTAAATGGTTTATAGGGATGGGAAAATAAAACACAAATAGGAGAGCTTTCCAAATGCAGAAGTAAACTACTGCTGTCATGCAGCTGATTTCTCAGGTTTATAAGCTTTACTCCTTTAAGAGTAATAAAAGTGACCTGATAGGTGTTTCAAGAGAAAACAAGGGGACTGGATAATAACCTCCTGCTACACAAACTTTCCTGAAGGTATGAGTCCACAAATATTTAAAAAGTGTAAGTGATTTTTGACATGCACAGAACAACCTTTGAGACACAGATAAGCACTTAATCTCTGATATGGAGACAATGAGTCAGCACTGAGCGCTACAACTCAGAAGTATATGTAAGTTCCTCACACCTGAGCCAAATCAGGCCAATCAGCCACAAACACACCTGGAACTGCACTGAGATGATATCCTCTACTCACTCAGTCAGGTTCCTTTGTGATGCCCCCCATAGATGTAACATTCAAACACATAATGACTGTCATTATTTTTCTGACATGACATATTTTGTAACCATATGTCAGCCTTTAATAATTACTTGTTTTTAATGACTGCAAAATTAAGTTTCAAGGACATTTCTTTTAATTGAATTTGCATTTTTATAGGATATATGAAGAACTGTTATAAAGTACTGATAAAGTAAGTAAAAAACTAAACCAGTTGGTGAATAGTTGTAGTAATAATACGTGGTTGAAAAATTCCAAGGACACACCTGGACCCAGCACATCATTTGAGAATCTAAGTGCTTGTTCCCTGTTTTAGGTCAATGTGCCTGATAGAAATTGGCATAGGGTTGAAACGGTTTCACTCCCTGAAAATAGACTATGTATCTCCAGTGAATCAGTGCAGCTGGCATGTGCTGGAGACTGATTGACAAAATGGGGGCGATTTTCTGCAGAGTGTGAGGTGTGTACTGAACGGCACACAGTCATGTGGAAATTGGGGATATGTCAACAAGTAGTGCAGAGACTACAGGCCTCATCACACTAAATGCAGGTTAGACATCAAATACCACTCTCATTCTTCACCATTGCTGTCAATGTTGCCCTATTCAAATCAGGGCAAAAGTTAGAAAAAAATGACAAGTCTAATTTTCACTTCTCTTTACATTTCTCTCAGTTCAGACTTTGAGAAGTTTTATTTTCTATTATTTTTCTGTATATGTCCTACCTGTCCATCAGTGCCAATAGATCCTCCGCAATCATTCAGCAGCTCAGACATGTCGTAGTAGCTGGTGAACTCCCAGAGACAGGCCTCTAAGTTGAGATTCCTGTAAAAGCGCAGAGAGTTGGCTGAGCGCATGGTGTTGCTGTATTGGTAGGGTGAAGTCTCGCCAATGATCTCAGGGTTCTTTGTTGCATCTGTGATGAAGCCGTGGCCTGTTTGGATCTCGTTAAAGTCAAGCAGGTTGGAGCAGCGATGGTTGCCAACACGTGTGCCGTCTGGACTCAGGGTGAGCTCAAAGTTGGACAGGGGTCTGGTGGAGATCACGGGGAGCATGCCTGTTAAGTGAGGAAAATCTTGTTAATTATCTGTGGCCTTGTCTAGATTTCCGAACATTTACCGTTAGAGGAACAGTTGCTGCAAGTATTGACTGCTCACCATCCATGTGAGGCATGTTGACGGTCAGTTTGATGAGGTTGGGGAAGTCTGGGTCATCTGGGCCGGTGTAGCGGATCTTTGCAGAGAAAGGCTCAGCTCCAACAGTGCCTTGGACTCGAGGCTGGCACATACCTGCAAAGAGTTTAAAGTAACCAAAGCATGAACTCCTCCAGGCATAAATCTACACCTAGATGTCCAATCAGTGTTAGATTTCTGAAACTAGTGCTAAACCAATTCTTGTAAAGTAAATCAATCCTTCTTTGTAGTTATCTAGTGAACTGTACCTGAATGGCACTAAAATCTGTGTTGTCCTTTGGCTCAAAAGGAATTGAACATGTTGGTACTTTCATCACATTAGAGCTGTTTTTGGTACTCTTCCTTATTCCCAATCATGCTCTCACTCACCTTCATCCTTGCTGATAACAACAATAGGGCTGGAAAGCTCCAGGCCCGAGTCTCCATTAGCATTAAAGGCTCTTGCTGCACACTGAATCCTTGATCCAGCCTGGAAGTAGATAGAATCCAAAGTGATGGACTTGGTGTTGGTGAAGAAAGTATTAGTATCCACCTCCCTCATTGGGCTGGTTACTCCATCCGACCCAGTTGGAGCACTGACAAGCCAGCGATACTGAGTGAGAGTGTCGTTAATGTTCTCTGCAGCGCAGATGGAGCCAGTCTTATCAAAGTCGTGGTACTTAGGGTTGCAGGCCTACAAGAAGCAGAGGGTGGAAGGAAACTTCAGAAAATCAGCAGATCTGTACATATGTCTGTCCAAAAGCAGAAGAAGCTTCATACTTACCGTCACACACACAACAGGGTATCCATTTTGAGGGTTAGGCTTGTCTTTGGTTTTAGCTGTGTCATCATACATGAGCAGGGAGACCACCCGAGGGACAGCAGGGAAGGTAACATCTGCCACGCTGTCCATCTCCTCGATGTAAACGATGGCCTTGTTCATCTAAAAAGGAGAGTGAAGGGAAATTAGCTTCTTATCAACTCTAACTAAATTCTGAAAACTTTTCTAAGGCCTAATTTTTTGTATTTTGACAACTTATTTTTCTTTTAGCTTGTCCTTGTGTCGGGAGTGATGCTTTACTCCAGACCCCTGTTCTAAAAATATCTACAAATCTGAAGTCACCTGAATTATTAGTTAAGCCATTTCCATATTTCTAATTTTATTACAAAAGATCGGGCTTGTTGTATGAAGACTAGGGATGTAGTTTTACCTTGACAAACATTGAAATGAACAGAAATTGTCAATTTGGCAAAAAGTACATTGCAATACACCTTAGTAGGGAGTGCATGACCTGCTTTTGGTTTCTGTCCTTCAATGTCATTTGCTACGGCAGCAGTTTATTAATGCCCCCTTTTATGAAGAGACAAATATATAGCTTTATCAGCCACCTTTTCAGTTACTATTATTTGCTTGTTTCAATAGCTTAGATAATGGATATTTTTCTGTCAAACTGTCAGAGAATTGAATTAAAAGACAAGTTCACATCATAAGTTATTTCAGTCTCAGGCCTACAAAGTAAAGAAGTTTTTGTCACAGTTCCATTCCCAGGAAGGTCTTCACACGAGGGACTATACTTGGTACATTTTATTGTATGACCACAGGCAAGGTTCAAAGTGAGTCAACACTAAATGTCACCTGTAGACACTGCTGACCACTTAATGGTCAGTGCACTGCCACATTGTGATGAGGATGCCTGAAACAGAAATGTAAAGCCTCCCACTGACAAAACAAATTTCCCTAGGGGGACAATAAAGTATATCGTATCGTGATCAGATCGATCGTGATCAGATCGTGATCAGATCGTGATCGTGATCGTGATCGTGATCGTGATCGTGATCGTGATCGTGTCGTGATCGTGTCGTATCGTGATCAATGTATTGAAATGTAGAATGACTCCCCAAACTCTTTGCTGCTTATAATACTTTATGCTGTTTTCCTGCTTGCAAGTATCTCTAATAAAGCTCAACTCCTGACTGTGACAGAAAAGGCAAAAAACAGAGATGAAGGTACACTGTTTCCACCATTCCCCCCTTAGTTGTTAATGCTGGTTGTTGCAGTTGTTACCAAAGTCATGTTATAATGACCCTGCCCACAAACAAGGCACCTAGTCCCAAAGCTGAGTAGAGTCAAGCTGAATAAAGCCAATGATTCCACAAATGGAAATAATCATTAGTCCTACTTAAAGACTGAAATGACAAAGACATTTTAAACTTGCCCCCTCTTTAAGCTTTCGTTTTATCCATAAGATAAATTCAAATGTAAGGAAAAAAATCCTTATTAATGAACTACCGTTATCAACATTTTCTCGTATTCTGTGGTTAGATTATACAGAAGCACATTTAAATAGACAGCATTTGGTTTTCTGAATTTCACATTTAAACACCTCATGAAGTCCCTTTTAACCTTCAACTAATTTCATCGACAGAGTTGTCACTGAACGCATCACGACACAGCTGGATTCCGCCTTGTCCAGTTTGCTAACTTGTGTCAATCATTATAGTCTCATCCCCATATATAACCTAATTGAATATTTAGAGTTTTTACCTTCAAAGATCTGTTTTTAGCATGAAATTGCCCAGTCGGAAAATAAGTTTGTAAACAAAGAAACCTTAAGACAAATAAGCAGATGTAACAGCATTTCTCATAAACTGTATTAACAAATGTTGGTCTGTTATCTCGTTGAATTTGGCTTTGTCACATGATCAGTGCATGTCTGATGAGCAGTGTATGGGTAGAATGTCACAGTTCTGTTTTTAGGTTCGTCTACTGTTTGGCTCTGCCCAGGACATTTTCCTTCATCATCTCAGCCCACAGGGGAAAGCTTTTTATAAAACTCTGTGGTTGGGGCATGCTGACAGCAACGCCAGCTGCTGCTCGACTATTTTAACACGGGGGCTGACATGACACGGCGCATGCTCACGTGTGTAGATATGCAGAACTGTACGTGTGCACATATAGGCCCTGCTGCTGGTTTATTTTTGTGTTTGTGTTTGTGTGTGACCCTGTGGCCTTTGTGTCACCTGTATTTCAGCCACCATGTTGTCATCAGGCTTCATGTGGACAGTGAAGGCCTCTCTCATCTCCCTCTCGCCATCATACAGGATTTCAACTTCCACAAAGTGCTCCTTCTCGCCCTCCTTGAACTCCACATCTTGGGCACAGAGTCAATAAAGTCAGCAATGCTTCGTATTATACAACATAATTACCATTTTTTTACTTCCTCATTGGTCTGCTGGCCCACTAGTTCAGAGAGACCCAACTCCCTAAAGTAACTATTGCTCAAACTATTAGTTCTTAATTAAAATTAAAAACAATGGTTTGTCAAATTGTTGGGAACACTATCTTCACTTGTTTTAAATAGAATGAAACCAGACTGACCTCACCACCATTTCAAGAAGGGGCTACAAGATACTGTCCTGTGTAGTGAAACTGTCTGGAAACCACTATGCAGCCACTTAACCAGGTTCTTACCCTCTGACATCGGGTTGTAGTCTTCCCCAGAGGTTGCAGACCCGTCCTTGGTGTGCACTCTCACCACTGAGACCTTTGAGGTGTCTCCAACTCGCAGGATGGGAATCTTCAGGATGGCAATATCTCCTTTGACCTGAGGTTCACGTACGCTGTACTTGATCTCAGAGAAACGGATGATGGGCTCTAGAAATACATGAAAATCGGGCATGAGTTTCTTAGGAAATATGGCTAACAGGGGCACCTAAAAGATACATTATCTGTATTTGTATTCAAAATCAGTTAAACTTTTTACCATAGGTCTTTAAACATCTTTTTCTTTGCACTCAAAATGTACCATACTTTTCTGGTCTGTCATTGCAAAAAACTGATAATCAAGCATCTTTTCCATTAATTAACCTCCAAAAAATAACTTTATTGTAAAGAAATAGGCCATTTTGGACACTTATTAGGGGGTGATAGTTTTGTTCTTGCATTTTGCTGTACCCAATAGCATATTGAAATATTTGGCTCTTTTAGCAGAACAGGTTATATTGCAAGCAACAGTTTGAATTTTTTTTAGGATTAATGGTCTGAGATTCACAAAGAACTGAAAAATAAATTAAGAAAATAGTCTTCATGCTTAAAATGGTCCAAATATCAGAAAGTTTTGGATGTAATGCAGTTTAATCAACCATTATTCTATTTCTTCAATTGAAGAGTGTTTTCTCTCTTGTTTGAAGCTAGCTTCTGTCTTGAAACAGAAAAAAAAACGTTTCTATCATAAGTGCTCCTTTAAAAAAAATATCCGCACAGTATAAATCATATTTATTTTTTAAAATTTGCTTAACAGATGCTTGCTTTGAGAGTTGGTTTGAGATTGGGCTGAATCTGATATCTTTTCATGAGGCTTAACATTTCTGGAAGTGTTCATAAGTATGAAGCCTGCACTCAAAAGTTCATTGCATCAGCTTTCAGAGATGAACTATTGCCCAAACTCACAGTTTCTCATCTCCTTTCTTTGTGCTACTATGACAACCATTTTAAGTAAAGTACTTGAATCTTTTAATAAATGTCAACTAAGTACATACTGTCTTTCTCATCTGTGACTGTGACCAGTGCCTCCTTCTGCTCCCCGATAGAAGCTCCATACGGAGACTTGCTCTTTGGAGTTCCCAGGACAAGTCTGAACTCCTCATCCTCCTCATGAACCGAGTCGTCCATCAGACTGACCACACATGGCTTCTCATTTTCACCTGGAGACGTAAGACAAACAAACTCATATCAGTGCATCCAGCAGTAAGAGGAACATGAAGGTTGGGATATGGAGGAGCTTCTCACCTGGCAGGAAAGTGATGATTGATGCGTCAGTGTTTGGCCTTTCACTGTAGTCCATCATGACCTGAGCAGAGCCTTGACGAGAGTAGCAGCGCACTGTGGACTGGAGGCTGATGTCTCCACTGCGGTACACAATGGCAGAAACTTCTCCATCCGACTCGTCCACTTTGTAGCTTCCTTCTTTAAACTGAACTTTTGGCACTGAATGGAAACACAAAGTTATTAGAGGGGTCTCAAAAATGATGCAAGAATATTTAAAGTGTGTAATTTTGGAAACAAATATGTATGAAACTGAAATACAGGGTACATGCACAAACATGCACGGGCATGCTTGTAAGCAGGTCAACACAACAAAGCCTTTGTTTACGAGTAGAAGATGTTTGGTACCAAGGAACGCTACCCATTGATTCCAAATGTTTGAGCTAAGCTAGCTAGTGGTGGCCAAGCTCTTCCCGTCTTTGACACACAGACAAAAGATCCTGCTTATCATTGACTCAGAAGTTAGGCAAGACATCAAAATAAGAAAAAATGTTGGTGTATCCCTTTAAAACATGCATACAAGCTTTTAAAATCATATCTAAAAAATAAAATGCATCTAAAATTTCCACACCTTTGGATTATGAAGTGTAAATTGTAAGTTTAAAAAGAATGTTGCTAATAAACTGCTAACAAGGACTTCAACAATGG
Organism: Scarus forsteni; assembly: GCA_036419115.1. Classification (NCBI taxonomy): domain Eukaryota; kingdom Metazoa; phylum Chordata; class Actinopteri; order Labriformes; family Labridae; genus Scarus; species Scarus forsteni. The sequence continues at coordinate 16,150,887 of JAZDUH010000098.1, read as the reverse complement.
ACTTGGATCCCCTGATGCAAGCATTTTTGATTGTTTTTTATTGATTATAACACATATGCTATTGCAAAAGCAATGAGTAATAACTTTATCAGGTCATTTGCTAGAGAGGAAATTTTCAAACAAGGTTGCAGCATGATAATTTCACTTTGAAGCGTGGCAACTGCTTCTAATTTGAACCGCCATGCTGTGGTCCCATAATATTTTAATAATAGCTTTTTACTCTCTCCAATTATTCTTAAACCTAAAATCTTGTGAAAGTTGGATTCATTTGTGAAGATACCATAAAGAACATATCATTTAAGTTTCATAATTTTGTTTGCTACAGACCTTTTCATCAGCAGTGAGCGAAGAACTCATTCAGTAATCCCATGTACTTTTACGTGAGGGTACCAGGGCAATGCTGATTTCCACATTGGCATACGATAATATGTCACCACTGCGCCACATATATTTAGACACACTAGCAAAACCATTTATGAATTCATAAAATTCTAATATATGAAAATCCTAACTCTTTATAAATATCACAATAATCAGAAAATATGTTGATAAATAGAACAACTTATAAGTTTATGATAAAAAAAATAATCTAACATATTTAAATGAATCACATCAACCTAAGTCTCCAATCACTCTACTTGGTACACTAGTTCACCTGCTTATTAACAGCAACACCTAACAAGCTAACCACATGGCAGAAACCAATGTATTTATGTATGTAGGCCTCTTCAACCATGCCAAATTTAATAAAGCTAAATAAAAGTTTTCCCCCATTCTGTTGTTTAATTTGAGCCTCAGAAAATCTCCAAGACCATCTCTGCATGCTCAAATGCACTGGTTCCTCCCATGTGATTGGCTCATAGATATTTGCATAACTGTGTTGTAAAACAGGTGTTCCTTATTGAGTGATGAGTGTAAATGATTCTTTAGAGTGTATATTAGCGTGGACATTGTTCCCTTAAATATGTTCTGTATTTATTTATTTAGTGACACTCACAGTCAGTTACAGTGTCGTTGATGGTGATGGTGGTCTTGCTCGGCTCTCCCAGCACAGCGTTCATGGGCATCCTCAACACAAGGTCAAAAGTCTCTGGCCCCTCCAGCTCGGGCTGCCCCAGATCATCCAGGATGGTCACCCTAAACGTCTGCATTGTTACTCCAGGAGCAAAGTCCAGGTTCCGACTGATGCCGACGTAGTCTAATCCAGCTGTAGGGTGCAGTGAGAACAATGAGGAAAACGGTGATGCAAATTATCAAAAGGCTGCTGCTGATATCCTTTAACGACCTCTTATAAGTGATCAGAATTAAGTTGTTTTACCTTCTGCAGACACGGGATCACTCTTCCTGGAGCGGACAGTAACAGTGGCTGTCTTGGACAGATCCGTGCCTGTTCTCCAGACTTTGACCTCGACGTAGCCCGCACTCTCATCCACCATGTACTCAGGCTCCCCGAAATATAAAGAGGGCTCTGAGGGAAAAAAACAAACAAATTTAAAGCTCCCATTTGGATCTTCCACTTTGTGTCAAATTGGGTTGTCGAACTTGTTCCTGAGATGACATGCATGCAAGGTTTCCCTGTTTTTCACACAGCCATAAGTCCCACCTAAACTGGCCCTGTTTGTCAGTGATTGGGTTGATCCAAAGTTACTCTACATTTTAACATGGCAGCTGCCTTAGATTTGATTAATTTTCTCACTTTAAAAGCCAAACACCTGACTCAATCTGGCTTTGGCTCAAACATAGGATTGCAATCCTGACACAGTGGTGGTGTGAGGAGATTAGCATGGATGCTGCTTTAGTGACATTTTATAAGAGCTGGACAACATTTTTCTGTTAAAAAAGCAGAAAAAACAACACTAAATGCTTTAAATTTTGATTCTCTAGATAAGGGTTTGGTAAAAATTTGTTTGTCATAAGCTTCAGGAGTGTCAAATTGTTGCAAATTAAAGGCTACTACAAATTTGATTATCAAATTTACCTGTAGTTAAAATAAAGAATGAATAGCTTTCATATATTAAACAATATATCAAAACTTAAAGATTACATTTAAAAGTTATAGATTATTGCACTTATTTAAACACAAACTAAAGTCAATCAAAGGTCTTTCTAAGTGCAATCAATGAGTATATACTTTTTTTTAAATGAAGCTATTAGTTTGACCTTTATTTTACCATTAAGCCCTACTGAAATATACATTCCATTTATAACAGTAACATGACATCAGTTATAAAATCTTAGTTATTGGTAAGTTTATATGACGTACTTTTCCCCAACAGCACGAAATATGCTTCAGTTATAGATATTAACATGAACCATTGTAGCAAATAAAATCAAATGAATTCTTAAAAGGAATGAAATAAAACCATGCTTAAATAATTTTAAACATGTTGTTTATTTAGAAATGGCATCATATCAGAATACTGCATTCAAGTTATTTTTTTTCAATCACTGCAAAATAACAGCAAGAATTGTCCATTAATATTACATCAGCTATAAGTTTACAATATGTGCTTTACTCGCTGGCTGTGGTGCAAACCTACTATTGTTGTTTTGGTTTGGCCATATGTCAAGGGTATACTTTTGTCGAACACCGACTGAGCTGTGTTTTCATTGTGAGACTGCCCTTCTTGAGCACTGTCTATGTCTATATATAAACAATATTTTGTCTCTATGCATTTCGAGTCAGGAGTAAATATGACTCACTGAGCAAACTCCCTCTCTGACTCAGCACAGGAAGAGAGCTGTCATCCCTCTCATCCTGTTCTTCTCCCCCACTTATCCAAATCCAGTCAGCTCTGTCTGAACTCATCGCCAAAGGGCTGAGGATACACCTGAATAATAAGGTGCCTGCTTGTGTGCACACAGTAAGATGCTCTTTTGAAGGGATGTTCCCGGGTTTCTGATGATAGGCCAGCTGATAAGCAGTGTGGTGAGTCTGGCAGAGACAGAGAGGCAAACAGAGGGCAAGAATTCAGGCTGTGGGGACGCACAGTCACTTCATCTGTCCTCGCCTTTGTATAAGGAGTGTTTTCATCACACTGTGTGCACCACTGAACCCAGAGATCAACTGATAGAGCAACAAATTCAAGTTTAAGATTTACCTTGGGTTTACAACTCACATCAAAATACATTTTAAAGTAGTTTCTAATAATATTTATCCAAATTGAAATCAAGTTTATGTTAGACAGTCTGTAGAAGTAAATATATTATAATAAAGAGCTAAAATTGGTTGCTTACATTGTCAAGCTGTTGTTCAAATCTGGGTACAATAACCATCACAAATGTAAAAATTGTGTCAATAGTTTCTAGTTTTTTTTCTGTGGTGAAACAAGCTAGCAAAATTATGGATGAATTATAGATGAAACTTAGCAAAATAATAGATGGATTTCACAGTAGGCCCTTATTGCTGAGCCTTAGTAGCTCATAGTAATTTCTTTGTAACCTAAAAAGTGACATCAAAGGATATTTTAAACTTTTGTGTTATTTAATTGTCAAGAAAGTCAGGAAAGTCTGGAGGGAATGCTCATGTTTTTGTGTTTTTTCATGATGCATTTTGCCTCCTAAATGAGGGGATAAACAAAATAGTCATATCAAGAACTGTAAGTGATCTAAGTCTTAGGCTTACAATGGTCAGGTTTCATAAATATCTCTGTCACTGATGCATTGGCACATGTTAGGTTTCATTTTAAAGTTTGACTGATGCTCCACAGACGACTGATGCTGGAGGGAGGACTTCTGGCACGCTCTCAGCTCCTTTCAAACTGCGAGACAGCTATTTAGTACAGAGGATGTTAAAGAGGGGGCTATAGAGGGGGGACACAGTGCCAACATGGCAACCTTAAAGATCAGTGTGGGGAAGAGCCAGACGAATACAGTAACAATGGAGGCTGGATACTGGCCAGAGTCCAAACCACAAGTTTATTCAGGCATGCAGATGGTTTTACACACAAACGCGCACACACTGAATCAGATTTATGGTGAGGTGTTACGACAGGACCCACCAAGAAGTGCAACCACAATGGACGTTTACACTAAGGAGTCTTCTTTTGTCTCTTCACATGTCTGGGAATGCACGCTGATTATTTATACATAAAGTCTGGTTGTACTCCTGTTCCAAATTGGTCAGGAGGGTTTGACACTTAAACTGGCTAGTCATGGAGCTTCTAACCCTATAGGAGGACTGAAAGAAATTGCAATTTTAATACATGTACAAGAAAAGGTACATAAGGGATTACAAAATGATTAGCACTAGGGTAAAAAAACAACAGAAAAAACAAAATACATAAGTTTGATTTATCATATCAAATCAGTTAACCCTTTATTACCTGAAACACAAGTCAGAGCCAGAACATCAAAATTTCCGTATAATTTAACATATTTTTTTTTGTATCCCAATTCATACATTGGGTGTTTTGGCAAGTGATAATCCATTTGAAGACTGTTAGTATTTATCTGATTGTATTCAGGTGTTTCTTTAGTAATTTGTTGATCATACTGTTTAGATAGAGATATCATTAAAGTATGAATCAAATATGATACAACAGGTGTTAAAGGGGAAAGTAATATTGATATAAAATATTTAACAAAATGTTTCTGTGCTTAAGGGTTTAATGAACTTGTTTCTTTGTCATGCACTAATATTCAAACACTGTTTGATGGTTCCAAAAATATTATAAAAGATTGATTAATTTAATGTTAAGATGCTATGACAGCTTTGGATTTATGTTAAAAAATGGCTTCAATAACCAAATGCGTGTTTTAAACTGGTAGACAACATCCAGGAGATGTTTTTGGTTAATGGTGGAGTTCAATGGGATAAAATTACCCACTTAGTACAAAAGAAAGTGTTCTAAGAATTTCTGAGGAAAAATGTCAACAGTGTTTGACAGATCAAATCAACACAATGCCATTTTTGTGATTTATAGCTTTAAAACAAATTCCTTGTAACTTCAACAGGAATAGGCATTATGGCATTGAATACCGTCTCACTAGGGGAAAGAGTAAAAACATGCCAGTCATTTGATTTCCTGCACAATAGTCCCTCTCTCTGCACCACCTGCCTTTTGGTCCTTGCAGACAAAGGGATGCCCTCTGTTTCCCCTGAGCTCCTCTGAATGCGACTAGGACGAGGGGTCACTGGAGGAGCACAGGGAAGTTTAAAGCCCCTTTTATCTGTCAGACTGTCAACAGTGTAGCACAACATCCACTGAGGCCGCGGTTCTCCCTTCTCAACACCTGTCTATTGTTATCTTGTGCCTAACGTGGAGCGACAGACAGAGTGTGTTGGATAAATGAAGCAGAATGGGTAAACAAAGCAGCACAGGAAGGGTTAATGGACCTGAAAATACTGTAAAGCCATTAAAGCTAGTGTAGTATATAGGGACAATATGGAGGGCTTTAATATGGCGACTGTGGGTTCGGAGCCTGTCTGGGAACCTTTGGTAGCTTAATGATGTCCAGACACTAAAATGGTAACATGGAGCATCAAAAGAGAACTGGGAAACAGGATCGCCAACACCTGCCACCATTGGCCATGGACTGCGAACAACAGGAGCCTGTTACATTAGACAGTGACAGTTTTAAATTTTATTTATGCGGTGATTGTTGACTGATGTCCCAACAAAGGAAAAAAAGAAAGACTTGATAACATGATTATCAGTTCATATGATTTTTGATTGTGTTCATTGTTCAGTTCATCTTAGATTACATTTCTTAGCTCTTGTTTTTGTTGAACAGATATTTACAAAAAACATTTGTCTGTTATCGTGATAAAACTAAATTCCTGAAGAAAAGCAAAAACATAAGCAAAGTTTTAATGTACATAGTTTGTTGGTTCTATCAATCATCCATCCACATAGTCATAAAACAACAGAAGCAACAGTAAGTTATCCATTAATTCATTCATTCATTTAATCATCTACCCAATATTAATTGCATCCATCTAATTATTCCTCTAACCAGCCATTGATCAATCCATCATCCATCCATCCATTTGATGATCCATTCAATATTTCACAAATTCACCTATCCATCCATCCATCCATCCACCCATCCATCCATCCATCTATCCATCCATTTACCCATGCTTCCATCCATTCTTAAAACAATTGAAGCAATGAAAGTTACTTCATCTTTCCATTATTTATTCACCTACCCATTCTAAATTGCATATAACCAATCCTTCCTCTAACCAGCCATCAATCTATTCATTCATCTATTCATCCATTTAGTCATCCATTCTTCTATCCATCCATCCATCCATCCATCCATTTGTTGATCAATCCAAGATTGTACCCATCTAGTCATTCATCCATCCCTCTTTCCAACTGGATTGCCTATACCTATCCTTTATTGTTCCTACTCTTCATCATTTTGTCTATCTAATGGATATATTGAGTAATTGCTTGATTAATCAGTCCATACATATATTCATAGATCCATCAAAGTTGGCTTGCATCCATTCATTTATCCATTTGCTTACTGATCCAAAAATGTGCCGTCTATCCAGAATTGCACCTATCCACTCATCCAACAAATCAGCCACCAACAGATTGTTCTATTGTCCAATCCGTTCATTTTTGCATCCGTTTATATGTTTATTTATCCATCCATTCTGATAATAATTAAAGCATCAAACAGTTAAGTTATTCATTATACCATCCATTCACTCATCCATCCCTAAACACATACTTCCATCCCATCATCCTTTTACCCATTCGCCCTTCCATCCTGTTAATAACTTAGTGATGATTTGTCATGTTTTGTAGGTAGCCCATCTAAACTCACCGTCATCACTGTCTGCCAGGATGGTGACCTTGGCTGTTGGGAAACTGGCGCCAATCTGTCCGCCCATTGGCATGCTGAGGCTGACATTAAAGCTCTCCTCTTCCTCATACAGAGAGTCATCAATGATGATGATACGACACATCTTTTCTCGCTCGTCTTTGTCAAACCGCAGCACGCTGGTGTGGTCCTCAGGCCGGGTGATGTAGTCTGAGTAGGACAGGACTGTGCTGGGGATGGTGCCGGTGGCCGTGGCTAAGACACGCAAAAGAAGCAAGACATGGTGTACTTCTAATATTTCAGGGCAATAGTTTATTACATTGCTTTAGACGTGTGAAACAACAAGTTTAGGTGCTGAAACACAGCCTTATCTCACCCTGCTGAGTGTAACAGACGACCATGAGTTCCTGGCTGGCATCTCCTGTGCGCCGAACAGGCACTAACAGCTCGCCAATATCCTCCTCAATCTGGAACTCTGCCTCAGGAATAAAGACTGTTGATTCTGTTTGGGGAGAGGAACACAGATCATAATTGACTTAAAAATGTCACTGCAGCCTGAAAATATTTATGTTGGTAACAGGGCTTGTTGGAATAAGCCGTATCATTAAATTCCTACCATCCCCAGGATCTACTATCTCTACTGTTGCAATGTCCGGGAACTCCAGCACAGCCATGACGGGGTCTGACAGCTGAATCTCAAAGGTCTCTGAGGTCTCAAACTCTTGGTCTGTGAAGATTTTCACTTTCCAGGTTGCTGTAGTCTGGCCAGGGTTGAACTGGACCTGCTTCTGGGCTTTTCCCCGGAAGTCTTTGTCCTTCTTAGCTGTCCCATCCTTAGTGGCAATACCTTAAGGGAAATGATGTACATACCTTGAGCTCAAACACATGGATAAGAACATGTTTTATTTATATTCTAATTGGTTTATATAGTGAAAAGCTGCTTCTGTCACTCTGTTTATGTGTGTTATTCCTTTATAATCTTAATACTTCGTACACACGACAACAGTCATTGTTATAAATCTGTCCAATGCAAGTGTCTGACAGCCAAATACATCAGCATGTTGACATTTCCTCCTGACCTTTACTTGAAAGGTTATATGTGCTTTCAATCAGACTCCTTTCAAGAGGGTAATTAGAGCAGCCAGCAGTCAAACATTCAACACAAAGCGGGAGCATATTTAGGGACAAAATAATGTTATTAGAGGTCCTTTGAATTTAGAATTTGTTTAAGGGTAAAGTGAACACATCCTGCAGCTTTAAGTGAATCTGCATAGAATTTGAATGAGAAGATAGTATTCGAGTTTTATAGCACAGATGGCCTTCTAAATGGTACATAAATAACACTTTATGACATTAGGAAACATTTTGAGGGGCAATAACTCACTGGAAAACTGTCAGTTTAATAAGGGCAAGTTGTGCAGTGCCATCATTATTCATAGCCCTCTTTCTCTGATCCACTAAAACAAATATCAAGAAATTCTGACTTTGCAAAATAAAAAATAAAAGTTTAAGATCACAGTTGTACGAGGACATGAAAGCATCCAATAAGAGGCTGATGACTGTATGGTGACCCTGGAATGCATATGTAAAAAACACAACAATTGATAACATGATGCAACAAAGCGGGAACACAACCACACATTCTCAAAATTACAAATGACAAATATTGTGGGGTGTTTTCGTATTGCTATTATTTGGCATATTGATTTTTTTTTTAATCCTTGTTGTATTTGGTGTCATGGTTTCTTTTTGTTTTTGTTGTAGGTGTTTATTTGTTTATGTTTTTTGATTATTTCCTATGTTCTTTATTTGCTGTTGTGTGTCTTTTTGTCATTGTTTCCTAATTTGATGTTGTACTTTCATGTGTATCTGATCTGTCATTATTTTTAAAAAATTTGATGCTGCTATTTATGTTATGTTGATTTGTTGAACACAACAGCAAACAAAGAAACAAATTATTTTTAAAGAAATGCAGCCAGAGACAATAAACAATAATACTTTTTTCTGAGGCGTCATTTTTTATTTATTCTTCATTGAGTCCTGTATTTTGTGTATATTGCATTTTTGATTGACTAACTTTTCTTATATGCTATTATGCTTTTTAATTGTCATTGTATTCTGAATTCATTATTTGAGTTACTGTTTTATTTGCTCAATTGCTTTATGATCTGTTTTGTATTTTTTATCTGTTGTGTATTTGGTTTGCTGCTGTGTTTTCTTACTGATGCATTTTGAACATGTAATGACTTACTGACAAAGGAGGTCTCCCCCAGGTAACCTCTGCGTTTGAGCGTCACCTCCAAGAATTTGGCGTCCTCATCCACTAAATAGTACTCCCTCTCCAGAGAGATCCAGGACCAGTTCAGTCTGAATGGCTGAGGCTTTAGCTTATTCCCACCTAAAAGAAAGAAAAAAAGTTAGTTGCATCTTTTTAACTTAACAATACCCCATAACACTGTTAAAGTAAAACATTAATTTTGTCCAGTTAGGAGTAACTGGGGTATAATATTTGCAATATGCTCTGAGCTTGCAGAGAAACAAGGTCGCTGAATAAAAAGATTCCTGCAGCCTCATTTCACCCTGTACCCAATGCCCTTTCCTTATCCTTAAAAGGGAAGGTATGGACCTGATATGCATGGTCTGCATGTGGAAAATGAACAGTAATGGAATAGTGACTTTATGAGTTGATCTTTGGAAATCTACTCTCCCTAACAATTAATGCTCTGGCACTTTTAACCTTGAATTAGAAGTTTTGAGTGTTGTCAAAGGCTTCTTATTAGTTTTAATGTAACCTACACAGTACTGGAACTATTAACCAAAATTTCTGCACAACAAGTGTGTCATTCTTCAGGAAAGCCACATGGTTAGTGTTAATGCAGCACTTCCCAATGCCTGATCTGCTCACTTCAGCTTCCTCTGTACTAATGTAAACTAATGTAGACTAATTCTGTACTAAACATCGTAAGAAAACCCAATCTGGAACATATTATCATTATGATGAACTTGGTTAAACCATCTTAGTATGGCCTTAAATGACAGGTTGGTACTTTTATGTGTCAATACACAGTATAACAATTCTCTCTTTTGTTTTGTCATTTTATTCTTTACCACAACATCGTGCAGGTCAGCTAACATGCTGTTTTTGGATTTCCCTGGATCAAGACATAAAAACAGATAGGACTGAGCCTTTGCTGTCATAAAACCTAAAACAACTTTCCCCATCCATATCAGATCTGCCTGGTCTCTTGACATTTTCAAATTACAGCTAAAGGCTCATCTTTTTAGTTGCAGTGCAGCTGGATTCATGTCTGTAACCAGAGAGATCCATTTCGCTCTGGTCCAGAATGACTTTGGGCATCTTAAATCAGTATCCTCTAAAGCAGGAAGAGGTGTGAGCTTAAGGCAGGACAACAGCAGGACGGGACTGCTTGTATAGATACAGTATTAACATAGATGCTAACAGCTTTAGGAGCAGTTTCATTCGATCTAGACAACATTACTTTATAAAATGAAAAACAAAAAACACTGCTGAGAACATTTCTTGATAGAAAGGATACTTTCGCTCCACTTCCAACATGTTCTGGTATATAAACAGCATAATGACACTCCCATGTATTATTCATAGTTCAAGTAGATAGTTAGATTGCTTAAAGATTATTTGGACATTATCAGTGCTGACATTACAGCCAGAAAACAACACTTTGTAAAATTGCTTGTTTGACTTGATTTTTATCAGCACAGATTTGATACAACTGTGACAATATACCTTACAGCACAAGCCTATTAGTGTGAGATGTCTTTCTACATCTTCTTGTTTGACAAAATCTGTGATATACATTGTTCACTTTTTCAACAAGTTTCAAACAAGTGTGGCTTCTTCTTCCGAGTGCCGGTCTCTAATGTTTACTGCTTAAGCAGAGAGTGGGCTTAACAGAAACCAGGCTCACGGAGGTCTTACTATCTGGGCCCCTTTCCTCATTACCCTAATTATGAAATTCCCCTCATGACGTAAATTAGGGGAAATATTGGTTAAATCATTTGTTTGAGCACACATTTTCTAATAAAAACTGTGTAAACCGCAGAGAGAAAAGAGAGACTTCTCTCATGTGGGGGTATTAGTAGATAGGCCATGATGATATTTAAAAAAAAACAAAACAGCAACAACATAACAATAAAAAACATTCAAAAGTGTATTTGGCATCAGGTGGGACCTTTAAATATAGACTCCGGACACCTTTTGTATCCCTCTGTGTCATTAATCTTCTTTAGAGGAGTCTGTGTTCACAAAACATCTGATCAAAATCTTATTCAAAGCTCATAGTCCCCTTCCACTGATCCACATCTTTAGACCCAATCCTGTCCTTAATCCATACCACCTCATGATCATGTAATCCCTCAAACTGTCAGCTCAGTTTTGATCATTGACTTGGTGCTTCAGAGATGTTTAAGATTATGGCTTCCAGGACATAATCTGGATGTTTTTTCTTTTTAGTTAACACAGTGATGGACTCTAGTGTCTTATCCCTCAGAGAGACGAGCCCGGTGACCTGTGACTTTTGATGTGAAATGGGTCAAGCTCAGTGGTCTCTTTGGATCAAGGACGTTAGAGAGGGCTGTCTCTCTTTAGTCTCGCACGGCTGGTCACAGTGACAACGGCCCTGTTGACCTGGGGCTGCTGGAGATTCTTGGAAGGAACTTCAGTGGGGCAGAGGAACAGTTCAGCACTTTGGTAAGACTAAATTCCACTTTTTGAGAAGGAAAAATATGTTACAGTGTGCAATTCATCTATCTATCTATCTATCTATCTATCTATCTATCTATCTATCTATCTATCTATCTATCTATCTATCTATCTATCTATCTATCTATCTATCTATCTATCTATCTATCTATCTATCTATCTATCTATCTATCTATCTATCCAACAATACATCAGTATCAGGCTCAGTTTTGGCTCAGTGAAGAAGAAAGAGACTGCACTCTTTCTGCCGTGTGACTGAAGAGAATAAAACACTAGGAGGTTGAATGTGGGTATTCTGAAACATGGAATGGGGGGAACTTCCTGAAACCCTCATGTCAACACTGGAGCCACATCCAGCTTTAACAGAGTGAAACCACACTTAGGAAATCCAGGAGTATGTTCAGATGTGGCTGATTATGTAACTGGACTATGGTTGTTTTTTATTCCCTCTGTAATGTCATCAGTTAATAAAAAATGCAAAGAACTGACCTTGCTGAAGAATGGACAGTCCAAAAGTTACAAAAATTAAGAATAAAAGTACTTTTTCAAGAGATGGCAATGGAATTTTGTTTGCCAACCTCGAGGGGTGCATCAGAAGCCTGTGGGCTTTCCTATGGGTTTCTGTGTTACTGCTGATAAAAAGCTTTGTGATAAACTTAATGAAAATCACAGGTTTTGTTCTTTTTGATTATCTCTACAAATACCAACTGTAGAGAAAACTTCAGGGCAAACAGTGCCCTGGGCCAAGGCATGCATTTGTAATAGTAACTGGACTTGAACTTTGAGTATGAAGCCCTTTTCTATCTTTCTGACAACTCAGAGCACCTTTACTCCTCAGGCCACATCTATCCATCCACTCACACATCCACTCTCACCTTTGATCATTGTTGGGAGTTTCTGTGGAAGTTATTCATCAAAATACAATACATTAATGTGAGACATCAGGTGCTTTTCAAGGACAAGGTACAAAGTTTAAGTTTAAAACTGCAGTGACGGTCCACACTATAAACAAAGGTCAAAGTCATACATAATACTAGAGGGTATACACACTCAAAAGTTTTCCTGTTGTGATCATTTACTGTTTTGTAAACTTTTATTATTTTTAATGCCAGGAGTCCACTGTCAAGTGTCTGGTAAAGAGCCACATGACACCCCAGTTATATTTTAACAAGAGTGACTTTCATTGTTAATCACGTCCAAACAGACACATCTCTGTTAAATAAGGACCTTCTTGTTGAACAGAGTGGCTCAAATTTTTTAATAAAGTTACCTTTTAACAAGAATGTATGTCTGTTGATGATCTGGACAGTCATTAACTGGTTTTGAACATCCCTGAAGACTAAACACTATCAGCAAAAGTAAAGAGCTAATGCCAACTAATCAATGGGCTACCTCAGTGCTTCCACTAGCAAGTTTCTAACTTAACATTTCATGATTTTGCATCCTGTACAAACGACTACCTTGTAAATGTGACCTGATCAGGATTGTGCTCACAGATGCGTTCATATGGTTTAATCTGTTTTAAAAAGACATGAAAAAAATTATTACATTTCACACGTCCAATAAACTCTCCAGTCCAAGTTAGGAACTTGCCCGAGCAATTGTTCTTTTAAAGCTTTAAAACTCACTCGTCAGGCAATCCATATCCTGTAAATGTCTGATACCTGTGTTTATCACAGACCTAATTTCTGACTTTTTCCCGAAATTGATCCCAGTGCCTTTGAAACAAGAGTACCAGAGGTGCTAAAATGCTAACTCACTCATTGCTGCACCACTCCATTCCTCTGGCCATTTTTAGAGGACATAATATACTATATGCAATTACCATGCTAGGGCAGCGTATGGCTGGTAAAAAGCATGCAGACTGATGGGTACAGCAACCCTCCACCAGGCTCCATGCTCAAGTTTCCTACAGTCATAGCTAAAAATACAGGAAACATGTGTTATGTCTTTTTTAATAGCTTGCCCTAATTTCTTTAGTTGTTCATACAATATCAAATAATATACCGGTAATCAATTAAAGGAATGAACATCAATATCACTTTTCTGCCAACTCCAAACTGCTTGTACGTCAGTATGATCTGCACTGTTTCAAGTGTAATGACTGAACAGCAAACCAGACAAAGTGGGGAGGAATCACATCCTCATCTGGACAAAAGAATCCATTGTTAAGGGCTGATGTAGAGTGGAACAAAGTCCGGGGACAAACTTCAGCAATCAGATTGTTTCTGAAGAAAATGCCTTCTGGCTGCCAGCTCTCTTTGCAGCTGATAAGAGGAGATGCTTTTTCAGTGGCTATCATCAAGGATTATCAAATGTACAAAGCAGAGACAAAATGCTGCCTCTGATTTTGGCATTCAGCCCTCCGTCAGCTTTAGGTTTCATTGCTATAGAGAGTAAAACAAAGAAGTATTGATGGTAAGAAAAGTTTACGTCTTTGAACTCATGTTGGACCACTTTGCTTTTGAAACAAGACATCTATAGATCATACACAGCAAAGTTGAGATAACATATAAGCTCTCGTCTTTGCGTTTTGTCATATATTTTTTCACTCCCTAACTGATTTATGTGTATATGTGTTTACTCCTTTATAGCAACCATGATTGATAATTTATGCATGAAAGTCAAAACGACAAAAGGCATTCAAAGTGGTTTCTGATAATTGGGTCAGGCACCAAAAGCTAGCCATGGAGATGTTTCCAGTGTGTTGTAATGTGTGCCTGTATTATAAAAAGGGTCAACATGGCTATTGTAATGACATACAAGTAAAGGCATTTCTTTTAGGTGTCGCTTAATCTGTCTTATTATCTTGGAACAACAAAGCTGGTTTGTCAAGGGTACACAGGACAACAAAATAAAATGTGCATCTATCCCTAAATGCTCATCTGTATATTTCTATTTCCAAGACATATATGGCAACATTTCAATCTTAAAACTCTGCCCTTTTTTTTGCTTAATAGCAAAACAGTCTTTCAAAGTCAATGAATGACAACATCAGACCATTAACAGCAGGACTGTAGAGACCAGTGAATAACTTACATTTGACATTTCCCTGAACCTGTTGTCTTACAGGCTTTATTACATGGGAGGTCAACAGGTGTTGTCTCTTTGCTGGGCAGTCTTTACAGGTGGTTGCATATGTCCAGAAGAACTTGTTTCAATACTCAAAATGTTTTATGTAGTTTCTCCATCCACTTCCTCACAACATTTCAAAGTATTTAAATGCTAGTTAACTTTGACAAAGTCATAAGTACTGATGAAAAGTCAGGAAAGAAAAAACAGGCTCGGATAGTGTTCACTTTCACTGTCTTTGTCCACCTATTTGTCCCTCTCTTTCTTCCCATCGGAATCCCAGATTATATGGAGCAGAGTGACAGCTGTCCCCCTTGAATCCCCCTCCCTCTATACCCCCTTCCTCCTTGCGTCGGCTTTGTTTGGGAACAGCAGGCTGCAGTCTGGGTGGGCCAGATCTGCCAGCATGGCATGCCTCCCTGCGTGCCTCCACTTTGTTCACACCAGTGTAAAAGGGGAGGATGTCCCCCCTTTATTCCTGCTTTCTATTGTACATGTTGTCAGACACTGAAGCCGAGTTGGCACAAATCTCAAAAAAATCAAGAAATGATCATGAGGCCAGACTCAGTGGGGTTAAAACATCAAGCTGTGCACGAAATACAAATTAAAGTACAGTGATGGACAAAGCACGCAACTTCAGTCTGTGAGTAAAAGTACAAATACAGATCTTGATGCTTAAATAACATTTCAGTACAAGTTAAAGTTGCCCAGGCAAATAGTTACTTGAGGAAATGCTCTGGAGTACTTGCTTTTAAAGAAACATAAGTACTTTTTCATGTTCACATTTTTAACAGCTGTTCGGGGAGGTTTGAGGCCTCTTGGACTCTACATATGAGCAGCACATCCTGGTGCCTTACCTGCCATGGTTTTCTTATTTCTTTTTAACCATATTTGCACTAACATCTGCACAAACTGGGGAAAGAAAATCTTGGATCGACAGTATATCCTGATATTTTGTTGCACTTCACTGTATCAATATTGTTATTGCAATATCATCATATTTTACAAAATAATGATGGGCAGAAATTTAAAAACATGTTTAAGCGCAGCCTAACTGATAAGTAATTGTATGCATACACTGACACTGCTTATTTAAGCTATAAAAATGATTTAAAAAACTTTTGTAGTGGGCAAAAATATAGTGATCCCTGATTAGATTATTGCAGTAAATCATCATATGTTGCATTTCAGTGTTCAGAGATTCTTGCCAGTACACAGCCCTAGCAAAACACATTAAGAAAATGGTGGCTGTAAAACTTTTCTGCTTCATACTCAATTTTTTCCCAACTTTGTAAACTTCTGATGAGTTAATCCAGGGGTTCTCTTAACTTTCCACCCACAGGTCCCAGAATAGCAATTTAAGGGGCTCAAAACCCCCAAATGGTAGATCGTACAAGAGCAGTAGACCATTACATAAGTGGTGTTATGAACAGACTTACATTTCAATGATCTTTTTGTCTTATTACTCCCATTTTAGCATGAATATCACTTATGAAAAATGGTTGTAATTGAAATTAAACTATTTCTATGCAGGCATTATTAAAATGGTGAGTAAAATATGAAGACTCTCGACCCTCAGAGTCAGGGATCCTGAACCCCACTCTGAGAACCTTGGACCTGTTGTAGGCCATCATCATGCCTTGATCACATTTTGGCTGTTGATTATAACACTGATCATCTCTGAGTTAGTCTAGCCAATCTTATTCTTATGGCTGTTAAGTTCAACACATTTTGGACTCTTTTAGATCAGATGTATTAAAATCAGCGGATTTAAATTAAAGAGTAAAAAAGTATAAAATTTATTGGAGAAAAGAGAATGGTTTATGTATCTTAAATGTGGTGGAATAAAGTTAAATTTTTACCCCAAACATGCCAAGGTACCAAAAAATGTCCCTTAGTTAAGTACTTAAAGAAAGTTAATTTTTCTTCTCTGTGAAAAACAAACTAAAGCTGATAAGAAAATTGCTTGATATTAAAGCCACAAAAGCCAATGATATATGATTTAAGACACAATTTATGGTTTGGTATATTAAAATTTTATGATGCTGTAACCATATTAGACTGGCCATTAAATTCAATACATAGAGAAGCTGCTAAGCTTGGCTCACATTTCTATTTGCTAAAAAAACAACTGCCAATCAACATAATTTCTGGTTAGATGAAAAGCTTTAAAGGCTGAGTATGTTTATTACTGTTAGCTGTTGTTTGATTACATGATGAGTATGATCGATGCTTCATAATGACGTATGATGATATTTTCCTGTTTTGGAATTTGCAAACACAACAGAACAATGATTGTTTCATTTTATCAAGAAGCAGGACTTATAAATTATTTAATTCGTTTTAAGATATTTTTGGCTTCTATTTGACAAGACAGATAGTAGATAAAAATGGGAACCTGAGAGAGAGTATGTAGAGAGCAGGGTAAAGGAGCCACAATCTGAACTTTTGAGCCAACTGCATTTGGGACAACAGCCTCTTTAGAGTAAACATGTTAATATAGCCATTCAGAAACTGGCACAACATTACTCACTTTATCCAATAAATTTACACATGGCTACAAAATTACACACGCCTTTGGAATAGAATTATCCCAAAACATACATGTCAGACAACATAATAAATACTTTTACCACCACATAGACATGAAGACCCTCTTGAAAACAAGATGCCACATCTTAAGGGGCTAACCTCGAATAAATCTATATTCAGCAGAGATGAATATGATGAGGACAGATTTATGGGCAGGGTGTCCATTGGTTTGTCACTATCATAATTTTTTTTATTTTAGTCCCCTTGTCTCTGCCAGGATGGATAAATCTCTGGATGTATGTATACGTACATACAGGATGTATAAATGTGTATCCATAAAATGAAGAGTTTGGCTTTCGTGTGCTTTATTGTAAAGTGCCTTGAGATCACAGTTGTTATGAATCGGCGCAGCAAAGATATATGGATTGACGTAAAGCACCATACCAGGATATATACTGTATATATACACTGTGTAATAGCTAAGACTGTTCAAACCAAAATGTGCTCTATCTATAGATTAACCATCCAATATTCTGCTTCATCTAAACAAAAGCAAACACATGTTTTCACAGCCTGAAATTTCCCTGTACAAGTGCCTCTGACATGCATCCCTAGTTAGTTCATATTTACACAGTGGTGCTGCCTGTTCCATACATAGATGCAGAGGGATTGTGGGTCAGGCCGGAGATATCCTAGAGAAGGAAGGTCAATGCGCAGCTCTGATGTTCAGCAGCATGATGCAAGGAAAGGCAACCTTCTAAGAATATCCTCATCAAGTGACAAGTGTCGCCTTTATTGCATTTCATCATTAATCATCCTGTTGATATAAATACTCGGCAGGTTGCAGTCAGCTATGATAGGTATCTGAATATCTCTGTTTTCCAAGTATGGGCCATTAATTCATAAAGATGTCAAAACGTAATGTAGCTTGGAGAGCGTTCACTTTTCTCTTTTGTGTTGATATAACAACATCTCAAATACGTATGAGAAATTTTTCAAATAGTGTAAGCAAACAGCTTCCTCTCTGTGTTCCGAAGAATTCATGTCAGGAATGCTGAATGATTACAGGTATTAATAACTCTTATCATTCCTCCAGACAGCACCATGTGCTGTAAATCGACACAGCATAGCAGTTAGGTTAGGACAGGGATGTGATCTCTGCAGGATGTTTTCTGACAGGGCCAGAGAGCTGCATCATATCTCAGGCGTACTTGTAAACACACTTTGCAGGGGGTCCAAATGATCAGAGTGTTTTGATGAAATGAAATATTTTATTCAGAATGAGATACAGAGACTTTCAAAAGCCACATGTAGCAAAAAGGCTATGAAGTGTACCGTTGTGTGGCATAACAGCAAATGCAGAGGCCAGATTTATGATGCAACAAAACAGGCAGAAAACAAAGATACAGTTTTTACATTAGCTCGATGCTATATTCCCCACATTAACCTTTTTAAGGGCTATGTACTCTTTGGAGTGTTTAACATGTCTCCTGTGTGTGATAAAGCACTTCAATGAGCAAGACAAAAAGTAGGTAGCATCAGGAGTTCCCCCTCTTCTCCCGCAGCTTAAAATGGCTTGTTTCTACTGGTAGGTCAGATCAAATTAAATCAAATTTTATTTATAAAGCACTTTTCATACATTAATAATGCAGCACAAAGTGCTATAAATGCTAAAAACAGTAATACAACAATAATGTCAGCTTATGCTTCCTATTATATGATATTATGTGATCGCAATGAAACTCGAGTGGATGTGATGTCACTGAGCGACAGCGACGGTGACCAAAATGAGGTCCCGAAATTGCATTTGGTGTGAATACGGCTTAACAGGGACTCCCACGGTGAAAATACAACTGGACCAGGGGTACTCAAGATTTGAACTAAAAGGTTATTTGAACATTGTTCATCAGTTGTGGACATCAGTGATCCATAGTTGAGGCAAATATTTTAAGCCAGCTGCAGTATCCAGGTCCATTTAGTTTCTCCAACATTTTCTTTATCAGACCAGTATAGTACTTCTCTACCCAAAACCATGAAGGTTGTTTGCTGTTTTCAGAGCTTGACAGACTTTCACTCTGTCCCATGAATCTATGGTGAAAGTTCAAGCAGGAAGACTTGTGTATTAATTCAGTCATTCATCTGCTCATTTTAATCACCTCTCAGGCATTTGCTCACCCTGCCTTCATGCAAAGATGATTCAATCATCAGCTGATTAGGGTTGTACAGTCACTAAAACAACCTGTCTGATCATCCTGCTGCTGTCATATTTTGAAATCATGTCCCTGCTCCCCGCGGTCAGTGACGTGGTGTGGTGCCTTACATTTTGGAGGTCAGTCAGACCTCATTCAGAACTGGCTGATTGGTCCACAGGACTGTAATGTCAGTCATACTGGACCATTAGACTCTCAGATCTTTAGACTCTGGTCTTTGAGGAGTGACAGTATCACGCAGAGCTATTTTCAGTCAGTCAGACCTTGCACAAACATACCTCAAGGGTAAGCTAGTCACAAACTCATGTCAGGCCTTACAACTGTTCCTCAGCCTCTTAATTCATACTGGTGAGATACATGTTTGGGAATTTTCTACCGAGAATAAATCTAACGCTATCGTATTCAGTTTTAAGAGGGAAAAATATTAATTACAAGGTAAGTGATCATGGGAGGTCGTCAGGTCTAACTTAATGGATCATTGTTCAAGGGTTGGCTAGTTGTGTTGACGATATGTCAAGATCATTAAGACCCTGGACATGCCGGGTCACATAGCTACAAGGTCAGTCATGAAGGACCACATGTTAGGTCCATCTGATCCCGGACATGCCGGGTCTAGTGCATGTAGTTGTTTGGCAAAAAGGGCCCTGGACATTTGGGCCACATGGCTACAGGGTCAGTAATCATGAAGACCTTTATCAGGTCTACCATAAATGGACCCAAACATTTATGGCTTAAGGGTCAACAAGTTGTTGGACCACATGCCAGGTCATTAAGACCTTCGACGTAACAGGCCAAGATGGTCAGTCATACAGGACCTCATCAGGTCTCATCTCTGTAGTTAGTTGGTCAAACTGAACCTGGACATGCAGTGTCTCATGCCTGTACATTTAACAACTCATGCTGGATCAAATGTAAAGTTGTAGATCATAGTCTATGTAACACAGCAGGTCCCATATTAATGATCCTAAGATAAGTCTCTAATTTGTAATATCTGTTTTCCATCTATTCTTCTTTTTTTAAGGGGTATTCTATCTTGCATTTCCCCAAAGAGATGCTCATCAAAAAAGACATTGCACATTTTCAAACATAAAATCTTGTGAAATAAATAATTGTTCACTCAGATTTCGTCCGAAATAGTTTAATCTCAGACCAGCATCTTCATTCTTCTTAACTTAGCTGTTTGGTTTGTTTACATCTGTGAATGTACCATATGCACAGCATTATATGCTCTGATAAGTCATTAGCTCTGATGTAGCAGAGCAAATTGTAGGAGGCAGGACAATAGTTGAAAATGCTGGACCTTCAGTCATGAAGTTTTGAGGCATCACGTTCAGATAGAGTTGGTATTGCTGTTCATTGTGACTCATCACACAAGACAAACAACTGATAACCCAGCAGGTCACCCAGTCAAAGGTGTTAAAATTCACAAATTGGACCAAAAACTGTGCCACAGCTGATAGTCTGGCGTAAACACATTACGTTGTGTCCTCAGGGTTGCTGGGCAAGTGTAACCTTAAGGAAATGGACAAGCAAAGGAGTAACTCAATGACAGCTTGGCTAGCGGCAGCAACAGCTTTGCCATATGAGAGAGCAGATAAGAATAACTGGTGTAGCCATACATCATAACTCCCCACCCCTGCAGCCCTCTGGCCACCATAAATCAAAGCAGCAGAAAAAGGACAAAAAGGGAAAGAGAAAGCGAGAGAAGTAGGTTATGGCATTGTGCATTGAAAGTGAGATAAGATAGCTCCTCTGGGGCAAGAAAAGACAAGAAATGGAGAAGAGTTAGAAAGAAAAGAGCAATGAAAAAGAAAGCTACTTAGCTGTAAAGAAGCGGGGGTGTGGTAGACAGGGGTCTGAGAGGCCACAGCTTCTTCTGGTCACAGGGGGCCCTGTCTGTGGCACCGTTAGCCAGTAAATCTTTCTGTGACTGTTGACATGGGTGACATGTAAGATCCCCAAACACAGTTAGGGAGTAAGGGTGTAACATGGCACTGTCACTCAGAACACAGCCCTCCTTTATGACACTGCACCACAACTGTGTTGAGGAAATTCATACAAGTCTGACTTCAAAACTATAAATATAAAGACACTTTTCTGTTGCTGTCTGTGTCTTTTCCTCTTCCTGGTATCACTGCACCCTCTTGGGAAGTTGGTGAAAGCACCTCCACAGTAGGGCTCTGCAGGTTATCGGGATATCTGGTATTGGGTTGGATTTCTGGGGGAGCTTGAAGTGGGGTGGCCAGTGGGCTTTGAAAGGGGATCCCCATGGAGTCTTTCCTCTCACGTACACACCTGTCTGCACGGGATACCGCTTCACTTCCAGGCCCTGCTCTGTCTGTGTCCTTGGAGTCAGCAGTCTCCCAGGAAGTGCATTCCTCTCCAAGCTCTGAATGATCACATAACATTCAGCCCATTGGGGTCTACAGACCCTCTGTAGTGCATGGAGATCATATTGTTGCCATTGAAATGATGCATAGGGATTGTGTTAACTAATCTGAATGCAAAGGCACTTGTCTCCTTTCATTGCAGTCTTTTAAAGATGGTCTCAGAGCAGATCAATCTTGCACCTCAAACATGCAGAAGAGGCAGTGTTTAAAAATGTAGACACTTCAAAGTCCAAACATCTGACATTAATATATCACCAAAGTTCTGAGGCTAAACCCCCCCATAATGTTTCAACACGTCTGAGTGTAAATAAACGATTTTCCTCTTAGCCTCTGGCCCATGCCTGATGGACAAGGATATATGTGAGCTGTGTATCGACTTGTAAACACAAGAATTTATTGCCTCAGAATCCCTGTCTTTGAATGGCTGCAGGCAGCTTCTGACCGGGTCACTTGAATGTAGGTTATTGGTATTCCAATAGAAATTCCTTGCAATCTGCAAAGACTGACCCAAGTTGGGATGAAGATGTTGTGGAGGAGGACTTTGAATATGATGGACATCCTTACAGTTTGGAGCCACAGTATACAGATATACAGATAAGGAAGCGTCATAGCGCTCCAGAGAGTACTGCGCATGCGCAAAGAGCATGTAAACAGCTCGTCAGTTCAGAGGTTAGTTCAGCCACACAGCGCTGTGTGGAGAGACACAGGCTGCAATGGCGGTTCTTTCGGAGCAAATCATGATGGAATATCGGTGAAAAACATGAGTTTTTGAACGATTAATGCAGTTTTTAGGAGCGGCGATCTATGCCCTACGGGCTACCATTATATCGGTGTCCGCTGCTCGATTTTGGATCTAAATATCTCCCGAAGCACCGTTTGCATCAGGAAAGCCTTCTGGGTGAGTATATTGTTGTTCTTCATTCTATAAACAATGTAAAAGCTGCAGGAACCGAAGTTATCCTTTAATATATCACCAAAGTTCTGAGGCTAAACCCCCCCATAATGTTTCAACACGTCTGAGTGTAAATAAACGATTTTCCTCTTAGCCTCTGGCCCATGCCTGATGGACAAGGATATATGTGAGCTGTGTATCGACTTGTAAATACAAGAATTTATTGCCTCAGAATCCCTGTCTTTGAATGGCTGCAGGCAGCTTCTGACCGGGTCACTTGAATGTAGGTTATTGGTATTCCAATAGAAATTCCTTGCAGTACGAAAGACTGACCCAAGTTGAACCACAATGTGAGTTGGAGGTCATTGCCAAGCACAAAAACAGTTTTTATTTGTATTTTTACAGTTATTTCGCTAGCATACACCATGAGGAATTATGTAGAAGTAAGATGTTTGCTTTGATTATTTAAATTTTCTTTAAGGGCATCGTGAATAAAGCTTGTGAGATTTTTGATTGACTTTGAAAAAATCTGAAGTTAGTATAGATGTATCCTCAGGAACTACAAAACAAACAAGTTAGGCATGTTTAATGTCTGTAATTGCTGTTGAGGGGTAGGTTTCAGAAAAGAGAGTCTCCTTTTTACATTTTATCTCACAAATATTTACACAGTGACCCCACTGGTAGGCAAGAATGATGCTTTTAGGTGGTAAAAAACAGGATGAGACATTAGTCAGAAACACTCGATCTGCAGTGCAATGAGGTACTGCTTTACTCAGAGCAGTCACAAAAAGAAATATCAAACCAAATATTGTGTTCACTAGAAACTTAAGGATGAGTTGATCTCTGTATTGTGTTAGTTTAATCTACCCTATCCTAATCTATAAAAATATTAAATTTATTATTTATGTGTTTGTATGGCCAAGTACCAAATAGTCCATGCCCAAGTAATAGTATGCAGCCAAGTGGTTTTGGAGACCTAAAGTACTTTGTTTCTGAATAAGATCCATGTTGAAGAATTATAGACAGAAGAATGTCCATCACATCCCTGACAACTGTTTTGCTGCTCACAGAGGAAAGCCATAAGAGGTTTCCAGTCTTACCTTTCAAGTTTGAGAAAATGCTTACTAAAATATAAGCAAACATAAAAAATCAAATACAGTAACACAAAACAGAAGGATGCCTTCTCTAATTTCAGTTAAAAATAGCTATGAGAAAGCCAAACATTATGCATCACAGCATCCTCAGCTTTGCTTTTCCCACATAAATGATTTATGCATCGCTAACATGTTTCTGCCAAGAGGTCTGAGGCCAAGCATTCTGCTTGGTTTGTCTTGACTTGATAGAGCTGTGCTGACTTTGTCCTCCTAAGAGTCTGGAATTTAGCCGCTGACCAGCAGGTCGACTCAGAGTCCCAGAGTGTGAAACTAAATGTTGGCTCCTGACCTCTTACTAACATGCTCCTCAGCTGTGCTCGGCCACACACGTGTTATCACCACTTCAAAACACTTTCAGACTGAAAAGTGCAAAAAATACACATAAAGACAACTAAAACATCTGAAGAGCAAAAGAATATTTGTGAATGTGTGTGGTGTATGTGTTCCTGACGAATGCAAAAGCATCAGTAAAGTGCATGTAGTGGCAGGTATTTTTCACAGGCTTCTAAGACCCTGAAGCAGCAGCACCTATCAGTGCATCTGAGGAGTATTTCCTAAATTGAGGTCATACTTGAGCAGTGTTAAACAAAAGAAATTACTTAGCTCAAGAGTTGAACAAATACTCTTTCTAGGGCTGTGGTGCTCAAGTGTCGGGACAAAAATGGCTCAAAGGCAACATTTCTGTTATGTAATGAAGCCCTTTAAGTAGTTCACATTCACATATTACTCTATCTTGATTTGCAGTAGTTATGAGTGAATTTTGGTGAATTGCTGAGTTTCAGCTTGAGTTCCTGAATAATTAATCTGGCCGTCACTGTCAAACCATCACAGATCTACAGGTTGGAGTATTGTGCAGCCTCTTTGTTTAATCACATTTTCTTCTGTTTATTATCTAAACCCAGGCTCATTTTTCATCAAATCTAATGGTTAAATACTTTTGGAAAGTCTGGGATGTGATTTCTTATTGAGCAGGTGGTGGTGGGTCCAGAGACCAGAAACATGAGAACCTCTGGCTCAGGGAAGAGGATAACTTTTTCTAAAAGACTGTTCTCTAAAACAATACTTTTGAATTAAGACAATAGTTTTTATCCATCAATACTTCCCTGTGTCTGAGCATTTCTGTTAATCATACACATTCAGCACTAAAAAACTTACTAAAAGAAGTCACCCTAAAGGGACAATCTTTTTTCCAAACCTGCAGTTTGGACCCAGACTTTAGCCCCCCACTCAAAGAGCTCACCTACTTAGATCTATAAGGCGATATGCTGACCATTAGCTCACCCTCCTCCTGCATGTCCCTACAAGTCCAGGATAAAATCACATCCCCGAGGACTAACCTCTTCAACACCTCACACCAGGGATTCATCAGCTCCTGGCAATTTGATCTTTTTCCCAAACATGTCTAAGTGTTCTGGCGTGTACTCGTGTGTTTGTACCCGAGGTTTGCAGCAATCATTGATATATATCTTGCAGGTCTATATTTGCATTCAAATAGTTTCATATATGCCATGGTGTGAAGGCAGCACTGTCTGTGGCCTTTGCATGTGAACCATGCTCATGCAGAAACACAGTTTTGTTTAATGTCCCAGCATGCATCACTGCACCAGGTTCAGCTGAGTTGGCTGGAAGCTTAAAGAATGTATGACAGCAAACAGTGGAAGACTGCTGAGCTAATTGAAGCTCATGTGCTCTGAATCTTTGGTTAAAAGCTCCACTTAGAGACATGGAATACCAACAACAACTTCAATTCTTGTTTGTTTTATTTTTGGTTAAACAGTGGACCCTTTACCCTTATTTAACTCCATCTTCACCTGATAAATTCAGACAGGCATCTTTTTCAAGATATAGCAATTAAGTATAAGCTCTTGCTGTTTAGTTACTATAGCTGTCATTGAAGCAGGAGACTCTTAACTTGTTCGGCATTTGAAATTAGATTTTAACATCCAATTAATGTAGCAATTGTATTTTACTTAGGTGTCTACAGAAGTGGTCCCTAGTATCATCCCCTTTCTTTGTTTATTGCATTTGATTAAAAAGTCATGTGTAAAACAAACTTGAAGCAAAAAAAATTCTGATTCTGACTTTATCCTCTGAATGTCTGTGCCTCCAATTGTAAACACACACAATACGATGTACTGTCATTGAGATAAATTATCCCCTACTAGACTGCAGTCAGTGAGGGAAAAGTTAATTACGGGAACCAGGGGAGCCTAATGAGAGGCTTTAGTTTAGTGTCAAAAAGACTGATTAGACAACACATCCTCAAAGTCCTCTCCCTGGCCCTATGGTGATGCTTGAGGTATTACCACCATGCTCTTGTATATGTATATATTAGACTTCCCTGGATGCATCGATAGCATTTCTAAATGTTGTTTGCATTTTATAGCTGATGCTAAAATAGCCAAGACCACCTGTTGCATTTTATTGCTTTGCATTGGCTATATTTATAATGTCGTTCAAGTAAATCTACCGAAGAGTGAGAGGTGACAGGCCACAGAGCTTACACATTACATGGTCACAGCAGATCTGATTCATTTAAGAGAATTCTTCAGGATAAACAGGAAAAGACTTTCAGATAGTCATGCTATACCACTAAAGATTTACAACATTTTAAAAAGAGAAGCATATGTTATAGGAGACAGCTAAGAAATAATATCCGGAGGTTGTACTTAATTAATGTCGCCTATAGCAGTGATTCTCAACCAGCAGGCAGCGGCCCAAATGTAGGTCATGAAGCTGTGTTCAGTGAGAGCAAATAGGACTAAAATAATGAAACTGTGCCAAAAAAGTCTAAGATATATGAACAACCTAATTGGAAATAAAGTCATTGACTTTACAGCATGATCTATTTCACTGTGATAAAGACCTTTAGTTGTTTTCTCAAATCTGGACTTATTAATCTCATTATCTTGGAAAAACAAAGCAGGTTTATCATTTATTTAAGTTAATAAAATGTAAATTTCTCATGGAAAACGAAGAGCAAATACATGCATATACCTATGCTCGTATACACTTAATAATAAAAGATGTTGAGTAGAGAACAAAGACTGCAGGAAAGTGGAGATAGACCCATGGTCACTTTTGCTCACCTTTACAGTTTCCTTTATTCTTTAAATGAGGACTGCATTATGTAAAAACTGCCCTCTCTATGGTGTATTTACAAGAACCATGTTTCTGTTGTGTGAATAAGTTTCACATGATTAAACTGAAAAATGCTTTATGGCCTGCCATTATCATCTGATGAAGTCATCAATTTCAAAAAGAAATAAACAATGTGAATCACTAAACTTGCAGCACTGAACTAAGAAATATTAATGTAAGAGTCAAAGGAAAGCAGATTGTGTGACAAATATAATAGCAAAAACCACAAGACAAAACAAAAAAGCATGGTCAGCCACAAAAAACACACAAAAGATACAGAGAGAAAAAAGGCAGAATTCTGAAACAAGTACAAGCCCTAACAAAGACACATATATTAAAATGTGGATCTGTAAAGTCCAAATAAATTAGGGTATGAAAGTCAGAAAACTTTTCTCATTAATAAAAATAAAAAATGAAACCTATTGGCAATTATTCCTTGTGGTTTTTTTTAACACTGCTTTGAATGTTTTTTGAAATCCAACCCATTTTTTAGGCAGTCTCCTAGAAGCACATATATGCTGATAAGCTTATGCAAATGTCAGTGTCCCTTCAAGCACAGGATGAAAGGTGACTTCTGAGACTCACAAGAGTACCCTTGGGGAAGGATCCTATTGTTCTTTAACCGTAAAGTTTAAAGCATGAGATAGTGCCCACTTTTTCACTTTTACCAGACACGGTTTGGTTTAAGCCCCCTTTGACCTCAGTCCTTTAAACATGCACCTCTTTCCATTGGGGCGAAAAGGAATGGTGGCTCTATACTGGGTGTCAGTCATGGCCAACTGCCTTAAGTCTTTGTGATGCAAACACTCGGGAGATTGACAGGGAGCAGGAAGCTTTGATTTAAAGGAGCCATTAAAAGACAGATAATGTCTAAGGACGGCCTTTGGGCAAATTACTCTTCAGGCCTGAGATGGTGTCAAAGCACACAAGAGTGAAATATTAAAGGTTTCCTACCATTGTCTTCGATCGTGAAGTAGAAGATATCACTTGTGGCGTTGCTCCCATCCAACAGCACGTAACAGATCTTCATGTCATCGATATCAGCTGTGGGTAAAACAAATTTAGAGAGACAGTGAGGGTAAGCTGAAAATGAAGGAAGGATAAGTGTGACATCTTAGCCACTTTACAAGGTTTTAGTTACAGCCCTGAGGCTGTGCTCAAAGTGATGTAAGCTACAGCAGGGTGTTTCAAGCAAAGGAAGAATATCTAAAATATCAATTACAATGATGTAATCTTCACATATTATAATGGTGGTGATCAAACTGCTGTCACATATTAAGCATAATTACTAGTTTAACAACATGATATGGTTTTTAGCATTCCATAATGATATCGGCCCTAATTTATGATACACATCTTATCATGTGTACATGCAATCCCAATAGTTTACGCTTAATGGTGCCTTCATCATTATTTTTTAAAATGTATCTGTTTCTATATTACAGTCCTTCTAATATCATTACAGGTATAAAAACATGTGCTGTCTTTATTTACATATGCATACAGATATTCATAAACCTCATAATTCACACTTTCTACTTTTTATTTGATTTTCACATTTAATGTTTTATATTGTTCGATATTTTTTGTAACACTTTGCTTAAATTATTTCTGGTGTGTCAGTGACATTTCTTATCTGTTGATTTCAGTATTATTCAGCCAAATGCAACAAAAAAGTTTTCTGCTTTGCCTGTGCAGAATCTTTCTTTTTCTGAATTAAACTTAAAGTTATATTAAAAATAATAAAAGTCATATAAAAAGGTTACTTTGGCCACTGGCTTAAAAGAACTATGATGCTCTTCTATAACAAAGCTTCATAGCAAACATGTTTGCAAACACTAACCTGTTTAGACTTCCAAGCTGCATTAACTTACAATTGTGTTTGGAGCGAATTTGCATAATTAAATGTCTTTATTCCATTTTCCTTACTGTAGTATACAACTCCCAATAAAGAAAATACCAATATTACCACAATATTACTGATGTTACACATTTTTATAATTATTTGTATTATTTTTTTTTAATAATCATTTTTATAATTTCAATTTTTCTGCCTTGATTAGGTCCAACAATAACAATCTGTTATTGTGCTTTTTGTACTGAGGCACTCTGCCCTCTTCTGCTGTACTTACTTAATAATATTATTTTATTTTTTCTTAATATGTGATTGCTAGTGTAAAGTAACCTATGATTTTATCTGTTTACTAATATAAAATGTGGACCTGGATTGTCACAATTTGGTATACATTAGAATATTTTGGATATTGTTGGGACATGGGCCTCGTGGCCTGAAAACAGGATGGTCCCAACTAAATAGGGACAAATGGTCTCCCGAGTTCAAAAGAGACAATACATGTTATTCTCTAAATATGCAAAACGTTAGTCAGGCTAGTTTTCATTTGCAGTGCCTGGCGAGATGTTGGAAGGTTCCCTTGATTGTTTTAGCTTTTTGGTTGAAAACTGCTTCGTACCATTACAAGCAATGATAACATTAAAATTAGATTAAAAAAAAGTTTGAAATGAAGCTGGGTCATAATAGTCTCATAGGGTTATTTAATACAGTGATACAAAATATTTATTATTAAAGTAAGCTCAACTGAATAAACTCTGTTAAAGGATTAGAGGATGTGTAATTAGCTTACCTTGTGTGAAGGTCTTGACGCTGTCATTGCCCAGGGCTGTGTTCATGATGAAGCCATGCAGAGGAGCCTCAGACACAGTGTATTTCAGCATCTTCTGGGCACTGTCGCGGTCCTCTGATCGGAGAGCCTTGCTGGTGATCAGAAAGCCGAGGTGGCCTGTTTGGAGGACTTTCAGTGAGGCAGCAGCTTTGTTTACCACAATCTGAGGCACACCATTGTCCACAGTGTTGATGAGGATGGTCATCATCTGGGGTTTGCGCGTCTCATACACGGTGTCGGGGAAGACGTAAAACTCATTATGGGTGCCGTCTGTGACCGTGAAGGAGAAGCTGTCCTCGTTCGACTCTGTGCCATCATGCCTGTAGCTGATCAGGTTCTCGTTCAGGTCCTGCTTGGTAAAGGTGGTGATTGGTTTGGTATTATTGAACAGCAGCTGCCCATGCACTGGCACTTGGGTGACTATGAATCGCAGTAAGTTGTCTGGAGTGTCTCGATCCTCTGCTGTCAACTCAAATGGCGTGATTAGTTTGGTTTCTCCCTCCTCTACAACAAGTTTGCTGATGGTCAAGACAGGTTTTTTATTGTCCACATCAGTGATTGACACTCTGAACGTACGAAAGACGGGATTGAAGCCATCTGTCACCTCAAACTCAAAGCTGTCCATTTTCATCTCATCATCGGAGGTGTGGATGTAGTAGATCTTGTTGCCAGCTAGCTGTAATTGTGTAAAGGTGGAAATTGGCACACCTGGTTGGTCGGTGCACTCCAAGTGGCCTCTGCTAGGTGCTCTTGTTATGCTAAAGCTGAGATATTCATCAGGACTGTTAATGTCAGAGGTGCTTAGCAGGTCAGTGGTAAGGGTAACTTTTCCCCCTTCTTTAAGAGTGACACCTTTGTTGATAACATCTGGAAAGACCATGTCGATGCTCCCAATGTTAATGTA
Organism: Scarus forsteni; assembly: GCA_036419115.1. Lineage (NCBI taxonomy): Eukaryota > Metazoa > Chordata > Actinopteri > Labriformes > Labridae > Scarus > Scarus forsteni. Next base: position 16,120,387 of record JAZDUH010000098.1, on the reverse strand, counting down.
AAAGTACCGATCGATAAGGGGATTGATTCCATCTGTGACATCAAACTTTAGCAGGTCACGGATTCCTTCTTGGCCAGTGTGAACATACTGGATAAGCTGTTTGTCAATTTCATCCTGTGTAAAGTTCATTGCGAGGGTAATGTTACCTAAAACATCACCATTCTTGCCAATGCGCTGGAGGTAGCCTTGGCTTGGTCCGTACCGAACAACATAAGTCAACTCCTTGTCTTCAGAGTCAAGATCTGTAGCTTTCAAAACCCTGTTGCTGATGACTTTTGTTTCTCCAATTTCAACATCAAGACCGTCATTGATGGCCATCCTTGGTGTCTCATCGTCTACAGGAATTACCATAATGAGAACGGTCTTCTCTACAGTATGTTTCCCATCTGAGAGCCGGATTTCAAAGCTGTCCTCTTTGGTCTCAGAGTCATCATGTTCATACACAATGTTGGAGGCCTCTTTGATTTGTTCCAAGTCAAAACTTTCCACAGGGACAGTGCCAGTGCTGAGCTGTTGAACTATTGAGCCATGTTTAGGGTTTTTGATGATCTCAAAGTGTAGCTCGTCCCCAGGGATGTCAGCATCAGCAGCGTTCAGAATAGGTGTATCAATGACCAAACTCATGCCCTCCATTACCACAAACTCACGGATAAAAATCTCAGGTTTCTCATCATTGGCTGGAATGATGACGATGGGGAAGAAGTGGCGGTCAGAGAAGTTAATACCATCAGAGCAGCGGAAGGTGAAGCGATCCTCTACAGGCTCAACCCCTTTGTGGATGCTTTGTACGTAGAAGATATGACCAAGGGCAACATCTTTAATACTGAAAGCTGTGATTGCTGTCCCTGCTCTGGATTTCTCAGAGCCTGCAGCTGGGGAGATGTTCTCCACATAACCAGACGTTGGTTGGACAATGATAGTGCACAGAATATCATCATCATCAGTGTCTATATCTTCAGCTTGGATGTGACTTGGCGTGATGACATTCTTCTCCCCTTCCACCACAACGAACTGATCTCCTACACTGACAATAGGTGGGATGCTGTCAACAGGAAGGATGGTGACATGAACTGTCACCCCTCGAACCTTGTTGCCACCCACAACCCACTGATCTGACAAATCAGACAAAGTGAGATTGAAGGAGTCGTGCTCTTTCACAGGTCCAATTTCACCGGATGTGTGAGCGTACACCACTGCCCCATTAATGATGTCTTCCTGGGTGAATCGTTCAGTGGGAGCTCCATGAACCAGGATTTCACCCAACTTAGGAGGCTCTTCAACAATAAATGTGAGCATAAGGTCATCTGTGTCTTCATCACGGCCCTGGATGACATTACTTGTGATTTCTGTTGCACCATTTTCAAGAACATCAATGGACGCTCCAAGCAGACCTTCTGGGAGCACAATCGTGGGGGATTCATCATCAATTGGCTCAATGGTAATCTTGATAGTGATTGGTACCTCATGGACACCATCACTGACATCAAGCTTGATGGCATCACTCAGAGATTCCTCTCCACTGTGGATGTAAGCTATCCGACCGTTTGCAATGTCTTCAAGAACAAATGTTTCACCGTTTGCCATTTCTATCCCCAAGTACTGCAACTGCCCATATACAGGAATCTGGGTCAGGGTGAAGACAATATTTTCATCATCTGTATCAGTGTCGGTGGCATGGAGCTCTTTCTTAGTGATGACATATGTGCTGCTTTCCATAACAGTGAACCCTGTGTTGATGATTACTGGGGGTTTGTTGTCAACAGGCTGTAGAAAAATGGTGAAAAGTCCATCCACTGTGTTGCCAGCAGTGTCTTCCACAATAAAAGTAAACTGAGCCACTTTTGGTGTGATACCCAGCTCTTGGTCTGGGGGCTTGTAAGCTACTTTGTGGTGATTAACCTGGGCCTGTGTGAACTCTGTAATTATGGTGTCAGGCCTGTCAGTCAGGACAATATCACCCAAGGGGGCTGGATTGTTCTCATCAGTGTCAGTTGGGGACTTAATGATGGTGTACCTCAGGTCCCTGTCTTCTGAATCTAGATCAGTATAACACAGAAATTTCTTCTTAAAATAAGTCAGCTCGTACTCCTGAACTGTCATATGGAGGGTGGTGCCTTGGAGAAGCTCTGGAGGTAGGTCATCTACAGGGTGTATTTTGATGGTAAACATATGTTCGCCTGATTGATTTGGAGGGTCATTGTCATCCTGAACCCGGAATACAAAATGATCAACTACAGTGGTGGTGCTATGTGGCCCGATGTGGCGATAGAACAGCTTTCCATCCAGGATATCTTGCTGGAACCACTCTGTCACAACCTGCTCAAACATCTCATCTGCCTCGCTGAACTTCCACGGAGATGGGTCAGAGGGAGGTTCCACTTGTCTCAGCAGGAGCTCGCCTACAGTGGAGTATGGAGCTTCCAGGATAAATTTAATGGTGGAGTCTTCTGAATCAATATCTGTGGCACTCAGTATGAAGGGAGAAATCTGCATGACTTCATTCTTAAATAGCACCAGGCCGGTGTTAGCATTGATAATCGGTGGTTCATCATCAGTGGGAGCGATAGTGATGGGGAACAAAAACTCCACTTCATTGGTACCATCAGTCATTCTAAAAATAATATTATCACTGTAGGTGTCACTGCCGTCATGCTGGTACACCACAATGCCAGCATCTAGATCTGCAGGTGTAAAGAATTTCTTGCGTGAGCCAAGTACAGTCAGGTCTCCATGCTTTAAACCATCCACCACGGTTATTCGAACATCTTCAAGGTTGTCCTCATCGCTAATCTCTAAATTCTGGGAGCTGGAGAGAGCTCTGGACTGTCCTTCGAACAATAGCTGCCCTGTATTTTTGGTCGCAACGGGAGCCAAGGTATTCATCGGCTTCACCACAATCATAAAAGCGAAGGTATCAGAGACAGCGCCATCTGTGTCTACAATTTCAAACTCTAGCTGGAAAATCCTCTCTACTTCTGAGTCCTCTGAGGGTGGCTTGTAAGCTATTTTAAGATCTCGGATGTCTCTTTGATAGAAAGAGGTGATAGGCAAGTTCTGATCATCTGTGCTGATGATATAACCCTGCTGAGGGCTCAGAGGGGTTGTAATGTTGAATATTAATTCATCTGAGTGTGTTTCAACATCCTCAGCGGCAAGCATGTCACTTGTAATGGCTGTCATCACAAACTGATCGACCTCCATCATCATCATGGCTACGAAGCTGGGTTTAGGGGGTGTGTTCTCTGCACCTTCTCTGATCCTAACCATCATTTGAAAATACTCCTGCATTATGGTATTGCCTTCGTTATCCTGCAGCTCTACCATCATTGGGATATAGTCTCTGTTTGGTGAGTTGGTTTTAGCTGTGTGCTTATAGCGAATGCCTTGTTGTACAAACTCATCACAGTCCACCATTTGGCCATTTGAGGGATTATTCAAAAGGGTGCCATACCTGGGGAGACCTCCAGCGCCGACCAGAGTGGCGATCTTACACTGTGTGACGCCATCCTCATAGGAGAACTCCAGAGATTTTTTGTCAATGGGGGTGCTGTCACCACTGAGCTTCTCAACATTAATGGGCATATTCCTGGTGAGGATCTCAAGCTGTTGGAAAACCACCTCCACCTCCAGCATGAACGGGATGATAACCGTGTCCGTCTGGGAATCATAACGGAGCTGAAGCTTCACGCGGTCCTTACTGGGGCTCCGAGATCCAAAATGAGTGTATTTCACTTCATCTGGGCCAAAGGTGCAGGGGAACTTTTTAGGGGTTAGCATGCCAGGTTTCTGGGCCAGTGGGTCATTGTCCAGAACAGTGATATGGCAGCGATCACCAGGCTGCACCTCTGTTACCAGGTCATTGAAAGGGTCCAAGAACACAGACCTTCCAAAAGGCACTCTGATTCCATTGTTAGCGATGATGATGTTGTCTTCATTAGGTCCAGATCTGTGGCGATAAAGGTGAGCTGCATCAAAAGGCTCTGAGTCTACTGATACAAAACAAAGACTAAGAGAAAAAGTCACAAACAGGCATCTCAGAAGCTCCCACTTTTGACAAAGTGGAGAACTTTGCAGACAACCAGCCATATCTGCAGCCAGATGCCTTTTAGTTTATTTTACTGTTCAGCAGAATCAGACTGATCAGAGCTCCAAGAGGGGAAGAAAATCAGTGAAAAACAAAAACTCTCTGAGATGGTCTTGGCCCTTGTGTGCACCCTCTCTGTGTCTCTCTGTTTCTGTGTGGCCACCCTGAGACACAAGTGTGGTGAATGCTGCGAGGCTGTGCAGGTAATAATGAAACAGTAGACAGCGACAGGCACAGACCCCTCCTTCTGTCAGCACAGGGAGGGAGCCTCCTGCCCCCATGGCTAATTTAAGAAAAACCATTGGACAAGACTGTGAAAGTGCTCCCCCCGACCAACACCCACCCCTCTGCCCTTCACTCATTGAGACAAGTGAGGGATAAAATTCAGGAACTGACTTTTCTTTCCTCTTCGGATGAGTCTGTGTGATTAGATTCATTGTCCCAGTCTTCAGAGCAGAGAGACATCTGTACTTTTTAATGCTACAGATCCAAGAAATGCAATTCTCTGATCTTCTCGATATTAGAAATCAAAGAGTTTCTTGAAAACTGAACTAAAATGTTTGAATTGTTAAAAACAGGTTTCCTTGGGATGAATTCAGCCCATTTAAGATAAGTTGCTGCAATGGAGCAATAACAACTGTTATCCTCAATATAAAGACAACTATCTCTACAAGTGTTTATTTTACAGTCTAAAAGTTGTTTTAAAAAATGCATAATTTGTTGAGCTTTGTAGCTACCCAGACACTACTTTTACAAGGGACAACAGTTATGAGTGAAGATTTTAAAATAATTGACTGGCTATTCGTTTTCTGAATGTGTTTATCTTGCAAATGCATTTATGCTTTTTTCAAACACAAGTTAATGCAATAGAAAAAAACAAAAAACACAAATAAAACAAACAAACAAAACGGCACTAAAGAGAAGGATAAAATTTATTTCATTTTTACTAATAACTGATAAAATTGTTCAAAAAACATTTTGGATACCCTTATAAGTAAATCCTATTTTAACTGCATTTATAATTCTTTAGTAAACAGTCTCACCTATAGCCTTGTGTATTACAAATTCTTAGGAAAGAAAAAAATATATATGTCAGGTAACAGTAGTAAAATATATATATATTTTTTTGTGCAATGAAAACTCAGGGTGAAGTACTTCACAGCAAATCTCAACATGTTTTCTACGTATTAAATTACAGGGGGTCACACTAACGGCCCACTGGTAGCCCGTCCCTGCAGTAAAACTTCCTTAAAGCTTATTTCTTAGAATTTCATGGCAAGTGGCTATTTTTTTATTTATTTATTGTTTTTAGAAAACCAGCTCTGTTAATCAGAATGTGAATATCTGAGATGGTAGGCTACTTTGAAAGTTCCAGGTCATATGTTAACGAAGTCATTAATTACTGATAACTTAGAGCTCCATGACAAAGTCAAGAGCAATCATCCTGGAACTATTCAAGAGTCGACTTGATCTGCTATGCACCGCTCTCTGCTAAAGGAAAGGGTTAAATTGACCTTTAAGAATTCCTTTAAGAAACATACTCATTTGTCCTTAATGACAAAAAATGTCACCTTCCCAATATCTGCAGTAAACCCAATATATATCTTTTTTTCCACTTTACGTGACCCAGTCTTTAAAACTACTTCTGTCTGAAGTGTACATGCCAAATATTATTCATATTATCTGGGTTTTTAACCCTTTAAAGGTAAGTATGTTTTCACAATTCCACCCTTTTCTAAATCAAAAGAAAAACAAAAAAAGCAAAATAATTTCCATAAAATGCTTTTTAATGAGCACTTGATTATAATTATTATTAGGCCCTGTGATGGAGTAATTATTGGCAACAACATTAATTTTGAAGCAGTGTTATTTTGTCGTGCAGCACCCTTACAGAAAACAGTAAAAATGTGATAGTTTGAGAAATGCTTTAAATTGGAAAAACAGCACAAATTGTTGGACAAAATATAAAATTTAGATATGAAATCATACATATATTACTGCATTGTTTATGTTAAGATACATGTGGGATCAAAATGGAATTTTTCATGTTTTTTATTTGATATTTTTTGTCATTAAGAACAAATGTGTCTTTGTCATTTAAAACTAATTGAGGAAACTGAGTAAACAATTTTAAAATAAAAAAGTCTTTGAAAACTTGAGCTATATTAATTCAACACAGCCAAAATGGCTTTAAAATAAAAAAAATGAATGTTAAAAAGTTTCTCTAGGTTCTCTTTAAGAGTTACATTTTGGAATAAAGGACAAGATCGTTAGTTTAATCAGACCACTGAGAACACATTAGACAGTGTAACGATTGTCTGAAGACTTTTCTTGGTAGAGTGCCACTTAGGCCAGTGGGGCAGCTCGGCACCGCTGTGGCTGTTTGAGCCACACAGAGGGACAATAAGTGGACATCAGCTGGTAGGACAGGTGTATGAGCTCGCACACACACACAAAACACAACATTGCTCAAATTCTGCAAGAAATGTGAACATTTGTCAAAGGAATTTCCCTGGTATCCAAGCTCTCAATAAAGCTCACAGGGCAGGAGCAGCAAGTCAATCACTTAAATTTAGACCATGTGGTGGTCAATCTCGGAAATCCCCTCCTGGATTATGAAATGGTGTAATTTGATCAATCTTATGCCAAGATTATATATGAGCAGATTTTTTTTCTTGGTACAGCTATCGTTACAGAAACCATAAGCTGAATTTATGGTGAAGATACGATAAATTTGCTTTTGGTCACTGATCCTGTCAAAGTTGAGCATGGAGAGATTAAGCAGTCGGTCACTGGATGCAGTGAGAATGTGAGAATGTGTACTCAGTATGGTGCACAAGGTCGTGTTAAGATAAAAATACCTAGTCGCCTTTTATGGATCAACTTTTTGAGTCGAGCGTGACACTTGATGAAGTGATCTGGGGTGCTTAAACAATTTCACAGATTTCTTTCAGACGCAGAAGTTGACAGTATAAAAACTTTTTGCATAATTTAAATAGGAAATTATATATAAATAAATTGTAAATTTAAGCTAATTTAGCAAATATTTATGCAGAAATTTAATAAAGCTGCTGCTGATTGGGACAAAAATCTTTAGTAAAAAATCTAAGGGGGGCTTCTTTAAAGTCAATTAAGTCCAATTAGACACAATAACTTCAACAATTCAAACAATTGCTCTGTTATAGTTCCTCTCTTTATTGGACACGAGAATGCTTTTAGTGAACCACTCAGCAACCTTCTCCCAAGTGTGGGCCAAATATCCGAGATGCCATATCCATACAGACATTCTGTATCACACTTTTCATTGCATCCTCTAAATAAATCTTACCCTCCTCACTTGACCAGCCAAGAATAAAAAGGGGATATACACAAGCACAACACACACTGTTGGGTGTAACTATAGAAACAAACACAGGAGTCTTTTTATACTCCACATTTCACTCACATTCTTACCATGGTGAAGATGTGTACTGCAAAACATCAAGACCTATTTAGACTGTAAAGTCAGATCTGAATTATGAATCCAATTTTAGTTGATCAGTTGATGAAAAAGTGACCGTCTGAATGCACCTGCTCTCAGGGTGAAATATTGTTGCTCCTTCAGCTATTAGCCTGGATTTGTCCAATTTAGATATGAAAGACAGGACATGCCTTTAATGAGAGTCCAAGGTAAACAAAGTGAGAAGCTGGGTCGACGCCAGGCCCTGCTGCCCAGGATCAAGTCTTCATCCGGGGAGCAGCTAATGATGACAGCAGCCAGTAATGACCACATGATGGATGGAAAACAAAGCCCGGGTGGATCCTGACTCTGTATCGCTAACAGCGCCTCTGGGAGAAGTCAGGATTTACTTTCTTTCCTCTTGGTGCAGTTGTTACGTCTATCAAGATTCAGCCACATCCACATCCAGCAGAACACAATGTCTGTGTGATCGGATATGTCATCATAAACAAAGTGCTGCAGTAAACACCTGCATTTATCTTTCATGGATGTACAGTATGTCATAATTTGATATGCTTTTAGCACCTAATTATTGTCACTCTATTCCTTTCCATCCATTATCTTGGGATAAAAATCAGTCATTTTATTTGTTTCTAGCTGAAACACCTTTACATACTACTGGTACCAGTTCTGGTTTATAGAGAGGAGGAGTGTTACAGTATGAGTCCTAAATTCAGAAATGAATTGACTTTCTGGTGCATTTAATTCCATTGTCTCAATGTCTATGAATTCATTTCTTTGAACACATTTCTGGTTAAAGCAGCATTCACACATCAACGTGTAACTGCTGAAGTTATGTTCCAGGTGTTAAAGCACTTTCAGCTGAGAGAAATGTTGAGTTGGTAGAGTATGATGTTTCCATTGTCTTAGTGTGAACAGATTTTAAACCAGTGGCGGCTGCTGGTCAGTTAAGAAGGGGAAGCTAGTTTTTCTTCCGGCCTACATCATACATTTGTTTATTTATTTAAGTGTAAATTCTACCCTCCTTTCCTTTTCAAGAAAATGATCTGTGACCCTGTCGTACCAACTCGGTGTCTTTTCCAGGGATTTCACCAGTGTTCTCTCAATGACCAGCAAAGCTAGACTGCTTAAGCGGCCTGACCCATTGTGTTGCTGGTGTAAGACTTGAGCTGCTTTAAACAGGAGAAGCTCCTCTCCAGAACAACTGAATGTAAAACTTAGAAGATGCTCCAGTGGAGGGTTATACTTCAAGATCACTGATTGGCTCATTTCACTGTCAATCAAAAAGGGATTCGGCCTCAGACAGATCATCCAATCATCATGCAGAAGCCGAGCGTCCAGGCCAGCCCACTGCCTCATAGACCCCCAGAGACGCTGAGCGTCCGATGGGGGGGACAAAGCCCAGCGTTTATCCAATGACCGTCCAGTTTCCACAGTGGAACAACACACTCTACGCTTCCCCATCAAAGTCAGAAGACGCTCAGCGTCCGACTGTGTTAAAGTGCTGAGACGCTGCAGGGATGAATGAGAAGGAAGTCCCACCAGTTACCTGTGATAAGTAGCTGATTCTGGACAAAAGATGAAGGTATTCTAGCACATATTTAGTCAATGAAATGTACACACAGCAGTACATATCACCACTTTTCTGGGGACATTTTAGGGGAAGCTGGGCTTCCCTTGCAGTCTTAGAGCAATCACCACTGATTTAAACGTTTGCCAGCATAGATGTAACACATTGGTTTTTGCTCAGCTTATGGCAATTTTGCCCTAATGTGCTGCTGAATGTCATATACACCATATTAAGTAGATGAATAATGCAATTTCACCATGTGCATCTAAAGCTAAAGCTGATCTCAGAATGAAGACTCCTGTTCCCAAAATGACTCCTCGAGTTGTCCACTGAGGAAGAAGCAGCTTGACCCAGCAAAGATGATGCAGTTAATCTACAGGCAGACTCCTGTGGTTGCCAGCGGAGATGAACACATCTGTAACTGAGGGTAGTGAACGTGTACAACGTTCAACTCTTGTTGGCATGTTAAATCACACATATAAAATTTTTAAGCATGTGTAACATGTACCTGATGAATGTTAACTGGTGTTAATTTAGTTCTGCATGGCCTGTGGAGTAAAGAGCTGAGGACTGATGTTTATCCCTGCTTTTAGGGCAACTGTCATGCACACAGGGCACAGAACAACCACTGTGCACTTTTAGGGGCCACTTTCATGTACTTGACAGTGTTTTGTTCACTGCTCTTTAGTTTCTGCTTTTTTATTCATACTGAACACTTTGTTCAACCACTGTTCTTCTAAATATGCTGAATCATCCAAATACATTCGTAGAATTTATAACTTTACACAACATTAAATAAATCCTACGATGCAAGAGCTCCTAAATTTGACATGAATTTCAAATCACCTAATTAAATTCATGTGACCTAAATGTTTCAAAAATAGGTCAGGAAAACTGGATCTAAACAAGCTTAAATCATTAAAACATTCCTCAAACTTTGCCCCCCTGACAGGAGCTATAATGGATGTTTCCCCTTCACAAAGGACACAGATGTGGTGATCATTCCTCACATTCTGAGCGTGTCCATAAAGAGTTATCATATGAAAACATCTCAATCATTCATCCAGCTGATGAATTGCTCAGTCCAGCTGTGCAGGACCCTTTAGATCAGTGTGTCACTGTCAGTGTGTCTCAGTGTTTCTAAATGAGTGGTCACAAAGAAATAGTTATGATGGTTAACTTCAGTGAAGTCCTCGAACTCAGTAAGTCGATGTGAAATTTGTTTAAAAAAGCGTAAATACTTACTTAAAGGTTGACCATCAATATTGTCAAATGTTCCCTAAGTAGTAAAAATGTATTCTTACAAATTTAGGCCACACAGTTTTACTTTTGTGAAATCAGGTAACACAATGTTCTTCTTTAAGTACACCATCTTGCTTTCATTCACATGGAAAAGCTTTGAAACTTTTTCCTGCATTTCATCATTGCTTTCTTTCTCTGTGGCAAACCGAGTCAAAAACCTTTAAGATATTATCCTTACCGTTTATATCTTGATTAAGGTTCATTTCAATATTTTACCTGCTTACTTTTGTAAGAATACTTCTTTCAAGCCTTTGTCAAAGTTGAATTGCCTGACATAAGTGCTTACGACTAGGCTCCCATTTCTACGAAATTAAAGAATATGTTGAATCACTGACACTTCCTGGTCTACTTCTTCAACAGTTCATCAAAATATTATAGCAGTCCAGGTCTTGAAGGGATCAAGAAGCTAGGTATAACGAGTCTTTTATTTCTCGTAAAAACTCTCGGACCTTTAGGGGAGCTTTAAGCAGAATTTCAGGAGTGGACCACACCTCAACCACGCCTCTTCCTGTGTTCCTATAAATTCTAACTGACCATTTCCCTCTTGTTTCGCACACTTGACGCACCCCTCCCTCCCCTTATTTAAAACTTCTTTCTTCCTTCCTTCCTCAGGGCCTTAAAGAGGGGGTTCGTCGTGCCCGGGAGCTACGGCGAATTCCCCATGAAGTTTCCCCAAACCGTTATCTGCGTCACCTACCTACTATGTTGTTTGTTATTCACTGTACGCAATAAATAATTGTCAAATTCATCCTGTGGATGATGTGGTCCTTACTCGTGAAATGCCAGTACAAAGCATTTTGGTGTGCATCTCAAGTGTCTGTCCAGTTCTCCATCTTGTAGGTGATTGTCATTTTTTATGCCTAAAGCTCACACTGTTTGACTAAATAGGAGAGCTCAGGCACAGTACATGTGCAGGCGATGATTATGTGTATTAGTATAGGCAGTCCAGTGTGTTTTTGACATGCGTTAGAGATTACAACAGAGACGCTGAGTCACTTAATGACTTGTGTATTTTTTAAATTGAGCAAAAAGCATATTAGAAAACATGTTTCTGTTTAACCCTGTTGGTTTAAACATTAGTTTATTAGTTACTGAAGATACAGGGATAACGTTACCTGAATTTGAACCAAACACAAAAAAATCTATAGCTGACATTACAAAACACCAGTCAGTGAGAGCAGACTGTCATAAAGGGGATGAAAGCTGACACTGATGGTTTGTTTCACGACACACCCAGAACACTTCTGTGTATAATTAAGGCAAATAATCCAGCCTCTTGTGCCCTGCACCTGCCCTTGTGCTGGGATTATGCATCCTCAAAATAGCACATTATAGATATAGACCAAACCGCTGTATGCCTCTCATGGTCTACGCTGCTAAAAAGGGTGCCTTTTGATTTTGATTTTGTTTTTTTTTGTTGTCCTTATAAACCTTATTCAGGTATTGTGCAGATTATATTGTTTTCAATGTTGTACGTTCGAAAAATGTCCATATTGTTAGAAAATATAATACTGACAGCTAAAATGATTGGATTGAGACAATAAATCTATTTTGACTGACAGTGTTTACCTGGATTTTTATGGTGAATATTTAAGCTTATAAGAGCTGAGGTGAAACATTATACATACAATACCAGCATTTGAGCTTCTGTATGAATATTATTTCACAATGATATGATGTTGTTTCAGTGCTTTGCTTGAATGAAGGTGTTGAGTTTGACTTTGACGGCCTCTACTGCTGTAAAGTTCTCACCTTTACAGAATGATGACCTAATTAATAAAGGATCATTTTGAAGGATTAGCAGCAGAATGTGTGAAGTATGTCAGGTAAAAGTAGCTCTGATGGCCTCCTTGAAAACATGCTGTGACATCAGAGAGGAGGCTGACCCCTTATAAACTCTGCTCCTCCCCGGAATAGATGAAGAAGATTGGCCCTACATTCTCTTCACTACACGTTAGCATGCTATTCATCCAGGCCTGTTGTAAATATACACAGCGTATAAATAGAGACCACTGAGACCTGAGACATTTGGATCCAGTTCCGAGGAGGAACAGGTTTGTGTTCTGCTGCACTGGATGGTTTGGCTTGGGGTGTCCATGACTGTGGTCAGGTTTGAGGGGCGAGTGCACAAATTTTAGATCCGCTCTTGCCGTCACTGCTGCACTGCAGGCTCAGTGCAACATTTCATCTGCATAACGGTGGATTAAAGCATCCTGAGGGTAGATTGATATAGGCCGTGGCTATCGCTTGGCTTTAAAGGAAAGCGGAAGACCCTGGAAACAGGCTGGATATAGAAGCTGGAGCTGACCCAAACACTGGGCAAGATTTCTCTGGAGATGGAAATTTAAAAATATTACAGTCAGACTGTGTAATCAAACAGAAACTGTATCTATGAATAAAGAAAAGCCCCTTGTTGAGGAATTTGATCAACACAAAATGATGCTCTTGATATGAAGCAGTGAGTAGTTAAAGGGAACTTTGACCTAAAGGGCTGTAGAAATATGTCTTTTCTTACATTTTATGCTATATTTAAGCTCTGACCAATATATAATGAAAAAAGATATAACCATTTATGGAAAACTCTGGGTGTCCATTTAAAATGTGGAAAAGATCAGCCAATATGGAATTGCAAAGAAAATCTGCAGTTACTTGAGTGTCCCGATCAGGCAGTCTGCAAAAGCAGCAAAACAACAAACCCACACCAAGTTTTAATCTCAGCTTTTTTTGGGCAGAAATACTTCATGTCTTGTTGGGCACAATATGTACAAGAGATAAATTATTCTAATCATTTTTTTACTTTACTGAAGCTACTTGTCAGGAGGTTTTGATTCACCTCAGCTCCACTTCTTTGTCTGATTTCTGGTGTTAACTACACATTTGTCTGAGCCCATTTACACACCTAGATTGTTTGAGAGAGTTGTTTCTACACACTTTGAGCGTTTGCACTTGGCATGGTTCATTTGCGTAACACCACATTTGAGTTCCTGTTTTGGCAAAAATAACTGCCAACTGAAACAATTGGCTTGTAGTGAGGACACAATCACCAGCAGAGGGGACATTAACAGGGTGAGTTCACTCATCATACAGCTGTAGTGGTGTAAGCAGCAGTAGAAGTAGTAATGATAGCATCACAGCTACCATGCAATCAGGCTGAATATAAAGCACGACTCAAAAATAACAATATTTTAGATCCCAAAGAGTGGCCCACAGCACTTAGGCACAACATACCATGTAAAGAGCAACAGGTTTACATCAAAGTCTCTACAGCAGATCATCCCAGGACTCAACAACATGAACTGATTTAAAAACATAAAGACTCCCAGACTGCATTAGCCCAAGTTTTTCAGGCAGGAGATTTGATCCTTTTTAATGCTGCTCTCTACTTTAGTATATTGCTGACATTTTCTCTCCTGACTACTCTGCAGGTGTTACAGTGTACTAAGTGTCCATGCTGTTTGGTGTCCCCTGTGGTTGGTCAGGAAATGCTTAAAGACCCTTTTCTTCATATACACTTTACCTCTGCCAAGGAGGTCATGTTTAAGCCAGCTTAAGTTCGTTTGTTTGTTTGTGTTGGCATCGACCCAACTTAGAGATGATAAGATTTTGGTGATGATCAGTGAACAATTGTTTCTGCTCAATAACTGTCTAACTTATAAAATTAACATGATTCTGAGTGCTGGGTGTGGGTTGTCAGGGTCAAGGAATCACATTATAATGGCAACTTTGTCATGGAACTATTGCTTAAAGCTGTAACAGTAATATGTGGGCTACCCGGGCAGAGTTTTGCACAATCTGGGTGCTTTCTTGTCTGTACTTGTATTTCAAGGCATGTCCCACATGGCTAAATATGTCCACCTGTACAGTCCTGCTCAGTATTATTGGCACCCCTTCATTATTTTCATTACTTTAACAATATCTTCAGAAATAAATTGAAATGTACCAAATTTATGTCATCAGGATCTTTTAATTGAAGGTTCAAAATACTTTTAACAACAAAAAAAAAACATTTTTACAAGTTATTGTAATTTCAAAGTGGGAACTTAAAAAAAGCATGTGCAGCAATAATGGCACCCCTCTTCAGTATTTTGTTGCACACCCTTTGGCACTGATGACATTCTCCAAATGTTTCTTGTAGCCATCTACAAGCTTCTTGCACTTCTCAGCTGGTATTTTCTCCCACTCTTCCTATGGAAAATTTTCAAGCTCTTGAACATTATCAGGTTTCTTTTCCCTAATGGCAGATTTCAGCCATACCAAACATTTCAATCGGATAGAGATCAGGACTTATTGCTGGCCATTTTAAAACAGGCCATTTTTTTTCCCATTTCAACCATTCCTGCCTGCTTTTGGATGTGTGCTTTGGGTCTTTGTCATGCTGGAGGGCCCACGATCACTCAAACCAAGCTTTCTTACACTGGGTAGGACATTTCGCACTAAAATTTCTTGATGATTCTCTGATTTCATGATTCCTGTGATATGGTCAAGGCCTCCAGTGCCCGATGCAGCAAAGCAGCCCCAAACCATAATGGAACCTCCACCATGCTTAATTGTTGGTAGGGTGTTCTTTTCCTTGTAGGCTTAAAGTGGTTGCAAGTAAAACTGCCTAATCTAAATATGACTGCATGACCATAGTAGCTAATGAAGTATAATTTACAAAACTTAATATGTGAACATTGGTTCTGCCAAGTTTCAGTCTGATAACGTGATGCAGAGCAAAGTTAGAGAGGTTTGTAAAGAAACTGTTTGTACTGTCACATTGTGTACTTAAACTACATGGGTGCCAATAATGATGAGTAGGACTGTATAATCCTCTATTATTTTTATTATATTATTGTTTTATATTTGGATAGTTTAACATGCTGGCTTTCTTTCCATAATAGGATCCAAACTCATGGTTTTGACGTAATGATGAAAGGCCCTTCAGCTTGGACTCAAAATAAGACAGTGTGAATATGAAACAATCCAGAGGACATATGCAAACCTGTAGAGTAATGTATTGCAGAATAACAAAGCAACCATGCTGTAGGTGTAAAAAACACCTTGAAAGTTTTCCAAATGATGACCAACATGAATTGGCTTCAGCAACCAAACAGCTAATCTTTCAAAGAATTTAGTCAGTACTTTTACAGGCAACGGGAAAGACCCAGGAATGTGAACCACTGTTAGATCTTTTAGCACGACTTCTTTGAACTAAATATGTTTGCACCTGGAGCTCGTGTTTGCACTTACAGTAAAAAGAATCTGTGTGATCTTGCAGGACAGCTGGAGGAAGTGAGTTGAGGAGCAGCAGACATTAAGAACAGTGACTTCAGCACATGCCCGCTGACCCCCTGTTAGTTATGTCAGCACATCAGCGGCTCAAGATTATATTTGTATCTTTTAGAGGCATGTAAATCAAGTTTATGGATCCATGTACATTGATGTGCTTTTTTAATTCAGCTGGTTTCTGTGAAAAGTGTTACATCTTATTTTATATAATTTGAATTTTATATAAACAGAATGATCACTTGATCTTTTCTTCAGCTTTTTATTCATTAAATATAAGTACATTCAGAAATTCAATAAGCTTACAGAAAAAAAGATGGCTAACAATGATCAGACTTGTCTTTTAATATCTAATAGCCTGCTCACTTTTTCCACTGATTACACAGCATAGCAGAAATTTCTGTTCTTTTCTTACAGAGAAAAATAGCATACTAAAATAAAATAACAGGTACTCACTTTGACATCTTAAATTCACAGAACTCAACTCATCTTTTTTTATAAAGCTCTTTTAAAACAACCACAGCCGAAACAAAGTGCTGAACATAAATAGACAAAACTACACAGACATTAAACAATTTAAAAAATGGTTAAAATAAAGCAGGTATAAACACTAAGATGTTTTTTTCATTGTTTTTAAAAATGTAAAATAATAGAGACAAATATCTCAAAAACAAACCATTAAACACTTAAACAGGAACAGAGGCTCGTGTGGTATTAAAAGCGAAGGAATGCAAATATGTTTTTAGAGAAGTTACAAAATGGACGTTGAGGAGGTTTGTCTAATGTGGAAGGGAAGCTCGTCCAACTATTTAGGAGCAGCAACAGAAAAAGCTCGATCACGACTGAGCTGCTGTTTGACCGCGGTACAGCAGATCAGCTTACCGAGGCACCGAGCAAAAAACAATAATGCAAATTTCAATATTCCTTATGAAGCTAAAATGATCTTCTACATCTGTACCAAATGATTTTTTATATGTATTTGTGAGTTTATGAAATATCAAAAAAGCTCCTAATTCCATTTTGCAAGTCCTCAATATATTTTTTGCAAGGCATTCCACAATCTGTCTTCCAAGGCCTATATTTACATTTACAAATCACTGATACATCATTTTATATTTACAGACTTATTAAGAGTGGAAGAAAACAGATTCACCAACATTCCCCAATAATTTGTTGTGTAATACTATATCGATATGTCATATCCCAACATCGGTATTCTAATAGTTAATGATTTATAGGACTTATGAACATTTATATTACATTTTAGTCCAGTCTCTGGCCTCTGGTTTGCAGCAGACATTCAGCCATTTGGCTCTCCATTTCTCTGTTTCATTTATTGTTACAATTTCTGTCACTGGAGCAGGCAGTAAAGTGTACTAATGTTATACATAATTAACTGAATTATGCATGCAATATTGTGGGTTCAGCATGTCACAAATATTAAAGAACATCCAACTAAATAAAAAGGAACTTTATATTGTCCTTGATTAGAATAGCAATATATTATAATATATAATATTGTCATCTCTACTATGCAAATTTAGTTGTACTGCCAGATTTTTGCCAACGACACTGATAAAAATTGTGTTTTCAAAATACTAGCTCAGTGATTAAGATAAAGGTCAGAATGGTTCTAATGAAGATTTTGAAGAGTTATTCTTGTTCAGTAAAATAAAAATGTAATGACTAATACATTTCATTTTTGTTCTTTACTTTTTTTCATCATCTGTGGTGACAACAGAAAGACCAAACAGATCTTCTCACTCCTGTATCTAGTTTCTGAAAACAAAACAAATACTATGAACAAAACACTTATAAAAAGGAAGAATAAAACAGATTATATGTTGCACTACAAGATCTAGTCTAATAGTTTTGGTATTAAAGGTCAAATGTAAATCTATTATTATATAAAAATTGGATCTCTGTCCACATCAGCTTGAAAAAACTCCCGATGAAACAAAAGCTGGTCTTCAGCAGTTTGAAGTGATGTGTTGTTTTTATTAAAGGTCCATCAGCGATTCTTCAATCTGAAAGAGAGGAAAAGAATCAGAACAATGGAAACAATGTTTCCCGTCCCACAGTCACGTGTCCTGCTATCACCTGCTTTTTCCACTTTGTAACTTCTGCTTTGGCCAAGTTTATGTGACTTCTGCCATGAGCTTTGACCTCTGTGGAGAAACATCTGTTTGAGGGAAGGGATAGCTGACATAATCCTGCTCCAGATCTACTGATGTGATTTACGATTAACAATTAAACGGCTGAAAAACACAGAGTTGTCCCTGAGGCTGGTGGGACAGCAGGACGGAGAGAGTTTGTCTTCAAATTCAAACAAATATTTGTCCAAAAACATAATTAGCCCTTTCTGTGATTGATCCCTTTAGTCTTTACAGCCATCATTTAAGGAAAATACCACTTTTGACCGGTGCTAACCGCTCTACGGCACTTTCATTTTGAATCAGTCTCCTTTGTTTGTGGCATTTGTTTGCTGGAGTTAATCTGAACTGCATCCTATGAAAAGCAGTTTAAGAGCAGAGTACTGAGGCTCAGGTTGCAGGTAAGTCTTCACACTGATCTTAGTCCATACAGCTCTGCAGAGTTAAACCGCAGGGATAGATAAGGGATCTGTGGATACCAGCCGGCTGTTATGGTGAGACCTGGCTGCTGACAGATCGAGAATTCCAGGGAGGATTTAGCAGGATGGAAGAAAATGCTCAACTAAATCCAAAGCAAGGATGCTCATCCCTTTCAGTCACCCACAAACTGGAAACCAACAAGACCATTCAGTTTAAACAGCGGCACTTTGTAGGACCATCTTTAAGATTATGTTTTTTCTTCTATCACACCTGACTGACCTCTGAAACAAACGATCAAACAAAACTTTGTGTTCGTGTGGACAGAAAAAAGGGCAAGTCAAAATCTTTAATGGCTGAGTATTTTACTCTTAGATTTTGTCGTAAAAATTACGTCATGCGCCTCTAAACTGGGCTGGATGTATTTTGTGAAGTGATTAATGTTTTTATTGGGGCTATTGTCTCAAGGGGTGAGTACCGAAACAGAAGTCGGAACAACTGGAGAGATAAAATACATCCGGCCTGATAGATTCATCACTACAAGGTTAAGTTTTCCTGAACTGCAATGCAGAAACATGTTGTTTATGGCTAATGCTAATTTATGGATTAGGTTTGACATGGAACATGCAGGAAACAGGATCCTCAAAGTCTTGCAGTAATGAAGAAACATCTCCCTTATAGAAAAAGCCTTAACCTTCCACTGGTCTCTTTCAGGGACTTCATTTTCTGATTTTTAAAGTTATGTTTCCACCATTAAACCAAATTGCATGCAATTTTACAGAATTATACATTTTTGCCACAAACTTTTGAAATTCGAACCTCATTTGTTGCATTGAGCCTATACTGCTCTGTAAGAATAGCAATCACACTTTTTGAATCCTAAAAAAGTCCAATTTGAAGTCATTGCAAGAGTGATTTTGACCATTTAAGCTGACCACAGTATAAAAACATTTTATCTTTATCAGTATTCTCTCAATATGTGTTTTTTCTATATTTTCAGCAGATAGCTCCAACCTAATTTTAGAACAAAAACAAAATAAAAGAGGACAGATTTCTTTTACTATTTTTTCAGAAAGCTGGGGAAGGAAACCCCTCCACATCTTTTCTTTGATTGACTTTGAAGAATACCCTGAACACAGGCTTTACATATGATACTATCGCAACTGAGAGAGATACAACCCAATAACAACAGAGTCAAGTATATGTTAGAAGTCAAGGAAAAATTCAAGAGCTGATGTAGTTGGTAAGTATCTATGTGTTCTCATTGATCGGTCTGCTATCCTCCAGGCACAGAGACCCCAATCTTAGCAATGGCCCTTCGTAGAACTGTAAGGGTGGTATGTTTCATACATATCCACACGAATCAATGTGCATTTTTAGGCAATCAAATTCGTATGAACGGCCCCTCAATTGAGTCTAAGGGATGTATGTGAGTGTGTGGACATATCTATTTCTGCCAAAATCAAGATACTGCACGCTATGATTTTCTGCACAACCTAGAATAAGTTGATGTTAGTTGATGCTAAAAGTTTGACATGCAGATTTCAAACATGCTTTCCATTGCTTCCACTTGAACGCTTCAACTTTAAATACCTTCATACATTATCTCAGTGACATGAGAGGAAACCAAGGGTCTAACATTTTTGGGAACGTTTACTCAGCATCACCTGAGATTCCACCTGATCTTGCTTCGAACTGTAGGTAAAAGATGACAGACAGAGATGTAATAAGTCCACAGCGTGACTCTAACAGCCTGACACCGCCTGAGGAATGTGGAGCTGATGCCGGAGGCGATACCAGCAGGTGAATGAACGTCCGTCTGTCAGCGGACCTCCTGATCACAGCCACTCTGCCAACTGCACACAGCCAGGGCAGGAATGTTTGAAGCCGCACAGAGGGGGACAACAGGAGACATATCTGCTCCTACAACTGTGGACCACAAAGGGACTGCATACTGGGGAAGCTGTAGGTCACAGAGGGGAGCATTTTGGATATGAGAACTTGAACATGAAGGCGGCATAGCTCTACTGGGGTCTGGGTTTCTAGACTTTACAGACCTTATCGTCAGCAGCTTTACTTTTCTATGGATAAGCAAGTCAGCAAGTCCACTGGTTGTTCCACTTTTTTAGTCTGGAGTTAAAAATCTTGACACCTACAGGATGGGTGCTCAAAGATTTTCCCTGATAGTTAAAATCATTCATTCATTCATTTTCTATACCCCTTTTATCCCTTTTGGGGTCGAGGGCGCTGCAGCCTATCCCAGCTGTTATTGGGCGAGAGGCGGGGTACACCATGAACCGGTAGCCAGTCAATCGCAGGGCCACAAAGAGAGACAACCATTCACACTCATACTCATAGGGCAATTTAGAGTGACCAATTAACCTAATGAGCATGTTTTTGGTCTGTGGGAGGAAGCTGGAGAGAACCCATGCATGCATGGGAAGAATATGCAAACTTCACACAGAAAGGCTCCTGTCCAACCCGAGAATCAAACCGGGTTCCCTCTTGCTGTGAGGTACATGCACTACCTGCTGCACCACGGTGCTGCACATAATTGAAATCCTTAAGGGTAAACTCTGACTTTAGAGACCTGATTTTCTTTTAGCAAAACAAAAAGATACATAACTACCCCGGTGACTGAAATAACTCAACATTTGCAATGCTGAAGAACTGAATATGATTATTTTGCAAGCATCAGATTTAAACTTTCTGTTGGTCAATACTTCACTGATGAACAAAAATAAAAAACAATTGAATGGCATCGACCAAAGCTGTACTATGATTCAGAAAATGTAAAATAAGGCATACATGAATACAATTGTGTTTAAATAACAAGTAAAAAGTTAATGAAACCCTCAGAACATGGTCAATATTGAGCGCTCACTATCTCTCACAGGATCACAGTCTTAGTGAATTAATGATGTGAAGCTGGTCTGAAGGGTGAAGCATGGTTTATGTTAATGTTAGCAGAGCTGCAGTCTACAGTCTCCTCTCAGTTCCATCGTTCTATTGAAGGTGGTCAAAAGCTGCAAATTTGGTAAGTAAGAGACAGAACAAACATACAACTCAATCCCCTTTCTTCTCCTTCTTCTTTTTTTTTTTTAAAGAAAATACTGCTTCACTTTGCTGTTTTATGAGATGCTATAGATGCTATGAGTTTGTACCAGTTTGCTAACTTTATTTCATTGGGTGAGGGCATTTAGGCATTAAGCGAGCAGCTATTTAGCAGAGCCACTGTGCCAGTGGCTGAATTACAGTCCAGACAGAGCAAAACCATAAAAACTAGTCAAACTGACTGTAAATCTGGTGCAAACTAAATCTGTGTGCATGCATATATGCTTCGTTAAGTCTGATTAAACAAGCAATTGTAAAGAGAAACTCAACAGATGGTTTGAGAGCGACTGCTCCTGACTAATATTCACATCTTTAGAAATGGCAAGCATATTAGCACATACTGTACAGCTTCAACAGCTCACTGACTTCTAAAGGTAAGCATGCAGAATTCTAAACACTGTCACAGTAGTAATCATGTATATCTTAATCAATATTTATTAGGAGTGTAACGAAATTTCGTGCCATGAAATTTCGTGCCACGAAATTTCGCGAAATAAAAAATGTTGAAATAAAATTCAAAGACGCATGAAATAAAAGTACAAAATAAAAAACGTGAAGGGGCGCGCTCACCACTGAGACTGGTGATTTTTTACCCTCCTCGCCTACTGTAGCAAAACACTCGCTTCAATATGGAGGAAGACGAGGTTGAGGACGAGGAATTAGCTGACACTCCTCCATCAAATAAATCGGCCTTTTGAACCTATTTTGGCTTCCCATGTAAAAGACGAGAAAACGGTG
Organism: Scarus forsteni; assembly: GCA_036419115.1. Classification (NCBI taxonomy): domain Eukaryota; kingdom Metazoa; phylum Chordata; class Actinopteri; order Labriformes; family Labridae; genus Scarus; species Scarus forsteni. The sequence continues at coordinate 16,098,284 of JAZDUH010000098.1, read as the reverse complement.
AGAAGATTGCAGACAAAACAACAACAGTGTGCAAAATATGCCGCTACATACTGCCCGAGTACAACTACAACTACCAACTACTTTGAACTGGAGACAGGCAGCAACTGTATGTTTGTGTAAGTCTGCATAGAAAAACTTTATTTAATTTTTGCATCTACTGTTGAGTTGACAAAATTTGATCATACTTGAAGATCAGAAGTATAGGCACTGTTATAGGCTAAATATTATAGTTCGCAGTTTATTTTGTACTGATGCAGCAATATTTATTGTATGTCTGCATTAGGAAGAAAATAAAGAAAATAAGATTTTTGCACAACTCCCTACTGTCGGGGGTTTTCTATCATCTTTATTTTGTATCGTGAGTATTTCATATCGTGAGCCCTGTTTCGTATTTCGTATCGTTTAGTGAGTTGACCATTTTGTTACATCCCGAATATATATTGTAAATGAATCTGTCTAAATGCAAACTGAAGGTAGATGTTGTCATGTTTACTATTCATAGTTCTATGTTAATAGTGAAAGATTATTTTACATCAAGATTTTGCATCACCAAAGTCACTTTCTGTGTATATAACACATCAACTTAAAATAAACTAGGTTTTCTCTAAGTAAGTTGCCAAAAACACATATAAGTGACAGATTATAGTATTGAAAATACAATAAATTAATAAAGTTTAAGTTCTTATAATTTACCTATGATGGTTCCCTATCACCGAACTATTTCTGTTGTTTTTTATAACTCAGTATAGCTTCTCACTTTGTTTGCCCACTCCTTTGTTGTGGTACATGCACCTAAACTACTAAAGAAAGCCCTCTGTATGTTTCGGGTACCACCTGCCAGATCATGAACTGACATACAAAGGAAGAATCTAGAAAATGTGACAGTCTTGTTGTAAATTGTGTATGGCGTAAACAGTGAAGGTCAGCGCCCGGCATTCTCTGACACCTCTTAAAATAGGAGAATGTTGGTTGGTGCACCAGTGAGAGCAAGGGAGAATTTCTTAAGACAGAAATCACTTTTACTTTGTATTATGTTTTCTGAATTTGTGCTTTTCATGGTTGTGCAGAGGGACAGAAGCTTGAGCTTAGAACATGTATATTTAAATTTGGTTGAACGGTGAGAAGGGGAGACGGCACAAATTGCTTGTTAGGTCTACCGAAGAGACAGGAGGTATCTTTCTATGTGTGTCTCTTAAATATTGCTTTCACTTTTTTTCAGGTTTTGTCATGTGCGGCGATCTTCTTTCAAACATGTCCTGGTTCAGGCTTTACATCACTGCAGCCGCTACACATCCAATTCTGCAGAGACTTGCTCAGTGACAGGCAAAGAATGTGACTCTGACACTGAGGCCACATTATTCTCCTGCAGTCGTGGTGCACCCTTTAATTAGGATTGTCTGACCTCCGACCCCTGGAGAGGACTTCAACCTGGAAGTCTGTGCAGGTCAGGGAACCGTAGCAGGAAGGGGAGAGAGACGCTTTGGTTTTGATGAAGAGGCGTGACACAGGAAGCTTACCTGTGAGGTTTGACATACAGTGTTACAAAAGAAGGTATCAATCCTGTGCTCATGTGAGATGACACTGAGCTGAAGAGTTCTGCATCAGTTTGACTTCAACAATTGAGTCGACCTCATTTGTCACTGTCTGTGTATGTTTTACAAAAGCATGCCATGACCTCATAATGGGCTCAGTTACAAAACAAACCAAACTAAATTGTTTCGATAACAATGGGCTTGTCTCCCACTCCCTCTTGTTGGCGCACAGTTTCTATTATGTTGACGGAGCACTAAGGGGAATGACGCCCTCATCAGTCACAGGCCAAACACCTCTGACAGATTTATTTTGTCCAATAACACTTCCTTGAATGCCAACAATGAATATTAAATGTTTTTCACTTACACTTTGGGATTTTAACAAGTGGAGGTGACTTTTGCCACAGGATGCTGCTAACCTATTAAGGCAGCTGGGTTTGCCAGGTTTACGTCTGTCATCTTGTGGATCCATCGAAGAAATCTTCAAGCTGAAACTTTTGTTACTGGACAGAAACTAATCTTAGCTATCAGAGTCCAGTAAGGAGAAAGAGGGGGGAGCACTGGTGCTGTAAAGTTGTTTCTGTAAAGACAAGTGACTGCAACACTGCTACACTGAACATTAGTCTCATAACCCTCCAAGTTTTTCTTAAAACTTAGATGTTATATTTATTTAAAAAATCATCTATATGTAGAAATTCCATAGGAAAAAAAACAATGTTTGGCCCCCTAACAAAGAGCCTGAAAAATGATCTGGATAATCTTTACTGACACTTGTGGTTGAGCCATGTGTATAATCTTACAAAACTATGCTCGTTTACACTGATGAATGAAAACAAAAGCATCTTTTTTATGAATGCTTGCTGTTGTTCTGCTGCCAGGATGAGTGTGTTTGGGTAATCATTTCTGTTTATCCCAAAATACTGACAAGAATGAAATGAACCATGACCATTTTTTGTGCTGTGCAAGTCATGGTGATGCAATTTTGACACAATCTTTGGAATGAAATATGGAAATGCTCCTTTTGCAGAATGTGTGTAGGTTGTCATTATCTTTGATTTCATGATAATATTACACATTTTTTTTAATAATTGTTACTTTTTATGAAAAGTCGTTTCCTCCTAATACAGACATTACAGCCTTGATGGTGTACAATCCAGCACTGTTACTTCAAACAGAGAGCTGGAAAATATCAAATTCTTTAAGTATTATGCAGAGCAAAAAAATGATCAAGGAGTGTGCAAGTCTTGTGGAGAACTGCTGAGAAAGAGGACCCAGTGCCATGAGAACCTGCTCTTAGCTGCACAGAACGTAGAAGTCACCACCAATCAGTGTCCTCTGATGAGAAAGAAGAGTAAAAATGACATGCAGTTCAGTTATGCCAAAAGAAGATGCAAATGCAAGACTGTATACAGTAGTGACCCATGAGGATATAAACAGGAAAACATTTCTTTATTAAGAAAGAGCAAAAAGAAAGAAGAAGAAAGGTTAAAAAGATTTTTGGAGAAAAAAATATGCCTTTTTTCTTATCTCGTGTCGCCCGACAAGAATTGGATTGGCCAACTGGCTAATGTGCAATTTACTCTTCATAGCATCACCAGGGGCAGAGATTACCTGTCATGTACTTCACTAGTATTGGCTTGTATTGGATGTGGCTGATGGAATGCATTTCTACTTGTATTTTTTGGAGTCCATTTATCAGAATCTCATCATAATAAGATTTTGCGCAAATTGACATCAAATAAATACAATTAATATTTGAAACAGCATTACATGCCACCTGTCCTGCAGCCATTAGAAAAGTATTCATATGCCCTGTGTCACCCCTTGTCAACAGTACATCAAGTGCATTTGCTGTGCAAGTAGAAAAATAGATATCAAGTGCTTTGTGCTGACAATGGTAGACTCAAAGTCTCATAAATACACAGCTGAGAAACAAAGTCAAAGTTCACGTTTTTAAAAGTATTATATATGTGGAGAAGCTCTCTCTTCCAACAGCTTGGTTCAGGATCATTCAGCAGCTGACACATTAATCATTCGATCTTATTATAAGTGCCATAGTTTTTTGTTATGTATTATTATTTTTTTATTTTTTGCTGTGACCTCTCGCTATCCCTTCTCCCACCTGTATACTTAAGTTGTAAAGAATCATCTTTAATGGGACAGGCTGGTCCTGTTACGAACTGTAAGAATGTATACACACTGTATCATGTAATTATTCACTTTTGTTCCTAGGACATAATATTCCATGTTGGTTTGCCAAAGATTACAGAAGAGACACCTAACTTAATAAAACTATGTCCATACAAATCCACAATCTGAATCTCAAATGAAACTCACACGATTTTGGAGATCAAACGTCACGTGCCGTACAGCGAGAAAGTCACCGGTTTGATCCCCGGTCAGGCAGGACCTTTCTGTGTGAAGTTTGCATGCTCTTGTGTGCATGCCTGGGTTCTCTTCAGGCACTCTGGCTTTCTCCCACAGACCAAAAACATATTTATTAGGTTGACTGGTCTATCTAAATTGCCCTCCAGTGTGAGTGTGAGTGTGAATTGTTGTCTGTCTCTGCGATTGAGTGGCGACTGGTTCAGGGTGTACCCAGCCTCTCGCCCAATGACAGCTGGGAAACTCTCCAGCCCCCCGACTCCCAAAATGGATAAGTGGTATGAATGAATGAATGAATGATTTGCAATTTCAATTAGCTAACAAATGTAGCCAAACCAACACAACAGTTCATTCAGTAGCCCAGATAGCTCATATTTTCGTTAATATAACATCTGTTTTTGTTACAAAAACTAAATGGTTCAGTTGACTTAACGATACATTTTAAGGCAGTCCTTGCACTCAATGTTTTTTTACTTTTCTACAGCAAGTTACAATTTACAGTGAAACTACCAAACACCAGCAGGCAACCATTTGTTTCCTTGTTCAAGTCTTTTTTCTGTCATCCTTGACCCATTTGTCTTGTGGTTTTCTCTGAGGGTATTTTGTTAATATCATTCTGTAACACAAAAGTTATGTAAAAAAATTGCTTAAAAACTGTTGAAATATTTTTAAGGTTACGACAGTACTTGAAAAAAAGTAAAAAAGTACCTGTCATTTGAAAAAAACGAGAAAACAGTTTAGATGTTTCGGTCCAGACATTTGTTGTTTTTGGCCTTTAAATCTGTGAGTTACTGCCAGAAAGTGAATTCTAAAAATGAAAAAAGAGTCAAGCTGGGAAAAATGTGATGGCACAAAGTTTGCAGCCTCAAAACTGCATGAACAGCAACCCCCCCGACATAGACCTTTAATTATAGAGGTTTATGTCCGGGGTGTTGCTGTTAAGCCTAAAAGCTATCATAAGCACTTTGTGATTCAAGTTTTAAACTCTTGACCAAAACTTGATGTTTTGTGGTAGGAAGTCAAAAGCCAGAGGGGCAGGGCCAAGTGTTAACCAGCTGTTTTCTCTATGTGGTGTGAAGGGAGTGTCAGTCTGTGCTTTCCGACAGTCCCTCCCTCCTGTTAAGACACTCAGGTGTAATGGTTCAACCTGCTGATCTCAGCCACATCAAACCATCCGGGCAGGAAGCTTCTCCTCACTGTTATTACTGGGATAAAAATCCTGCATTTACAGCGTGGTGTATTGTTATCTTGCCAACAGTAAATCTGTGTTTACACCTGCAGAAGTGACCTATAAAATGATGACGTGCTCTTACCCAAAAAGGAAAAAAAGGCTTCAAAGCAAAAACAGTAATAACATGTTGTAAACTGAAGTCTCTGCTTGTCCAATCAAAGTAGCAGCAAACTTTTGACTGAGAGAGTTACACAGAGAACAAAACTTGATATTCAGGTATGTGACCCTCCTCATCTCTTTGACCTGTCTCTGAACCAGCACCACCATCCATCCTCTTAAACCAGCCTCTGTCAATAAAACAAGCTGCGTCTGGTTTAGTAGGAGCCCTGTTTGTCTCAGGCAGTTAAGTCTCAGTCTGTCACTCTCTTTCTCTCTCCTCCTCCTCCTCACTGTGAAATATACAGCTCAGGCATTGCAGACAGTTTCCTCCAACATAGCCATCAAACATGAAAGCCCTGCTCTGACTGGAAAATAACATGGTGAAGCCACGGGTCTAATTATGCTGGTTTAGTTTATGACTTGACAGCTCATATCCATTATCCTTCGACAGCGTAGCAGCGAGAAGCCTTTCAACTGCTGTTTCCAGGTTGCACATCACTTCCCAGACCAGGTGGGAAAGAGTGAAGAGTTCACTTTTCCTTCTGCTGAATGAGACCTAAGAAATTTCTCAAATATTTTGGTACATGTATTCTTTGAAACAAGTTTAAATACAACCTTGATTTAAGAAAATCGTAAAATTACCCCCCCCCCCCCCCCCAAAAAGAAGAACCAAATAAACACATTATGCATAGTTAAAGTAGAATGAGTACGATTTCTGCCCTAAATACCTATTTTTATATTTCACCTTTTTTGACCAGGAGCATTCCCACTGAGATACAAAAAAACTATTTAACAAAGGAATTCTGGCTCAGAGAGCAACAAAAAAGTTTCACACACATAATTTACAACAAACATGACAATAAGGGATTTTAAAATCAAGAATTCAGCTGTAAAACATGTGCATATATTGTTCAACTGACCCTTAATTTTGGTTTTAAATTAGGTCTAATAACTCACATAAAGAAAATAAAAAGCAAAAGAAATCCTTTCTTTTTACACCTGTATAAGATAATAGAAATGGCAGTTCTGTCGTAGCTGCCGTGACAGAACTGCCATATCATGGTCATTGTTCCTCATCATCTTTAAGTAAGTTGTAAATGCCTAGCTGAGGCATCATGCTCTCTGAAGACACATCCACACTGGCAAAGAAGGAGTTAGTCGGTGTAGCTTGGTCTGACACAAAATAATGCCAACAGCACAATGTGCAACATCTGGCAGTGTGATTAAAGAAAGCGTCACGTTAACTACCTTAGCGTCATGTGTTTGACTTAGTTGACACTGAAAACTTTTGCAATAAAAGATCTTCATATTCAGGAGGAATCAATAAAAAACTTGATTGGTAAGAAAAGGAGATAATGGAATTGGAAAAGGGACTGAAAAACTTTTTTGTGATTGGGTCAAAATTCCTCTGCTGTTTTTTTAAATGGTGGGGTGATTGGGTAAACCTTTCTTTCTCTTAGTTATGAAATAGACCAAGTTTACCCAAATTTACCCAATCACTCTTTGTGACTTAATAAGAATATTACAAGATTATTGGCTGATATACATTCAGTAACAGTTTGTCATTGCTGCCACCACAGTATCAGGGACAAACAGAAATTTTACTGTTTGCAAACTAAAGTCTTTTTAACACAACCTACATGTAAAATATTCTCACAGTCTGGCAGTAAATTTACGGCCCTGATCTTTCTCATGCCTGTGCACACGTCCATCCCCTGCTTCTAATCCTCATAGTGTAGTGGAGAGTCATCTTTTAGTAGTTTGAGTTTTAAGTTCATCCATTTGACAATTCTGGTGATTAACTTTAGTTACACCTTGGCACAATATCTATCTATGTATCTATGTATCTATCTATGTATCTATGTATCTATCTATCTATCTATCTATCTATCTATCTATCTATCTATCTATCTATCTATCTATCTATCTATCTATCTATCTATCTATCTATCTATCTATCTATCTATCTATCTATCTATCTATCTATCCATCCATCCATCCATCCATCCATCCATCCATCCATCCATCCATCCATCTATCCATGCATCCATGCCAACCAGGAGCCTCTGACCCGTGTGGTGGCTCCTCACAGCTGAGAGCTGATGATCACCAGCTGAGGGAGATGATCATCAGCCAGACTGTGAGGTTGTAAAGGTGCTTTGGCTTTTCTGGTCACTGGACTGTTTGACACAATTGAGACAACACCATCAACAGCTCTCTGTTTTGTTTGTGAAGTTTAAAGGCAATAGTTATTTTTTGTTCTTGTGTGAAAATAAGCTGACCACTGTTCATTCTCTTCCTTTTTATACTATGTCTCCTATTCCATATTTATTTTTGGTCAAATTTTCGGTCTTCTGTCATTTTAATGGATTCACTGGGAGACAAGGACAAAAAGACCACCGACACGTGATTTTATTCCTGTTTTCCAAAGTAATTTATGAATAAATAGTCTTGCCAAATGGAGGCATTTTTGCATTAGCAGTGAAGTATGACTACATATGTGATAATAGTTTTAATAACGGCTCAAATATATTTTGCTGACTTTCTTTGAGGGGTCTCAAAAGTTTGCAAAAAAGCATCTGAAAAAAAGCAGAGGTATTCAAATGCATTTCCCTGCCCAGCTTTGTCACATTAAACTTCTTTGCGGTGCACTCTTTTTTTAAAATTCATTTTGCGAACACTCACTGTGCCATGAGTGAAGGTCTTAAGTGCTTGGGATTTCTAAAGCCGGTGCCTTGGTTTGAATGGAAATGAACCATAAATGTTTTCGACAGATCATCAGAGCTCAGCTCCTCAGATGTGAGCTTATCATCAGCTGTTAAGGGTGGTGTGAATTCCTCAGGACTCAGACCTCGGCCCTGAGTGTTTCTGGGCAGATAGAAAGACAGACCAAGTGCAGGTGCAGGCGTGAGCCTTACATCCTGAAGCTCATGATGACGAGACTGAGAGGGTCCATGTTAGTACTCGCGTAAGAAGAATCTCATCCATCAGCAGGAGTTGGGGCAAAAGGAACAGAGAGGGAAAAGAAATGAAGTCTTGGACTTGAAGTTATGGTCTATGCAAAACATATGTGCTAGAACTCATAGTTGCAAAGGAAGTTTTTGACAAATGTGATTGATAACCGAGAAGAAGCAGATGACGGTATGACTTAAAAAACATTAAGATAAATCATCAATGAATGCTGTTCCAACAGGAAATATTTAATTACTGTTAGAAATAAGGATTTAAAAGATTGATGACTGTATGTTGGACTAACCTTAAGCTCAGAGGCTCAATTTTAAGATTCAGAAAGAGTGTTTATTAATAAAGTTCTTGGTGTCAGGTTGTCAGTGTGATTTACTTTTTATAATTTTAGACTTTGCGGTTATGACCCCTCTATTTTTAAAATCATATTTAAGGACAGGAAGCTGCAACACAGCACTCCCAGTGGTTGTATGAGATATGTTGACTTGCATTTCAGAATGGGGGCTTTCCCCTTTACTTAAGCTGGCTGAGCATTGAACAGTTGCAGGAAGCAGCCTGCTCTGAGCACTTACCAACATCCTGATGAACGGCACAAGGACAGCAGTGCCATCTCATACCGGAGAGTCCAGAGGAACGTCCCAGAGACTGTTTGACATCAAATCTGTCAAAAAAGCCCCACAAAAAAGCAGAAATCCTTTTATTTCTCTTTAGTTTGATGACACAAATTATTCAATATTTGATCAAAAGTTCCTTAATCTAGCCTATGTTTGCTGAAAGAGGAAAGAATGCGCAGTACAGACATTCCTGATGAAACTAAAGCAAGAAATTGCCTCATTTTAAGATGATCATCATTGTTCCTTTACAGGTTCAGATTACTTATTTGTGTCTGCTCTCAGGATAGGATTTGAAAACCAACTCCAATTGAGAATCATTAATAACACTTGCTCAAGGAATAATATCATCAGTATTTTTACAGAATAATTCTGTTTCCTTCTCAAACAACAGTCACATTCTCATCAGAGGCAGTCAACAGAAATTATAACAAAGAAGTTAAAAGGTAGACATAAGAGACAGGGTGCAGAAGTGGTCAAAAGTGTGGCTAATTTTCTGACAAAAAGGACACTGCACTACATTCAGTAGGTGGAAACACCAACAAATTGTAGATGCCTGTATTTATCAATCTTCTTCTGATTGGTTGACCAGGGAAGTGATCGGTTAGTTCAGCACCATGTTTTCAACAGCACTGTATTCTTTCTACAGTTTACACTCTGTACTGGTTGACTAGCCAAGCCAATAAACTACTGACAAAACAACTGTATGATGTCACAGTGGTAGGTCTATTCAGATTATCAACAGCTTTAGGCAGCTATGAGCGCTGTTAACAGGAAGAAAAGGAGAGGGCTAACCTGACACACCAGATGGATCGTTCACAATATATTTTCAGAAGCAAAGCTAGCAAGTGACTGGGTTACAGTTCTTTACATCCTTTTCATTATGGGCCAATCAGAAGCTGTATTAGACATGCACTACTGCCACAAACAAAAGAACAGAGTGTGAACCACTCAAACTAAACTTTTATGTCAGAAGTGGAGTGATGAGTAAAATATCCTTCCTATTGAGAGGTTTGTGTTGTTGTTGTTGTTTTGTGTTGTTGCTTTGGGATGCCCACGATTATTGCAGACTGAATGTTGACAAGATGCATCTGTCTGATTAAGACAGTGTTTTCGGCTGATCCATCTGCACAGAAGGTTAGGAGAAAATTGGAAGCAAGGGACTTTTTTCTCTATAAAGCACAGAGGCTTATAAAACTCCTTTTCATTTTTAAGTAGACCCTTTCTTCTTTACATTCTGTTTAATTAAAGGAATTACATTAAAATTGTGGTTTTTTTTGTCTATCTCAGTATGCCCTATTTGATGTATTCATAGTACCAACCTGTTCTCTGTTTCAGGTCAGCACTGTTGCTGTTGTTCTCATTTGCCTCCTTCAGCGATTCCACTGAAGTCTTGGTGGAGACCGCTCCTTCGTCATCAGTTTTCTCGTCTGCACTTGGCTCCACAGGTGCAGGAGGGCTCGCCTCGACAACGTCCTCTTTGGATTTGTCCCCAGAGCTACCAGACGATGAGGCAGAGGCTGCAGGGTCAGCAGCAGGTTCAGCTGACTTTTCAGGATCAGCTGTGAAGGGGAACATTAAACCACATAATTTTCTGAGTGGTTCACAAATAAAGAACTGTGACTGAGAAGTAACAAAATAGTTGGAGTCCAATGCACCCACTGGACAAACAAGCAGCTTTGTAAGGCCGCCTTAGATGGAAGTTCAATGTTGCAATGGATCAGCTGTGAAGTGCTGTTACAACACTTCCATGACGTTGTAGATTTGATACTTGGTTTGTGTCTCTCTGTTTTACACAACACATAATAACAGTATTTATTCTCCTATTGCCTGGAGTAGTTTCCTCCTCTCTGCCAGTCAGGAGGGGGTGGATTTCTCTCAAGGCATTTCAGGGGGCCACCATGTTGGTAATGAGGCGGCTGATTACTGACCAGTTCCTAATGAGCCACAGCCATGCAGCTGTTGTAGGCTGTGGGAAAGTAGGGCGGCCCCATCATTATCTGACCTGGGGTTAGGTGGAGGGAAAGCGGAGATGAAGGGGAGTGGAAGGTTACCATTGCTCTACACATAATTCTGCCATGAGTAAGATGGCTCCTCAGGCATTATCCCAATCCTCTGAGAATCACTGTGTCTGTCAGGCTAACGACGGGAGACTAGACTCTGTATCACAGGTAGACTTCTGACCTGTTAGATTTAGCCTTCTCCTATAGTAACCTTGAACTGTTTATGTTATCTGTGTCTGCACTTTGGATGTGGATATACTGTAAGTCATTCAGTGACATAGTATAATGTTTAAAGCTTGTATCTTTTATCCCCGAGGATTAATACCCCTTTTTTTTTTTATCTTTGACACTTGGTCTGCTACATTTCCAACTAGAAAAGCACTCAGAGAGTGCAGACCTCTACAAAACAGCTCAGTGGCTTTTCCACAACCCCTGTAAAAGACACTATTATGGATCACCAGATCCAGGATAGTGCCAGGACCCGGACCAAACTTAGCACTTACATGGAGGTTGTTCACCTGTATGACCACAACACTTATTTATTTATTTATTTATTTATTTATTTATTTATTTATTTATTTTGAACATATGAACAACAAAAAATATATACAAACAAAAAAATAAGAGGAAATAATAAGAAAGCAGGTAACTAATGTGTAATATTCATTGGAAGTTACAATGTTCATGCTCGAAAAGGAGTAGGAAGAAGTAAAACGTATCTGGTCCTACCCCTTATTCTCTGTTACATATTTGACCTATGTTCCACATATCTATTCCAATAGGCTTATCATGAAAGCAAATTACATGGACTTTATGAAATATATTTAAACATTCACCTACCTATTTTATACACATACAAATACCTCTCTACCTATCTGATTACCTCATATCCATATATACTTAAACATCACACATATACATATACATCTATACACATGCAGATATCCATAAATTCATATATGAACTTACATATCCATGCATTGTGTATACATACATGTTTGTATACATACTTTCCTTTGCGCACACCCACACGGACATCTTGTTTTGTTTAACTTTTTTGGTTTGTTTGTTTGTTTTAAATATTAAAGCACTTTGTTTAATACACTCATCAGACTTTTTGTTCCCCCACGAGATTCCTGTATTTCTCTAATATGATTGATTTAAATTTTTTATGAACTGAATTAAGTTTCTGCTCTGCTTCAGATCATCATCTAGACTGTTCCATATGTTGACACCTTTTATTGTTAAACAAAAACTCCTCATTGTTGTTCTTATTCTTGGGATTTTAAAGTTTAACTGACCCCTTAACTTATACACTCAACAAAAATGTAAACGCAACACTTTTGTTTTTGCTCCCATTTTTCATGAGATGGACTTAAAGATCTAAAATTCATTCCGGATACACAATATTACCGTTTCTCTGAAACATTGTTCACAAATCTGTCTAAATGTTTGATAGTGAGCACTTCTGTTTTGCTGAGATAATCCATACCACCTTCTTGTATGCGTTTCCCCAGATCTCCAAGCAATAATCAAAATATGGAGCCACCAGTGAGTTATACAGAATGTTAAGTGATTAATGGTTTAGGATGTGTTTTACTTTGGCCAGGACAGACAGTTTGGCATGAACATGCTTGATGTGAGGCTTCCAGCAAATCCTGTCATCCACAATCGCACCCAAACATTTATTTTCATGGACTCTCTCGATATTAACACCCTTTATTTGTATTTGGACATTTGTATCTGACTTGTGTTTCCCAAATAACATGAATCTGGTTTTGTTGATATTTAGTGATAACTTCTTTGAATCAAACCTTTTTTTTTTTTTTTTTTTTAACTTTGTCCATTTCTGACATCATTAGAGACAGAAGTTGATGTAAGTTTGAACCTGTTGAACACGTTCATCATCACTTAATATTTGCATTTTATATGAGTTATTTATTTTTGTCAATGGGATTTCCTATTATAAAGTTGAATGGTTTTTTGTGACATCAATATGAATTAGATCCAAATGAAATTTGCCTTGATAATAGAGACAAGGACCCCATATTATCCTGTAAAACTGGAAGTGAATCTGTTGAGAAATGGCAGAGATATAATTATATTTTAATTCTGCCCAATGTTAATCGATGGGATTTTTTCAATTTGGGGAATATTTTGAATCCAGACCAATATCTGTATCACCACGAAAATGTAATGGCTACTTTAATGGCTTTGCCTTTGGACCAAACTATACTTCTGGTAGAATTTTCATGTAAATCCATCCAGTAGTTTTTCCGTAATCTTGCTAACTTACAAATAGACAGACCCTGGCAAGGTAATTAGACCACAGGCACAAATTAAATACGTACCAGCCCCTCTTAACCTCTTTGTAGGCCTTATTTTGAGGTGTGTTTTCAAAAGCCTGTGTATTAAAAAGATTTAGAAGAGTTCACCAATGCCTACTTCATGATAGTGATGGGAAGTTCGGGTCTTTTCAGAGAGCTGGCTCTTTTGGCTCAACTCCCAGAGAAGAGCCGGCTCTTTAGACTCCTGAGCAGCTCTTCATCTAGGATCTTTTGAGGCCCTATATGTTACTTCAACAATGTAAAAAATAATATTTTTTGTGTAGAAAATTAGTGCCATCTCACATGTGATTGTCCAGATGGCTGCTTTGCATGCCAATCAAAACAAAGTTCTCCTGTGAGCAGAGCTGGGCTGAGCACTGTGGGAGCTAAGCAGAAAAAGGAAGAAACTTGGAGCCAGCTCTCACTCAATAAGAGCCAGCCTTGCACCTTGCCCATACTCTTAAATGAGTGCATAAGGAGGCAGTATTAAATTTGTATTGATTAGTATCTTTGAGCATGATTATCAGTGGGTCTTATTGTTATGGAAAAGACCTAATAATAACTTTTTAAGTCACCAGCCAAAAAAGGTTAAAAGAATTTAACTGCCAAGCAAACTTTCTTCAGGCAAATATAACGAATAGTGTTTTTGTGTTACAAACAATTGTTTGAGTGCATGTCAATTAATGAATTGTCTAAAAATATAAGACACCAAAATCAATCAAGTTGCCGTCAGGTGAAAGACGTGACCCTTATTGATTTGATGTTGCTACATTGTTTGTCAATGACCACAGCTAAGTGCTCCATCAACCTGGCTACTGTTTTTTTCTATCTCAGACACTGTAAAGGCTGCTGACGAGAGAGCTTCCACTCCTCCCACTCCAGTGTCGTGTTAGGTAAAACTGTAAAGGTTTCATAATGGCTGTTGTAATGGGGTTTCAAGCAGATGACAGGAGAAAGAGGAAAACAGAGATAGAGACTCAAATCCTGAAGTTGCCTTCGACCTGATGTCCAAATAAACTGTGTCATTTCCCAATTTGACACAGTGAAGCACTGTGCAATATATTCACTTTCTTCTTAGACAAGTAATTTGAAAAGTGTTGATAGAATTTGACTAGACTGCTTCCAAAAAGGTGTATTTGAAATTTACCAACAGGAAATGAAAGATCTGAGTGCTGATGAATTACTCTGTACATGCAATAGAGGACATGAGCATGAAATATTAAATATAAATAAAGTTTTTTCCTCATCTGTCATTTATTGTTATTCACCACTTTGTTTCTCTGTTGGTATCAAAAGTCTAATTTTCTGGTTCAACTGCAGTTGCCCACTACACTACTTAAGTTCCCATTTTGTTTTTTTCACCATTATATTGTTTCATTCCTGTATCATGTTGTGGTTTAATGATATTTGTAAATGTAATAAGAGAAACAGAAATTCCCAGCAGCTTCTCCATATATAACGCAATGTGGTTGGCAGCAAATTAAAATCAAGAGTAAAACCAGTTGTGTGATCAGATGGCTACTCATCTGCTGAGATAGCTGAAATGGTTTTCATCAAGTGTTTCCCATAAGAAGAAGAGGACCATGTGAATTGCAGAAAGACAGGACTTGACATGAACGCTTCCTTTGTATTTCTTGTGTAAGCTAGGAAGACTTAGAGTGAAACAGGGACATTACATTCATTCTTGAATAAATCAAAGAGTGGTCATCAACCGGCAGCCCCAGATTTACATCCAATCCCATTTACGTTTTCCTGTACATAGAAATACACAACAGCCTGTTAACACAAGTGTCTTTTTGACATTTGCCCATTGATTTTATTCATTCATTCGTTCAGTCATTCAACCTTTTATTTTACCTTGAGATGCCATTGAGAACATCCTCTCATTTACAAAGACGTCTAGAGTTCAGTGAAACATTAAATTCAAGACAACACATAAGCAAGGAGGAAGAAAGAAAGAAACAAAAGTGCAAATAGAAACTTAAGGATAGGTGGTGCACAGTTTTAAAACAGCTACACACATGTACAGCAGATCATTAACAAGTTTTGAAACTGTCTTATGTTCATTACTGAGCTTAGTTTTAGTGTTTGCTGTACATTATTCCCACTGTGAGCTGCACAATACCTGAAAGATGTGTCTTGAAAGGTGTCTTTACTCTTGGAACTTCAAGCGTTATCCAGTCATTTCAATAAGTATGATAACGGTTAGTAGAAACATTCAATGCAGAGGTGAGATTTAACGGTACGAGTCCAGACAGAACTCTGTGAATGAAAAGTAATCAACGCCTGTCTTGTCTTTTTTTGGTTCTTTACAGGAATATTAATCTGTTATATATTGTATAATGGCCATTCTGCCCCCTCAAAAATTAAAGATATCATTTCTGGTACATAACATTAGGTTTACATTCAAGTTTATAATCCTTAAGTGTTGACAAATGTCTGCTTTACTACCTCATACTTGTCTTCTTCTGATTTGTCTTACACCTACCAACATTTTTCTAATCATATTTTTTACATTATTACAAATACTTTTACTAGTCCAAATCAGAAACGGAAAATAATTAAAATATATCATATTTGAAGGTTAAACAGCAAAATGCTTGCCTGCCACCTGAGGAGAATATCAAGTGCACTGCAGTCATACTGGATGAGCTTGTACCGTGTAAACGTGGCCTCTATTCCCATCAAGTGGCCAACATAAGAACTGCGGTCTCCCAGTGACTGCATTAGCTTTACATTTCTGACATTTCAACATTTTACATGGAAGTTAAAAACATGCATGTTCTTTGGCAGATGAGCTCATTTCTACCTAAGCCCTGTATGAGTCATGCTGCTAAGAAACAACTTCCTTCCTGCTAAATTCATAATAACTGAGTCCCCATTTTATTTACTAAAACTTGTTGGCTTCCTTTTTCAGTGGTGAGTGGTAGAAACTGAAGACCTCATATCTGTTTGGCAGATAAATACTTAATCTGTTCTTTAGTTAACACAAAGTTAACACATTTTCTATAAAGGAATCTATATTCTATGTAACTGCAAGACTCTGAGAGCTAAAACTATCTTCAAGCATCAGGCAGAGTGCAAGACTTACACAAACTTCCTTTTATGCAGCTTAACTGATGTTGAAAAGAGGAAGGAATTTATCCCACAATAAGGCCACAGAACATTTTTACACCCGCAGCTCGAAGTATTTCAACTCCAAAATGGTCCCCTTATGTTTCTCTGACCTCCGCTAACACAAAATCACAATTTATTTTTTCTTCACTCAATATTTCTTCTTACCTTCCTTCTCCTCCTGCACTTCAGGTTTTGGGTCGGGCTCTGTTGACTCTTTTGCAGTTGTATCCACACTTTCGAAGGTTTGCAGGCCTGTGAAGAAAAATGACCATTGAGTGCAGTTATGTTGCATGTGAGGCATATTTTTTGTTGATGTGGCATCCTCTGACTCAGCTGTTCTGCACTAATTTGGCATTTGGACTGACCGTTCTGGGGTCCATTATCAAGAGGCTCAGGCTCCACAGTGCTGAGAGGGATGTTGGCTTCATCAGGTCTGGATGTGAGATCAATAGAGTAGTGCTGTAGATTTGAAGAATGAGTCAGCACACACAGAAAGCATTATTTTACAGAGGTATTAATGCTTTGGTACCATTAGGGCTGAACAATATGTTGTTTTTACATGGCATATGCACATGCATACATATGCAACAGCAAATAATCCCATTGCAGGAGGTGCATTGTCAATGAAATGTTGTACAAGTCACGCAGCCACTTGTGTGCCATTTGTTGGAAACCAAAACTACAAATTTTCTCCCTTTTGCTTTGATTTTACACAATCAAAAGTCTGTAATTGACATTGTGGTTACTCAGAACAGACCAAGTGGCATTCATAAAGTACAAGCCTCAGACAATGCTTGACACAGATACAGCGTTGTTGTGGTTCAAACACTGACGGTGTTGAATTCAGACTTTCACTTGATTTTTATTTTGTATGTAGTCTTTTTGTATATCATGATAATAAAATAATATTCACCTTTTACTTTTCATTGAGACCTAAATGAATATACATTAGTCAAAAAGGTCAAATGCTTTTTCTAGTTTCAGATTTTAAAATCATCTTTTTCTCTCCTCTCCCTAACAGACATGCCAGAGTGACATCCTACCATTGTTTCATTATCAATTTCAGCTCACGCTTGTGGTATCAAGCGTGTTGCAGAGCAGAGAGGTTATAATGAATGCAGAGTTGATGACAACATGGCACCAATGCACCAATCTCTGCAGAGCAGACATTAAACGAACTAGAATGGACTGGTCCAAAGTGAGCCTTAAATTAGCAGGAGCTCTAACAGAGCAGATGGGATACATAAGGGAATACAGCACTATCAGGAATTGTCTGCATAAGAAAACTTTACTGTTTGCTGAACATTAGTGATTGTGAACAGACCTTAGCAGTCATCAAAACATAAATATATGAGCCATTTTAAATCTGATCTCATCAGGACACTTTTATTTTTACAGATCTTGACTTCTACAAACATAGACGCTATGCAGCTCAAAGTGTTGAGCTTTCAGTCTGAATAAATGAGCACTTTTTGTCCTTGTGCACAAAATTAGTGCAAATTAGAAAACAGCTTTGGAAAAATGCTGGAAATAAGGTTTGTGATTACACATGTAGACAAGACTTCTGCTTAAACTTTGATAATAAAAAGCATCTGATATATCTGCCTTTTTATTTTTTTTAAATTGTGTGTTTATATAGAAGGTTACTAATGAACTGCTAGTTAGGACTACAAAAATGTCCGAGGACCCAACTTCAGGCAATCCTAAATTGTGTCTTTGAAAAAAAACAAAAAACAAAAAAACAGTGATACATGCACAATTTCCACAGTTTGAAGACCAACATGATTGGGTCATTTAATCAAGGGGAAATTTTCAAACATGAGGTCACAACAAGACAATATGCACTGGAAATACTGTAGTTACTTCTTAGTAGAAGCATCATATTGTAGTTCCATAGTAGGGCCTAGCCTGATTATAGCTCCTCAATAATACTTAAAAATGGTTAAAATTGTTTTTTTTTTTCAAGATGACTACAATGAACAGAAAATGCTCTGTAAGTTATTTTTTTGGTTGCTGATCTTTTATCTAACTTTTTTTTTTATTTTAACAATTTCCAAAAAAAATTTAACCAAAAACTACTGCTGGGATTTAGGTAATTTTATTTCTAATGAATAATGAAATAATGAATAAAGTTTCCACAATGAAACTAAAAATATTATTTTTCTATTCAGATGAAAAATTTCAGAGATTAGAAAGCATTACCTTTAGTGATTCTAATGGAATAAAATCTTTTGGCCAAGTGCAAAGTTTGAACTAATTTTTCTGATCAATACCAACACAAACTGCATGTTTAAACATGATACTGTCTGTTTCCTCTAATCTCAGCTGGAGAAGAGACAGGGCATCTATAGAGACTTGAAAAACTGCTCTAGAAATCAGTCTCTGTGATAAATATGAATTTGAACAAGCTTCTGGCTCTGGCCACTTAGCTTTCTCAACAGTTGTGAAAAACTAGTTTAGCTTGGCTCACTTGTTAAAGTCAGTTCCTTTTAAAATATAACTCAAAGATTAGTTGATAAACACAATAATGTTCTGAGTTACAGCATAGTGGGCAGACAGACCTACAATACAACATGAAACCAACATGTATGGATTTTTAAAAACATTTAATAACTCTTACATATTTAAGCTAGCTGTTTCCATCTGTTGAAACTGTTACCTAATTTACCACACTTTATTCAAAAAACAATCTAGCTGCATTTTCTTAAAGACTAAATCATATCTGTGATCAACAATTTCAAAAAGACCTTTTTACTTACTCTTCCCCTCTTTCGTGAGACGAAACAGGCAACACAGAATCCGACAGCAATGATGGCTATCACAGCAATGATGACAATTCCTGAAAGGGTGATGCAAGTCTGATTAATGCTGAATTGTACAGAGTAAGATCATACAAACACAAAATGGTGTTACAGAGTAAGGCTCCTGTATATTTATCTCACCAATGGCCTCATTATCTTGTTGCTGAGGACTACCGGTAGGTAAATCTGAAAGAAATCAGGGAACAAAACCAATTTTAACTTTCATCTCCACAGTTGATCTCTTTGGATGATACAGTACATTTAAAAGGAGATATAAGACTCTGGGGAAACAATTAAAAATGCCTTAATTTATCTCATGGCTCTTGGGAAGTTATATTGAAACCTTTTCTGTGCAACCACCATGCCATTTTGCTACAAATAAAGCAACAAAAACATAATTTACTGTCCATCTTTCATCTGAAAACAATACATTCACACTTAAAAGGTGAGTAAACCCTAAATGTTGATAGTCTGAAACAGTTTATTAGCTATCTAAATAATGTCAAAATGTTAAAATTCAGTCGTTGTCCTGTGGCAACAGTGAACCATTATGGAATCATGGGCAGACAAACAGCACATTGTGCTAAATATTGGTCGTTAACATCCATATCAATGGATGGGATCAAGGTTTTTGCGGGACGGGAGTGTCATATCTTCCACAAAAACCACTGATGAGGTCTTCTTGTTGCCGTGGAAGGATATGTTCAGAATTTGAAGGAAGAAAAGATAACAGGACTAAGCTGGAGGCAAGAGTTTATAGATCTCAGTGTAAGAGGGAGAAAACTCCTGTTGTTGTTTCCAGTTTTTAGACAGGAATAACAAAGATCATCATTGTTCCTGTTCATCAGGCTAACATATATATATATATATATATATATATATATATATACATATATATATATATATATATATATATATATTTTTTTTTTTTTTTTTTTGAAATTTCAAGCCTAAGTGCTTGTGACTTGGGGGGAATTTTATATCAGTGATACAAAATGTTCAAAAAGCAAAAAGACAGGTAAAAGTCTGAAAATACATAATTAATTCACAATTATTAACAGAGCCTGAACTTTTTAAGTATTTTGATGTGTTTAAAGTGGAAAATAATATAAATAAATGATATATGATATGTCTGTTTAAGGACATCTTGTGCTATGTGTGACTTTTATACTAAAGCATAGAAAAAAAAATAAAAAGGGACTGAAAGATGTTTCTAAACAAGGGTGTATGTCTAAAAAAGATGTATCTTAGAGTATTTTTAATGTGTAAAATAGTTCATTTTTTGCTTGTTCTTTGGTAATGAAACAACATGTCAACCTATAATGTGCACCAACTGGCTTAAAAGGTTTTGACCTTGTGATTTTTTTTAACAAACAGAATGAAGTTTGATGAAATATGATCGATATAAATAAAGTAAAATGATACAGAAATATTAAGAATATTAATTGAATTATGACTGTTATCTTGAGCATTAACTTTAAGGGCCTTAAGTGACCTGCATGTAACTTTTTTTAAATTTAGGACACAAATGTTAACTGAGTGTGCTGACAGTTTGGGGATATTTTTCTACCTTATCACAATGTCCGGTAAAGTAAAGCTGTGAAAAAAACTTAATGAATCAACATTACAGGTGTATAGATTGTCCCACCTTTTCCCCCTCCATTATCTTTGGGGATAGTTTGCTCTACCCCTCCAGGACCAGGAGTGAACGTTTTGGGCGATGTTGCTCTGTCATTTTGGGTGGTTCTACTTCCTGAACAAAGAATATAGTAATATAGACAAGTCATGAAGCTGGTAAAAAAATAGCTATATGCTCAGTTTTGGGTACAAGGGTCTAAATTACTGTTGACAGTTCAGAACAAGATCTCACCTGGCGTCCCTGTAGCTGTGATTGGGATGGTACTCGGGTTGCTGGTACTGGAGGAGAAATTGACGGTTCTGGTGTTGTTTGCATCGGTGCTGGTCAGTGTTACAGCTGTTAAAGTCTCACCTGCTGTTGCAGTTTCATTGGAAGGATTGCTTGTTGTACTTTGTGCTGTGACCTGAGCCACAAACAAACCTACCCAGTACACAGAAACATTAGTTCAATCATGGATCAGTGGAAACTTTTAAGAGTCAAGACTGAAATGTTCATGCTTCTTAGTGTTTTGTGACACTTTTGCTGGTTGAGTGGCTGTTTGATTAGACAGAGGAACTACCCTTTAGGGAAAGTTTGTAGAGTCAGGTTTTTGCTTGACTTCATGGCTAAAAGTACCTCTATTAAATGCAAAGGAAACTTAAAATTCACATACTGCATCAAAAGGAAATGCCCGAAGTGTAAAGCAAATACATTTGACTAAATTATGCCTTCATAGTGAATTAAAACACGTTTTTCAATAACTTGGAAGAACATTTGGTTTCAAGAACAAACTTTGCAGGGCTAAAAAAATGACACAACAGCAACTTAAACATAGAAAGACTTACCCAGCATAAAGATGTAAGGACCAAACAACGCCATTGAGTGTTTGTTTTAAGGTTGAAGCAGTAATAGTTGTGGCTCTCTAAGTGAAGGTGATGCCGTCATTTGCTGCATTTCCTCCTGAATACTGCAGACAGTTACACCCCTCTAAAGGAACCACAAAAAGAGGATCAACGTTTGACCACAGCAGGATGCATCAAAGAACAGTGTTGCTCAAACTGTGTTAGAAAAGAGGAAATAAAAAGCTGCCGCATTGCCTCAGATTAGACTCTTACTGCAGAACAAGACTGAGGTACCATATGGGGTAACACATCTGTGATAAAGGCATCAGTCCTCTCTTAGTGTTGTGGAACTCAAATGTAGTGTTTTTGATTTGGAGCAGGATTATCAGTTAGCGCTGAAAAGTTCTTAAATCCTCGATTATATGAATTTAATACATTTCTGAACATAGCACTTATTTAATGGTTTGACAGTAGCTTGTTTGTTTTTACTCAAGGCTGTGTTGAAAATTAGATGACTGATGAGGACTCTCAAATACTGCCAGTTCAATTTAAAACCACTAGATGTCTCTGCTGGTGTGGATAAAGACGCCAAAGATAGACAAGGGTAAGACTGATGTTACCTTTACTCAAGCTTTTTACAATCACATTAATCGTAATACACAAATCTTTTGATCCACAATCAAAAGACAGAATTTGACCTCTTTTGTCATGATTTTTTTTATATAATTAGTTATCAGTAAGACCTGTATGGACTTATCAGTTAGAAATGTAACCAGGTTTAAGACATGATTGTTTCACCAAATCAATAAAATTAGTGATGCACAATTATCTGTTTTTTTTTTAAGATAATTCTTTAATATAGTGATTATCAGAAGACATGATATTTTTTAAATATTTAATGTCATTATTTCAGTCTTACAAAACTGCCATAAGCGTCCCATATATCTGCTTTAAATGTTGGCGGGATGTAAATATATATCATGATGGCTTACCTCATTTTCTCTAAATGTCCACTTTACATCCAATATTTATTTTATCAATAAAATGTTTTCACGCTTCACACAGGAACACCTCAGTTTAAGTTAAGTTGAAGATTTATGCTCTTGACAAAAATAACGATGTTGGCAATAATGTGTTTGGAAAATTTGGTACATTGTACATCCCTAATTAAAATAATTTATGTATATGTTACATATCAAATATCAATTCTGAATGCTTAATTATTTTGAACTGTGAGTCAAACAGATGCAAGTTACCACAAAATATAGTCATTCAAGTTTTGTTTAAGTGTTTATTTGTGTTTTTCCCATTTGGAATGACTTAATTTAAGACTATGGTGTTTCCTCGTCTACTAACTGGTCAGAAAACACTCTCATACTCTCTCTCTCTGTTGTACCATGTTTAGTTAGAACTTTTATGGTTTGGTGTGATTCACATCTGTCAATCATAACATTTCCTTTGACATCTTCACAATCCTGAAAAATCATCTTAACCGTTAAATAAGCTATTATTTAGCACAGCCGCTTTGACCGCTGTGCTAAATAATTATATCATTAAGGTGCAGATGATGATATAAGTATGTGGATCGAAGAAGATCTTTAATTTGGTATTTGGTATAGGAAAGCAGTTCAAGGTCAAAGTATCCGTCGAGTAGTCCTTGAAAAAAAGTGGTGAGGAGCTTATTCACGAGCTGATGAGTTATTTTAGATCACATTCATATCAAGAGAAATGCAGGTCTTTAAGAGTGAAGTATGTGAATTACAGGAATATCTTTGAATTTGTGACAGAAACAGGACACCAGATCTTCTTTGGCTTTTAAAAGCACTTGACACCTTGAAACAAATGTTTTCAAACTTTAGAAATGACATGAAGAACTTGAGCCACTCAGTTTTCACACCTGATACACTTCCAACTAGGTAAAATATTGAGTTTTAGTCTTCTTTATTTCGATGTTGTTGTTTTCCTGCTAAAATGAGGCAGCTGATGAGATGAAAATTAGTGACATTTTGTGTTCAGGACCTGCGACAAGCAGCAGAATGATGCTTTTTATGAGAATGCCGAAACAGGTGGCATAAAAAAATTGGACATGATGAATCTTGTCCAGATTTGACATTTGCAACACAAAATGACAAAACACAAAAGTACAAAATGATGACTATGTAAAATGGTAAGATGCAGCCAAAACTGTGAGCTTTTGTAGCCTTCTGCGTCAGAACAGTCCTTGATTTGAGCCTCATTTTTGTGTTTTTTTTAAATCATTAATGAAGTAGATAACATTGAGATACATATCTTATACCAACTTTCAGTTAAAAATATCCAGATATAAATTTTTGTCCCCATTGTCCACCCCTACGTAGTAACAATTAGCAAGTTGCAAGATTTATAGTCCATTTTCCTGGCCCTGCTTTGGGACTGCACTCTTGCTTTTAACTACCACTTCAGCATCCAACTTTAGGCTTTGATGAGTTCTCACTCCTTTACTCTCCAAATTCTGCATATAAATTAATTTGCAAGGAATGATGAGGTCTGAGCCGAGATGCCAAAGTCAGATTGTTTTGCTGCTGCATCAGTGGTTTAACAAATGCAGGCAAGAGTTTTCTGACTGAGCTGCAATTACATATTGTATATAGCTTTGATTTCCTGTGCTTTATAAAAAAATACGTCATGTCCTTCCATGTATTGAGCTCTTGTGCTCTATATAGATTTTATTTTATCTCTTTTTCACTGCTAAATTGTGAATAAAAGCAACACGAGCAACTTATTTCCCAAGTTTTAGAAAAAGGTAGCTCTGATTCTGATTCTAAAATATGTGATAAAACACTGTCCTCTGCTTCTTGAATGGTTGTAAATGTGTGTGTATGTGTGTCAGTGTACAAGTGTGTTGGCGGTGGGTGGAGTTGCTGTAAGGATGTATGAGTGCTCAGCTTTGTAGCTTCATTTATTACTGTTTATTTCCCCATGCCAGTGCTAATCAGCAGCAGGATTAGTGTTAACTGCCACCCAGTCTTTGGCAGGCTCCACGTGGGCCACTGCAGGCCCCTCCTGCAGATGGACTAGACCAGGTCTGTCCAGGGACCCGCTTCTAGTGACGAGGGAACCTGGGAGTCGACTGATCCCAAAGAAAGACCCCCGCCTGGCTTCCTCTCTGGGCCACCTATCACCACATCAGAGAGAGAGAGAGAAGCACTGGGCCTGGATGAGCTAATCACTGAGAGACGGGGAGTGGAGAGGAGAGGAGGAGAGAGAGCGTGTTTCTGTGTGTATGTGTGTGAGGGAGACAGAGGGAGGGGAGAGAGAGAGAGAGCCGGACCACCCACACGGAGGATTCAGAGGCACAGGATTCACAGCCCATTCTGTTGACCTGCCACACCGCCCCAGCTCTGGGCAAGGCCCTCCCCAATTGTTCCGCCTGCTAACATGAGGAGGGAGGGGGGGCAAGTCGAGGGGGAGGTGGACGAGCAGTAAACAGTGGGCTGAGCTTCTCTCCTTCAGCGCACAAAGGGGCTGAATTGTGTCAGGGACTGGAGCACTTTTTAGAGTGGCCCTGCCATGGGGCCTGAATGAAACATCTGTGGAGGCTGAGCCCGAGGGAGAAAATGCTATTTTGCTGTTCAACCACACTGACAACCTGTTTTCTCTTTCTTTACCCCCTCCCCAAAGCCAGCCACACACCCCCACCACCGCCTCCACTCGCTGTTATTCCTCCCCTGCCCTTGTACAACTATTCATACTGTATACTCACATTTGCCAAGCTAGTAACAGAAAAGAAACAGCAAGAAAAAGAGAGATGACTTGGAAGTTAGAATGAGGATAAGCTAAACTATGAATATGATTTCTACACATATTGTCCAAATGATCTTTTCACACGGCTGCAATACACCCAAATTTGCTTTTGTTTCAACAAATCCAACTGTCTGTCAACACTTTAATCAAATGTACATAAAACAGTCTTCTCCCTGACAGAATGTTCAGAATGGATTAATGTTAGAGATGCATGATATTGGATAATGCCATGTTCATACAGAGACGCGAGAATGACTGAAAACACTACAGTGTTCATGCCAGGCCAGTCGATAGCGATGTAGGTTTGTAGTGAAACAGATTTTTCAACAAGCATATGCTTTCCGGTGAAGACAAACTTTATATAAACAGCAATGTAGAGTGGACACATGAAGACGTAGGAGTTTCTTGTCTGGACAACAAATGTGTCTGGATAGTTTTGTCTGGTTAACAACTGAACACGGTAAGCAGCACAGATTTTGTCCAGTCGAAAGCCGAAGCTGTTGTTGCTGTTGTTTCTGGGATGCGCTCAGCCTTATCTGATCCAGCACTGTGCATCCAGGGAAACATGGATATGACTATAAAAATGTTTTCAAAACTTTTCACTCTGGACCCTGGTTTCAAAAGTTTGCAGATTCAGACAACTCCAGGAACCGTTCTTGGGTAAACGCAATGATAACTCCCTGTTTGCGTTGTCGTGTAAAAAGGGCCTCAGTCTGTCTCATAGTCATTGCCCAGACTTTCCGAGTCCATGTCACTTTAGAGGGATGGTTCAGTATCTTTGAAGTTCTGTTTTATGAGGTACTTGACAATCATCAGTGAAGTGGCTGAAAGGGCTCCCAGCAGCATGGCCCCTTTTCTGGTACACTGCTGTTGACATGTACAAGACACCTTGCATAATTGTGTGAATGTTATGAAAAAATCAGCCATGAAACAATGTTGGGTTGAATGTATTGTGTAAAAAGTTTCAGAGCAAATTATTAGTGCATTGATTCCAATTATTTGCTGTTCTGCTTGATGGACAGAAGAGGAAACTAAAACTGAACACAAGGGACGAGAACCTTCCTTTACTCTGGATCCATGGTTTTTCATTGATTCAGGAGGTGGAATAAGGGTGAATCCTAGTTCTACCCCCTGGTTTTGCGCGTTCACATCTTGTAAAGTGGTGTCCCAATTCTCTGTAGGGCTAAGGGGAAGGGCTAAGATTAAGGGCTACACAGCCCTCGAAACGAAGACACATCGGGACCTCACTTGAAACAAAAGGGTATGAGAATGTCCGCGCCCATGTAGATGGAATTCTCTTCCATTTGTGCTTGATGTAAAAAGTCCAGTGTCTTTGCTGTTGACTTTCTCCTTTATATTGTGCCACACATTTCCACAAAGAGTGCTTAGTGTCTGCACTTTTACTATGAAGCCATGCTGTTGTAACACACCTTAAGCAAGTGTAAAGTGATATTTATTGACTCTAATACATGGCAGACAAACAACTCAGTTAATGACTTAGTTAAGAGTAAAGGACTTGAACATTGATTATGTGACCATTGTATGAATGCACATATAAAAAAGTGACTTGTATTAATGTAATGGTATATGTTTGTTTTTCTAAAACTAAAAAAAAACAAACCTATTCATATTTCTTTTATTTTTTGGTGGGGTAGCGCAAACATCATGCCAGGGAGCCTCTTTCTTGCATATGATTCCCCGCCCTCTCTCCCCCAAATTACTGACTTTGTCCATCGTCCTGTTTCACAAATGGGGGTGCTGAAGCCCTAAAATAAATCTCAAAAATCAAAAGATGTTACATTAAAGATACAGAGAGTAAAGAAGTATCATTTTCTCAAAGGAGTGGGCCCTCCCATCAACATTACCTCCAACACCCCTCAGGGAGAAGAGGAACCCCCCACACTATGAACCTACCACATGCAGCTCAAAGAGAGGGCCCACTGAAACATTTCAGTTTAATTGAAGGGGAAACAAAGATCCCTGCTAACTTCCTGGTCACCCATTTTCTTTAATCAATTTCCTCCCTTTGGTCCTATATCATCTGTAATTACTTTCCCTTTCCCGCCCCTTGTGGGCTCCTCCAAAAGCAAAGGCCGACATACACACATATGAGAACACACGCACTTATTGCAAACCCCCTGCTGTAAGAAGGCAATACCTTCGGCATCAATACTCGTTGCCCCCCTTCAGCTCCTCCAGCTTGAACAATGGAGAAGGCCCACTGGCTCCAGAACCCCACCAAGCAACCCCTGACCCTGCCCACCTACCCGACTAAACCCCTTTAACACAGGTTCATGTGGTATGTACTCTTATATTCACGCCATGGACATGGTCACACACACAGCTCACACGAGTCTGGGGGAACAAGAAAAGGAGGGTGGGCAAAGGGGAAGGGCGGGGGGTGAGGGTGAGTAAGGCCACTTTAAATATCAGCTCAGCTTGTAATCAGTGGAGTTTGAACTCTGAGAACTTCTTATGCTTAGAGGTCAAGAAGCCAGCGTGTGTGATGGCTCCTTTCTTTCTTCCCTGCTGCCCTCTGTCACTCACTCCTCTCAATGTCTCCCTCTGATCTAAGGCTGGTTTGATACAGTGAGACCAGCGCTGATGTCCTGAGGAAAAACAAAGGGTGAGTTGACATCCATCCTTGAGTGAGGCATATTTTGGTGGCATAAGCCTGTTTTCTAACACAGAGTTAATCACCTGTCATTTCAATGCTTAATTTGCTCTAAAGGATTTTTCTTCTTTTCTTATTATTTTGAGTCTTTTTGACTGTAAACACATTGTTAAGTCTTTAACTTACTCTTTTCCTCAGGATGTGTGCGTACATCTGGTACAGGCTGGCTGAAATAAAATTATATTATACACCTTTTATTGGACTACACATCACCCAAATATGACCACCCAAAGAAAGAAACCCAAACCACCCACGCACTATTGAGTGGATTTATCACTCAGCTGATGCCAGTATGCCTCATGAATGAAGGAGGCTCACAGCACTGGCATAGACACCTGGTTTATTAGGGGAGATGAAACAGCAGAAACTCTAGTATAAATTTCCTTTTGGGAATATATAATGGAATAGTGTTTCCTGTAGGGAATAATTAATCCAAATGCAAAGAAAGTTCGGGTGCGATGTAGTGAACAATACAGAGCTGTTTAGGAAATGAAAGGATTGGTCTTAGTTGTTTTGGATTTGATTTTTGATAGAAAAAATTATCTAAAACATGCCTTTCACTTCATAGTCTTAGTTAGCTTTATTTTTTGCCGGCTCTACAAATATTTTATTTTCTTTGTATCAAATCGCATACTTTTTGTTTTGTCCAACTTCAACACTTTATTTTTTATTAATCATTTGTTTGTGTCATTTATCTGTGTTTTTGTATGTCTTATTTACAGCTTTTCTGAACTAAAAGTTTTCATTCTGAATGTTTAGTGGAACTTTTACCTCTGTTCAGGTGTCTATGAATTTTTTCCCCTCTCAAAAGACATGTTTTATGTCCTACAGTTTTAATCTTATTTTATCTTTGCTCCTCTTGGTCTCATTTTACATCGTTGGGTTAGTTTATTGTTTGTGTTTTTATGTTTTGATCTTGTGATACTTAGGCTATTTTAATGCTTTGGTAATTTTTGCTAACCTTGCAGTGGAGATGGATCAGTCTGATTAAATGGCAGTAATCATCAGGTCCATCCTGCCAAGCCCCAGTCTACAACCAATGTGAGCGGCCCAAAACGGCACTGCCCAGTCGGCATCCTTCAGAACAGGAAGAGATGGGAGCTATGAGCGAGAAGGCAGCAGGAAGTGCCTGCTTTCATGGAGATTAGTTTACTGTGAACAGTTTTTAAAGCAGTTTTATCAGTTCTGGACTGCGTTTCTTTACAAATTAAAAACAAAAAGCAAAACTACAAACTTCTCTATAAGACGTTTTTGTTGCCCCAATTCCAATGTTTGTTTCGACAAAGTTTGTGCTTGACTTATGTTTTGTATTTAGGCAGGTAGCACCTGCCTACCGCATACTTTGACTGGCCTGTAATGAATGTAACTGACAGAATGATCATCCGGTCACCTGCCAGACATGTTTTTGGAAAGGCCCTGTCCATTTCTAAACACTTTCTTTGGGTTCTTTCCCAAGATGGACAAGTGAAATATGTTGAACAGCCTATCTGGTGTGTCAGGTTACATTAATGTTGGGTGGGTTTCGTTGTTGTTCAGGAGATTCTGCTCTGGTCTTATACAGTATATGTTTCTAGGTGTTTTTCACATATACCTCTGTCTTTAACAGTGTGAAATTGATGGAGGCATAATTGGCGTCATAAGCAGGGGCAGGTTCAGGCTCAATGAGGAGAGCAATGCAGGCCTTCAAATATTTTGCTTGCAGTACACACAAAAAATTGTTGGGCTATTTCTTCAACCCAACAGCTGGGTTGAGATTGTTGGTTAGTTTAATTGGGTTGTTTTCATTAAATTGGGTAATCTAAATACCCAGATTGCTGGGCTATTGTAGTTGGCAGTTGAGTTATTAGCTGTTGGGTTGTAATTTTCATTATATTGTGTTGGGTTTTTTCGGACTACCCAACATGTTGGGTTGACGCTCGCGCATGCTTGACCAACAGCCACCCCCAGGTTACCCCCACTCATTCAACCCCCCCCCCAGCTGCTTGCAGTCAGGACGCTGGATGGGCAAGTCTCATGGCCCAACCAAATCCCATGAGAAGTTCTGGGGAAAGAGAAGAAGAGTGCAGTACCGCCATCTAGCAGCGTCGCATACTGAGAGACACCCTGAGAGACTCAGCTCTATACAAGCAAGGTTTGCTACGTGTGCACTATTCTTTCACCACAATGTTCAATTTATATTAATAAAATGTATATAAAGCTCACTGTAGTAACCGTGTATGTTGGCTATCCAAATTCCATGTGACACGGGCAGCGGTGGTGCAGTTGGATAGTGCGCTTGGTCAGTGATCGGGAGGTTGCAGGTTCAAGTCCAGATCCGGGCGTCCCATGGCAAGACACTTAACCCCAAGTTGCTCCCACTGCTGCGTCAGTGGCTTGTAAATGGGCATGAAAGGGCGTGAAGATTGTTAGAGTACTGATGGACAACTAACATAGAAACTCAAAACCATCAATGAATGTGAGAGTGAATGGGTGTGAATGGGTAGGTGTGACCTGCAGTGTAAAGCAGCTTTGAGTAGTCAAAAACTAGAAAAAGCGTTATATAAGCTCAAGTACATTTACCATTTACATGAGCGTGTGAAGCAGTGATTGTGAGCTCTTGGTCATTTGTAGTTAACGTTAGCGATAGCTTCTTGTGGGTGACGTTGGGTTATTTGAACAACCCAACAGTGTAGTCAAATTGAGCCTGTGGTTGGGTTATTTGAACAACCCAACTGGGTTGTTCAAATAACCCAACTGTTGGTTAAAGGAAACCAACCCAACTTGTTGGATCAAAATAACCCAGCATGTGTTCTGTCCAATATTTAACCAGTGTTGGGTTAAAAAATAACCCATATTGGGTTGTTTTTAACCCAACATTTTTAAGTGTGTAGTCACAGGCCACAGGAATGAAACTCTTCTGCAGTATTTGTACAATAAAACAAGCCACCAAACTTCTTCATTAGAAATACCCAAAGATGAATAAAGAGTTCTTCCTTAGAATTTCTTATATGAGTAAATAACACTACCACAAAAATAGATTTTGATGCCTCTGTACAAGAAGTACAGAAATACAGAAGAGTGATTCATAGCAGTCATATAATAAAGCAGTCATAGCAGTCATATAATAAAGGACTGAACATATACCATGACAACCATGACGAGATAACCTTGGTCTCAAACCTAACAGCACCCAAACATAAAAAAAAAAAAAAAAAGACATGACAAAAGTCATCACTGATCAAGTCAAGAGATTTCTGCCCTCACACCAACACAGCATCGTGTGGATTTGCTGTTCATCATGAGACTGTGATCCACATTCAAGATTTCCTGCTGCTTAACAGAAGGTTTTTTCTTGCCGCCATGATGGAGGGATTCATGATTGGCTATATGGATTCATGTTGGGTGTTGGATGTTTATATTTGTATATATATGTATATGTGTATTTTTATATGTATACATGTATCTATGCATATATGTGTATCCATAAAATGAAGAGCTTTATGCTCTATTGTAAAGTGTCTTGAGATAACACTTGTTATGAATTGGCGCTACACAAATAAAGATTGATTGATTGATTGATTGATTGATTGATTGATTGATTGATTGATTGATTGTCAAGCCAAGACATTTCTGCAAATTTTGACAGAAATCCCTCAGATAATTCAAGTTAACAAAAAGGGAGGTTCATGAGGCTGGGGGAACTCAAACTCAACTGATTCATCTTTGAGAGTGAGAAAGCTGAATACAAAGTTTAACAGAAATCCTTGAACGTTTTCCCATGCTACTGTATTCACAAGCAACAGAAGATGCCATCACCCTGATCTATTACTTGTGACATTCAAAATCCAATCATACCAACCCTGTGTTGAAGTAGATTCGTATTCAAAATTAAAATACAATCCCTTAAGCGTTCTTGTGGCATTGTGTTCACAAGACTACATTTTCGGTGATCCCCAAGATGTACGCGAGTGATTCATAAGCCAGGGTAGACATTTATGGAAGGTAATCATTTTTGTATAACATCTAATACAGTGAACTTTGGTCACCGCTAGTACCACATTAATGTTGTCTCAGGGCATTTTCACACCAACTGTATTTGGTGCGCACCAAAGAAGTTTTGGCCCAGGGTTTGGTACGTTAGTATCAATGTGAATACAACCACCGCACTTTGGTGCGCACCAAATCAGCCGGTCCGAGATCTCCATGAAGGGGTGGTCTCGATCCGCTCCATCTCCCTACATTTGGTGCGGTTTCACTGGTGTGAAACAAAGTGGTCTGAACCGATCTACTTTTGATGCATTATGGGTATTGGAAGCACTGAATTATGGTTAAAATCCTTCATTATTTACTTCCTGTTAATCCTGCAGTTGAATCTTTTGCCCACTTAATTTGTCGATTTATTTATTCTGGTTGAGGATTACGATGATTTACAAGGGTCCAGAAGTGTATGATACCGTCTCAAACACAATAAAAAAACACACTTGAAGGAAAATGTAGAGGAGAGCGAACTGTAAACATTGGTTGTTTGGTGTATGAAATGGTTACCATGGTAGCCTCTTCTTCGTTCTCCTCCGTAGCAGGTTTGGTAACCAGTGACGTGCATATCGCCCCCTGCTGTTTCAAACTGAGTAAATACGCAAGAGGGCCTGGGCACGGTTTGATGTTGCAAGTGTGAATGCAAGCCAGTGGGAGAGGGGGAGGGGGGTGAACTGTTTGAAACAAGTGGGCCTAATGTGAAAGTGCCCTCAGATTCAGAGGTCCAAATTGTTACAAATTAAAGGGTACTATTAATAATACAAGCAAAATAACTGTGATCCAACAAAACAATAAATATCTAGCTTTTGACATAAAGTATATTCTTAAGCTTAAATCAAACGGGAATACTTATTATAATACTTATTATAATTTAAACATAACATTAAAATTGATTAAAGGTACCTTTTCAGTTCAATAAACTAGTATGTACTGTTTATTTAAATGAGGGTTGTTATCTCATTTTTTTAACCTGGTATACCAACCGATGATATATGTATGTATACATATGCTGTATATACATATATATATATATATATATATATATATATATATATATATATATATATATATATATATATAGATATATATATATATACATATATATATATATATATATATATATATAACAATGTAATCTCTTTCTCTCTCTCTCTCTTTCTCTCTCTCTCTCTCTCTCTCTCTCTCTCTCTCTCTCTCTCTCTTAATAATATTCATTGATGGTGATAAAGGTTCATTTGATTAAATTTTGTTCCAAATTTAACAATAATATTTTTCAGAAGACCTTTACAGAAACCACGAGAGCACATTAAATCTTCTACTTTCCTGTTAAGATACATATAAGTCTAGTTTTTCAGACTGGTTTTGAGATATTTTTCTATTTTCCATGTTGGAAAGCAGTGAGTGGCACTGCGGCATAGCAGGTAGTGAGTGTCTCATACAGCAAGAAGGTTGGCGGTTTCATCCCCATTTTGGTTTTAGTATTTCTGGGAGGAGTATACATGGTCTCCCACTCCCTGTGCATGGTTGAGTCTCTTTGGTCATTTCAGCTTCCTCCCACAGACCAAAAAAACTTGCTTGTTAGGTTAATTGTTGCCTTTCTATGTGGCCTTGTGTGTGGCTGGTGACCGGTTCAGGGTAGCCCACCTCTCACCCAGTGTTAGCTGGGAAAGTCTCCAGTCCCCTGTGACTCCAAAAAGAAACAAGTCGTTTAGATGATGGATGGATGTTGTCAGAGGTAAATCAGGCTAAAAAACTTTATGACAAATTTTGTCATCTTTATGGTTACAATTTATTTTAATGTACTGGTGGGCCACCTTGAGTGATTTGGAGGGCACCATACATTGACAACACACCAAGATATACTCCTGAGTCTTTGCAGAAGATTCTGTCAAAAGTCTTGATTTTATCCATGAAAATAATTAAAACTGGTGTTTATTTTGCACAGCAATGTATCAATGTTTGTCATGTAGGTTCCATTCAAGGCACAACTCTTCTTAAATACGACGAGGGGCAGGGGGCCTCTGAGGAAGAATGGATGTAATCGTTGGCTCAGGGATTGGATACCTGGACACTGGGATTCAAAACAGAAGCTTCAGTCTCTTTCGTCAGTGTTACCAACCAGATGTATTTTAGCTTAAGCACACTGGCAGGTCTCCAGCTCTTTCAGCATCCAATTATCTGTGCTGTGCCACCTAGGCAGCAGATAAAACCGACTGGTTTCTATCTTCACACACACTTACACACACAAACTCATGACGGACCATTGATGTGGGTCTTCTTGTGTGGGATTTAAGAGAGAAGACAGCAGAAAGCAGAGGGGAAGGACAAGAAGGATTTGGCCCCAGACGCTTTTGGAGTATTTTCAAAAAGTCTAATGTGCAAATGATAACGCTCCAAACCGTGTGTGTGGTCAGGTGTTGACACACACTCAGGATCATGCCCACACACAGACAGACACACACATCGACTCTGTGATTGGAGGCTTTGGTCTTCATCAGGTCAATCAGTGGAACTGTGAGACCTGGAGGCTGTACGGCTGGATGTCCTTCCTTTTCCAGACTTCAGAGTGTCCTGTTCCAGTAAGTCCTGAGCAAATACAGACCATCAGTGAACAAGTGTTTGTATGTGTGTGTGTGAGAACATGTGTGCAAACTGATTTAAAGACAGCTAAGTAGGGTAATAGAAGTAGAAGTAGTAATAGGGGCCAGGAATGAGCACTGTGTGGGGTACAAAATGAAAATTAGGGGTCATGAGCTCATTATCATTTACTGTAACAAACACTCAAGTCCAGGTCATTAAATCAGTCATCAGCGCTGAGGCACCTGTTTACCATATTTGAGCATCCATGTGAAACTAGCAAGTTGGACCTCTCAAAGGCAGGTCTAATGCTGCCCCACTGTGTTCAGGGTTGTGTTAATAATTTATAGGGAAACTGAAAATATCTATTTTATTTCATAGCTTCTTGTTTAAAAAGTCCAAATTTATATTGGTGCCATTTAGCCATTATCTTAAAAGGGACAAGTGGCACACATACGAGAAAACTCTGAGGGACAACATGCCTTCTCTTACCGTGAAACAACTAATTTCATAACTTAAGCTGCCACCTTAGCTAATCACATACAGACGTATGAAACTTTAAACTGTAGTAATACATAAAAATGTAAAGTGTTTTTACCAGTGCGTTTTGTGTCATTATCCTGTTGAAGGACCCATGACTTGTGGCTGAGACCAAGCTTTCTGACACTAAGCAGCACATTTTGCTCCAGAATAGTCTTTGGATTTCATTGTACCCTGCACAGATTCAAGATACCCTGTGCCAGATGCAGCAAAGCAGCCCTAGAAAAAAACTGAGCCTCCTCCGTGTTTCACACTAGGTACAGTGTTCTTTTCTGTATATGCTTCTTTTTTGCATCTGTGAACAGAGAGCTATTGACTTGCCAATTTTACCAGTTTGCCAGTTTTGTCTCATATGTCCAAAGAACATCCTCCCAGAAGCTTTGTGGCTTGCCAACATGCATTTCGGCAGATTCCAGTCACCCTTGATATGATTGGCTTTCAACAGTCGTGTCGTCCTCTGTAGTCTTTCATTAAGTCCACTTTGGCTGAAACAGTGACTGATGTTGTATTCTGATAACTGATGTACCTTGACCTTGGAGTTTACCTCTAATCTCTTTGGAAGTTGTTCTGAGCTCTTTGGTTACCATTCGTATTACCCATCTCTTCAATTTGTCATCAATTTTCCTCATGAGGCCACATCCAGGGTGCTTGGTTACAGTCCCGTGGACCCTAAACTTCTGAATTATATGTGCAACTGTTGTCGCAGGAACATCAAGATGCTTGGAGATGGTCTTATAGCCTTAACCTTTAACAAGCTTGTCTATAATTTTCTTTCTCATATCTTGAGACAACTCTATGTTTAGCTTTCTATGGTCCATTCTCAGTGTGGTACACACCATAATACCAAACAGCACAGTGACTACTTTTTACCTTAAATAGGCAGACTGATTGATTATAGTTTGAAGACACCTATACTAATTTCAAGACACACCTTACTAAAACATGTTTCTATGGTCAAATCATTTTCAATCTTTTTTAGGGGTACCATCATTTTCATCCAGGACAGTCTTTAAAAAATTGATCCTGTTGAGCCACAATTCAAAATCAATGTCTGATTTTTGACATTGACATTTAGGACCATTGTGGGCTTATCTTCTTAAACAGAAGGGTACCAACATTTTTATCCACGTCTGTATATCCTCTCCATCTACTGTAACACTACAGCAAACATTTACATTATACAGCAAAGCTGGTCATGAACACTTATGCCAATAGTTGTATAAACTGCAGTTATGTGTATGTCTACTTAAGACTGACCACAGAAGCCCTGGAAGTCATATGTGGTGCTTTCAACCAAGCAGGCAAGTTCAACCCTGGTTTCCACTGTCAAATGAGGGGAAAGGTTAACCAAATAACCGACCCGCGCAACACCACTTTCTGGTATCAATGTGCCGGGTGTCTGAGCCTACCAAACCAACCCTGAAGGGTGGCGTTAAAGCACTTCATCCTGTTGACTGGTCACAAAAATCCTCAATTCTTAGACAACAACTACTAAAACGAAAATATATACTTCACCATGTTCAAATAAGCCATGGCATTAGAGTGATTCCTTGATTGCTGTTGCTGTACAAATGCCTGCATGAAACAATGCCCCACAGGGTACTAGAAGGCTGAAGATCCCACACCCCAGACACACTCTGTTTGATCTGCCATCAGATAGAGGGTACAGGACCATCAAAACAAGGACCAACAGATTTAAGAACCATTTTAATCCAACAGCAGTCGCAATGTGATGTGCAATTCATGCTTTGAAGAGATCAGTGCAATAATGAAAGTATGTGTCTGCACGGATTCTGCTTGTTAATTTATTTCAACTTTTTCGTTTCATACACTCTTTACAAATGTATATAAATGTGTACAGTTTGAATGGAAATTTCATTGTGCTCCTTACAATTACGCTCCAAACAATATCAAACTTTACTGTACCAACCAGAATGCTCAGTGGAAACAAGGCTTCATGTAAGATCAGGTCCACCCACAGACAGATGGGCCCCTGATATAGGCTCAGTCATTAACCTTTCAGCAAACATTTGCCTTTTTGGGCTGACTAAATATAGATAAAGAGGTGACTGTCAGTTTTGTTGAACATTTTGACATTACTGTCCCAACTTTTATGTAAAACAAGCCCAACAGCCAGAGCCATAGTAATACAAATATAAAGGATCATGACATTTTTAGGACAGGGCTAAGTTTTCCATTTTCAAACAGGCATGAGCATGTTTTATTTTAATTTTTGTCACCTTAATGAGGAACATGACGACTAATATTAAAATGTCTGAGGTTTCCTCAACAGTGACTTGTTTCAGATTCTTGAGGACATTTACTCTTCTCCAAAAGGTGTCTTCAAAAATATCACTTAAAAAGAAATTTTCATGGCTTTGTATTCAATCAGAATCAGATTCTGATCTAGGATGTTTGTCACCTCTGTGAAATGAAAGCTTTTCCCACTTTCACGGATTCCCTGAGTAAGAACAGAAATCTATACATTTTACAGCCTGGTTTGAGATATTTTAGTTGGAATTGTTCATGCTTTATAGGCCTGCTCTCCTAGTGGTTGAAGTGGGCATGGACAACTCTTAACCCTACGTGTTCACCCTTCTGACGGACTGTACTTGAGTCCCTGAATCCCACACATGAATCGTAGAATTTGTATAGATCTGACCTCCTTCTCCACTTGGCTGCGGTATAGGATGCTGCAAAAAATCCACTGGTTGTCACTGTATGTATCATATTTTCTTTATGTTTATGTTCTTTACTTTCCTTCAACCATGTAATTAGAAATGGGAAAATGATTGAAACTGTGAATTTTAAATGTGACCTGAGTCCAGGAAAGAAGTTTGAGAAGGGATGATATATTCAAAAGCACCGGAGACCCTGCTCGAAACAACTGTGCATCAAAATACATGCACTGAAAAGAGGTCAAAAAAGGATAGTGCTGTACTGAACATTTGAGCAGGGTATTTGTGAACCTATGAAAATAGTGTAAATCAATTAGATAAAAAAGTAAGTTGGAAAAGAACTTACTTGTTTTTACTGTTATCATGTTGCATCCAGTCAAGCTCAATCATTTAATGCAAAGAAAAAAAAGCCCAAGAGGATATATACAACATATCAATGCTTCCCAACTTCTTTTCTTTGTAGACCACTTCCAAATTTAACCCAAGAAAATAAATTGATGGGTTGTTGTGCAAGATAAACCCCAATTTTAATTGTTTTCCTTTTTTAAAAAACATTATAGAATGTGCTTACACCCATTCTGATGCAAAATACCTTTAAAAACTCACTGTTTATTATTGTTTTATTCAGATATTGGACAATTATTGTCCACTTCAAAGCTGACAGTACTTAGAGCCTCCTGATTAATGACCTTGAAAGTGTGCATTATACTGAATAACTTAAAAGGTGACGCTTACAGGGTGGTGCAGCAAAGAGTACTTAAAATTCACTCGTCTGGTTTTGTTGTCACAAAGTCAATTACGTTTTTGAATGACTCTCCTGACTTCAGCTAAGGCAAACAGGGAGACTCATTTTATATACCAGGCTCTTGTGTGTGCTTCATTCTAACTGTGTCTCCCTGCTGCCACAGTCTGTCACGCTATAAATGTCACTTCAAAAAGACCCTCAATTTTGGGAAAAGCCCCAAAAAAGCTCCCAACATGTGACCTTTAACTGATGAGGGGTTTTTGTCCATATTAAGGGCAGCCTGAGCTTTAATCTTACAGATGTGAAGTTGAATCGTTTCTGTCTTGTATGTGATTCAGTCTACCACTGTGGACATACCAGATCAAACAGCGGAAATAGGTCTCTGTATTTCTCCTTTTACTGTTTTATTTCTACTGGACAGGAAAAGTAAGCAACCCTACTATTCCCAAGATTTTTGGAGAAGGAGATGCTTGTGAGATGCTCAGCTTTTACAGGCAGTTTGACAGCCATGACTTGATAACATGCTTTTTGAAATGAAAACACATACATTGCTGCCATTGTGCGAGTAAAATGCATCCAGTGTGAAATAGATGTACTGCCATCCATAAACATGCGTGAATGTGTGTATCCTGTATATCTGCTTGCATCTTCTCACACAGCAGAGTCCACCACAGAAGGTGCACAGATGTGCTGCTGGCTACAAGCAGAGGTCGGTCCTGCACTCAGAGGTGATAGTTCTCATATGTCACAGAGGAGTAATAGTAAAATCTGACATCACTTCCACTGATATACACAGCCAGAAAAGGA
The DNA here is from genome assembly GCA_036419115.1 of Scarus forsteni. Taxonomy (NCBI): domain Eukaryota; kingdom Metazoa; phylum Chordata; class Actinopteri; order Labriformes; family Labridae; genus Scarus; species Scarus forsteni. The sequence goes on along the minus strand of JAZDUH010000098.1, from coordinate 16,058,936 downwards.
AGTGCATTGTAATGCAGTTTAGTGAGGAGGAATATTCATGAGCTCTGAATGAGTTTATGTATATGCACTGATAAGTAAAGTGTGTAATCAAAGAGTTCCACTCCACTGGTGGTTTGTGTGACAGCTGGTGATTGATTCTGTTTGTGCTAGGAGGTTTCTGAAAAATATATGTTTAGCTTGAATTCACAACCACGCCAGTTGGAAGACCACCGGCTCCTCTCTCAACATGAAGGCTAACACATTTCTGTCTTTCACACGAACACATCCAAAGCTTCATATCATATGCAAACAAAACCACCATCTCAAGTGTTGAAACAATCACAGAAATACATACTCTGACAGCAACATGTGCCTGTTTTAACAACTAAACCTATAAAAACTGAGGTGAATATGAATTTACAGCAGTGTAGATTCTCATTCATCCAGGTCATGGTAATCTTGAAGATTCAAAAGTGAGGCAATTGGACTATGTTGAGTTTTGGGAGGAGGTCCACTCAAAACTTAACACAGTCCTCTTGCCTTACTTTTGCTCCTTCAACACACAGTATCGAAAGCAGTGGCGGCAGCTTTGTGAGAATGTTCAAAGATTTATTGTTTTACTAAGAGGCCTTTCACATGAAGGCGATTGATGATGTTTTAGTTGTATATTGATAGTTTTTTTTGATCGTATAGGTGTTTCATCCAGATGGATCAAGCATTTTGGAAGCCTGAAAATACACTTTTTTGAGAAAATTCCTCAGTGTGATTAACCTCAAAATCCTTTCCTTGCATTTCCATGTTTACAATGAATATGCATATTTTCAGAAACGATGATCTTAAAGGAAAAGTTTGGTTTCTTCAGCTTTCACATTGTTTATAGAATGAAATAGAACAATATACTCACCCAGAAGGATTCCTGATCCAAACAGTGCTTCAGGAGATATTTAGATCCAAAATTGAGCGGCGGACATCCGTATAATGGTAGCACATGGGGCATGTATAGCGCCGCTCCTCAAACTGCATTAATCGTCCAAAAACTCATTAGTTTCAGCAATATTTCATCACGGTCCACTCACGCTACTCCTCCATTACAGTCTGGTGTCGCTCCAACCATGTTTTGAGACTGTGCTGACCTCTGAACTGAAAAAAAAGAACATATGCCTTCGCGCATGCACAGTACGCGTCCTCCTTTCGATGAGCTCCTCATCTGTATACTCTGGCTAGAAACTGTAAGGACACCCATCATATTCAAAGTTCTCGTCCACAACATCTTCATCCGATAGATATTTGTCCATTTTGCACAAGACTGGAAGAAGAAAGTCGTTGTGTAGCTGGCTGTCTTCCCCTGAAACAATGAGTCGTACTGCGCATACGCAGGGGCAAACCTTCTTCTTCTTCAGTTCAGAGGTCAGCACAGTCTCAAAACATGGTTGGAGCGACACCGGACTGTAATGGAGGAGTAGTGCGAGTGGACAATGATGAAATATTGCTGAAACTAATGAGTTTTTGGACGATTAATGCAGTTTGAGGAGCGGCGCTATACATGCCCCATGTGCTACCATTATACGGATGTCCGCCGCTTGATTTTGGATCTAAATATCTCCTGAAGCACTGTTTGGATCAGGAAAGCCTTCTGGGTGAGTATATTGTTCTACTTCATTCTATAAACAATGTAGAAGCTGCAGAAACTGAACTTATCTTTTAAAGCCAGTCTTCTCCCATTAATACATCTTTTACATACATTTCTTGAACCGATTCAGAAAACTAAACCTCAACTTGGGAGATTTTCAAACCTACAGCTCACATGTGTTTCGGTTCAGTACAAAAGGAACAGACCAAATCAAACAAGGCAGGGCTGGCCTTATGTTATTTTACCACAGCCAGCATCATAAAGACCACTGGTGCACTCCAGTTGATCTCAGAAGTCAAAGTACTCAGATTTGTCACTGGGAATGCCTTTGGTTGGAATTTCCTATTGTGAAATTGGGCAATCTTCAGCTGACTGACTTTACCAGCTCGGAACTGCGGCGCATTTAAGTGGGATGTAATGACATTCTCACTTCTCACATCTAAGCTCGGTGGTAAATGACATGCATCAACAAGTCACACAAGAAATTATGGGAAAAAAGCTACCAGGCTAAACTATCTAGTGTTGGCAGAGAAGCTGTCAGCGATGAACAGAGCTCGAGAGAGGAACTTTAAAAATGACATATTCTCCTGCTTGAGCTGCTGAGTCTAGGAATCCAAAGTATTTTTAGAACCTGTCATTGTTGCCCAGCCCTGTGATGATCTGGTGTAGAGACGATATGTAATGTTAACCTGGTGCTGTTTTCATGGTATGCTGTGCCTTTGCATATCAAGTACCCTGTTATCAGCATTGTTGCTTGGTTGCGATAATGCTACATCGTATTCTACTATAGCACTGTTATGAGTTAACTTGTCACCCTGTTTTGTCCGTTGCTGGGTCAATTGCATCCTCGCTGCTCTGAAGCACGCTGAGACCACCAGGTTGTATGTGTGCTGTAACAAAGATCAATTGATGTGTTAATTTATAGTCAAACAAACTGTACTGAACATAGAACACCCACGTGTATTTGAACAACTGTCCAAAACAATCTTGGTGTAAAAATTCGGACCGTTGATATACAGGTTGCTGTTGCAGTGTCATCTAAAGATGTGCATGGTTAAACTTGATAAATGTTTAATGTCCAGTGGCTTATTGATGACACAAGATTTGCAAGGGAATTAAGCTTATTCTTGATTAATTGAATACTTTTGATCAATATGGTCTTCTGATGTAGGCTGCACGTGCAACATCAAACTTGTTGACTAGTTATCTATACATTACAAAACTGCACCTTGATTAAAAAAAAAAAAAAGGAGTAGAAACAATGAAAAAAAGGGGCTTTTATTTTTGGACATGTTTCCTATGCTGCTGTGTAAGCACAGTTTATTAAGCACTTCACTGTCACCACAGCAGGTGGTGAAGATGAATCTTAATGTGTTTTACCACAGGTAATGGAAGAAAGGGGGTTAAAATGTCAAAATGCTAGTTTCCCATGTCAAATATGGGACGGTTCTAAATATGTGAAATGTTTGTTTTCTCCCTTTGTCCACAAAATGGGGTTCAGGCCGTTTTTGGAAATCTGATAAGCTAATTATCAAAAACCAAAATTGTCATGTAAAACTGACACTTGGAGCAAATGTTTTGATTAACTCATGTACACGTATGATTGGATACAGGTGGTTTATTCACCCAGACTTTACCCTGAAATTGACCTGCTGCCTCCCTAGTCTGTTCCCATCCCCCTTCTCCATTGACTGACATGCAAATAGTATCTTTTAGAACAATGTTTGCCAGTAACCTTACCTTGCAGATGGATCTGACTGATTCATTATCTGTAATAAGTCAGACCCATCACACCAAGCTTCAATCAACGATTGTGAGCGGTCCAAAGCAGCATGACTCATTTAATCCTTTAGAGCACAAAAAGGTCGAAGACAGCAGGAAGTGACTGTGTGTCCTGAGATTGGAATTGCTGCTACCAGCTTCAGTCGATGTTGTACCAGATCTGGACTGCATTTCTTTATTATATATTTTTTATATCTTTATTATCTATTATATTATAGATATTTTTGCACCACTTCTGAAATATGTTGTTTGTTTTAGAAAGTTACTCACGTTCTGTCTTTACACCTCTGCAGTAGCACTTGCCCACCACATTGTCTGATTGGCCTGCAATTAATGTGATTGACAGAACGTCAGTCCAATCACCTGTAAGATTTGCTGTTGAAAATTTATGCTCATCCCCAAACACTTTCTATAGGCTCTTTATCAGATGGACTCGTGAAATTTATTGAACAGTCCATCTGGTGTGTCAGGTTAGTTTGTCAGGTTATGAAATAATAATGTATATTAGGAATCATAACTGTGCACCTTGAGTTTTCTACCTCAAATTGCTTGCACTTTATATTTTTCTATCAAAAAGTTTCCCTTTGTTGAAATTCTTGAAATCAATAAAAATGACAACTGTTTTCTGCATGTTGCGACCACCATCAGTGATTCTGGGGCAGTGGTACAAATCTCAAAAGACAAAATAAAAAAAAAACACAACTTTTAACATGGCAACATTGTTTTAAGTGAAAAAACATGCATTTTACTGTTATCTATTACCACCTCTGACAGAATTCAAACCAAATGGCTTTCAGTCACCATGATGCTGAAAACAACATCCCTGCCAAGTGCTGAAGATCAAATTGCCCATTTTCCAAGAAAACCACAAATGTTAAAGATTAAAGCAGTACACTCCAGACCTGCCAATATCAACTAAGTTCATCTGCCATTGAAAGCCCTCTAATCCATCATTAACAGTGAGCAGGCCTGCTGCTGCCACAAGCTTTTCTCTGCGTGCGTAAAACCACATAATCTGCTCTGACTTGCCACCACCAGGGTTTGATTCTTACATTATAAACACATGCATACACATATACTGGAAAATGTCTAATTTCCTGCTAAAAGCATGCCCTTTTCCCCACCTTGTAAACTTGTTTGTCTCATTATAAATTCCTCCAATAAAATTATTTTTATAGAGAGCCCCCCTGTTTGTTCATTCCCAGCAACTTCCTTTTGATTTGCCCCCAAAACAAGTGCTACTCAGGGGCAGAATGTCAGTCTTACTGTAAGTCAGGGACCCATTTTTCAAGGTACCATGACACACGGCATGGCCCGTAATGACCACGGGGGAGGGTCATGGAGGATCGGGGGTGAAGTGAGAGCAGAGCAGGGGTGTCCAGCAATGCGTCACCGATTCCCCGAGCACTTTCATCTCCTCTGATAAGTGCCATACCTAATCAGGTTAAGGCAATGCATGCCACGGAAGGAGAGGAAATTCCGGCCAAAACGGTAACGTATCTGTTCCGCTCTCATGCGTCGCATTCCTCCAGCTAATTAGGAGTAAATATCTGACCCCGGAGAGAAAATGTCCACATTAGTCCAACCAGTCAGCCGGTGTGGTCCATCTGCACTCTCTCTTTCGCTCTCCTCACCCACTCCCCCTTCTTTCCTCGCCCCCTCTCCCCCTAATTTGGCACACAGATGACAAAAAACATAGGAGAGTTCTCAGTAGGTCTCTTTCTTTCTTCTGCGGCTCCCCTTCTCTTTCTTCTCCAGCATTAGGCCCCATCATTACTGACAGGCTATCAGTTGTTCTTATACCAGATCATCTACTGCCAATGACCTCAGGGTTGTGCACCAAGCTCTCTGCCACTTTCTCTTTTTGCTTTGCTTTTGTCTTGCAACAGATACTCCATTTAAAATCTTAGGACCAGTTTAACAATTGCAAGAATTTAATTTTGTGTTGTTGGATCTTTAGAAGGCTCAAAGTGGAGCTTCAAATGCAAAAAACAAGAAATGGGATTGAGAGACAAAAAACTGAGCAGGTAATTTGTTAAAACTGCATTTAACCCCAACATGCTTTAGTCTGTTGATCAAAAGTTTAAGAACACAGCGTTTAAAAGCCAAAATCAGTGCAAAAAAAAAAAGAATTCCGTGTCAAACTATCATGACCTCCTGATGGCAAAGGCAATAAAGCTTGATGATTCTCCACCCAAATTAAGGCCATTACTAGTGCTGGCTGCAGCCCAGTAACATCAGACAGCATATGTGAGGGAAGGGCTTAAAAAACAAAAACATCTAAGTCCATATCTCTTTCATCAACACAAAATTGCCTGTTTGGACTTTGCTAGGTAGCACCAAACATTGCTTTGCTCAGAACAGCTTGTTTCGAGGGTGGTCATACACACAGGGACTTTATGATAGGCTTGCAGCATATCTCAGGCAAAGCGAAGCACACTGTCCATCAAGTCAAATGTTGCTTACAGTCCTGAACACACACTAACTGTAATTTCATGCAGGTCACCTGATAATAGCAAAGCTCATTCCCCCAAACATTACAGGCTAAGGCACAACATGCTAACCCTAACCCTAACCCTGACCAGATTGTTGGTACTGAACCTGTATTCAGGAAAGTTTAGTTGCCAGTCCTGTGTTGAACTGACTAAACTTGGAGAGGCACTCAGACATGAAGTGACTGGCACACACAGGTTTTAGCCAACTGTAGCTACTCATTCCCTTCAAAAATAAAATGAATTCACTGGGCCCTTTGATCCTCTGAGGCTGGAAGCCTATTTGTGAAGATGTATGTGGCTGTTTGCAGGCAACAACCGAGCAGTGATAGATTTTGAGCCTAGACATGGTGAACGCAGATCTCAAACTAACAATGAAAACAACAATGGCTGAACTTCACAAAGAGAGTTCTCGAGCAGGGGGTGGGGGAATGCTCAGGTAGACATAGGCTTATGCAAATTCACTGCTTGTTACGAAACAGAAATCTACAGCATCAACAGCTTGCCAAATATCATGAGTTTATACTTATCCAGCCCGCTCAATACAGGTTTTGTTGTCTACTCTCATATGTTGTGGGCTGGGAGGCAGGCCAAATAACCCAAAATGTGTTTGAAAGCATTCAAAAAAGAGATTTTTGCTTAATACGTCCTCCCTAATAATGTAACAACTGTAAATGCACACAATGCCTCTGTTATTGTTGATAGGGTCATAAACATCTGTGCTTTACTTTAAGGAGATTGATTTTTTTAAATATTTCTTCACACTTTACACTGACATCTTATGGAACAATAATAGCCTACATTTTTCCCCTATGATCGGAAATTTATGATGCATTGCTGTATCAAAATCCATTTATTTACACTATTATCTTGTCACCAATATGGGTGCACATCTACTTTGACGTAACTGTAGCATCCACTCTATCTTGGTCTATTCCTGCTTGTGCACATACACCATCATGAGGCATGATATGTCAGGAAATTAAACTATACTCAACAAAAATATAAACGCAACACTTTTGTTTTTGCTCCCATTTTTCATGAGATGGACTTAAAGATCTAAAATTCATTCCAGATACACAATATTACCATTTCTTTCAAATGTTGTTCACAAATCTGTCTAAATGTTTGATAGTGAGCACTTCTGCTATGCTGAGATAATCCATCCCACCTCACAGGTGTGCTACATCAAGATGCTCATCAGACACCATGATTAGTGCACAGGTGTGCCTTAGACTGTCCACAATAAAAGGCCACCCTGAAATGTGCATTTTTTAACTTTATTGGGGGTCTGGGGACTCAGAACCAGTCAGTATCTGGTGTGACCACCATTTGCCTCATGCAGTGCAACACATCTTCTTCGCATAGAGTTTATCAGATTGTCAATTGTGGCCTGTGGAATGTTGGTCCACTCCTCTTCAATGGCTGTGCGAAGTTGATGGATATTGGTGGGAACTGGTACATGCTGTCGTATACGCCGGTCAAGCACGTCCCGACGATCTGGAGTCAGGTTAAGACCCCGATGAGGACGACGAGCATGCAGTTGAGCTTCCCTGAGACGGTTTCTGACAGTTTGTGCAGAAATTCTTTGGTTATGCAAACCAATTGTTTCAGCAGCTGTCTGAGTGGCTGGTCTCAGACGATCTTGGAGGTGAACCTGCTGGATGTGGAGGTCCTGGGCTGGTGTGGTTACATGTGGTCTGCGGTTGTGAGGCCGGTTGGATGTACTGCCATATTCTCTGAAACGCCTTTGGAGATGGCTTATGGTGGAGAAATGAACATTCAATGCACGAGCAACAGATCTGGTTGACATTCCTGCTGTCAGCATGCCAATTGCTCGCTCCCTCAATGCTTGCGACATCTGTGGCATTTTGCTGTGAGACAAAACTGCACATTTCAGAGTGGCCTTTTATTGTGGGCAGTCTAAGGCACACCTGTGCACTAATCATGGTGTCTGATGAGCATCTTGATGTGGCACACCTGTGAGGTGGGATGGATTATATCAGCAAAGCAGAAGTGCTCACTATCAAACATTTAGACAGATTTGTGAACAACATTTGAAAGAAATGGTAATATTGTGTATCTGGAATGAATTTTAGATCTTTGAGTCCATCTCATGAAAAATGGGAGCAAAAACAAAAGTGTTGCGTTTATATTTTTGTTGAGTATAGATACCTGCAATGTGCATAAAATGCAGTATATTCTTGTTGAAGATATCCAGGAAACAGAGTAAAATCATTCCTTGTTTTACCACATCTCATTATGTTTCACCTAAAGTCCAAAAGCTTGTCATTAAATAAACTCCAGTGGTTACAAAGTTTTAGAAATTCAAGTTGTGATTCCTCAATAAAGAGGCGGAAGCAGGCCAAACCAGCCAAGCACCACTGCCTTATATGAAAGAGACATAGTAGAGGTAATACTGAAAATGATGTTTCCTTGGCTCACTTTGGTTTATGGCATGCTACTCGTGAGCCAAACAGCTCAAGTATTAGTTGATTTAGCCTTTCATGCTTTATGTATCAGGTGGAAACAAGCTAGGATGAAATCAAATGAGGCCTGAAGTCAATTTTTACTTGACAAAAAACAGATATGTCTTGTCAGAACTTCATGTAATTTGTTGATTTGATTTTAATCTGCAGAAAAAAACATTTTCCGACCCATGTTCCTGGCACCCATTTTCAAGGAAACTCTTACTTATCCAAAAATGATTTTCATGTCATTGTCAGCTCCATGTCACTATCAATTTCTTTAAGAGTTTCCACACCACAGTCCGACAGTTAAATCAAAACAGTCCTTGGTAATTTGGCTGCTTCCATGCACAGTCCGTGTATTTATAACTGAGCAAACAGACCTACTTTATGTCTCATCAGCTGACGTCCGCAGCATGCCACACACATAGCAGCAGGAAGCGACCCAGTGTAATACACTTGAAGCTGTTTACTTTACATACTGAGAGAGGAAGGTGCTCGAGACACACATCATCGTCCCGACCTATGATCCTGACCCGTGTGCAAGTGGATGTCAAGCCGCAGTCCACATGTTCAAAACTGGACTGCGTTCAAGAGCAACATTAGCAAAGGGTTTGGCAAGAAACTACAAGATTGTGACTGAGCTACATTGGGCAGAAAGGCAGAAAGGACCAGTGAGTGTGTGTGCTAGTGTCATATTTTCACCACCTCTTGTATGTCATGCTGCATTTGCATGCCATAAAGCATAGAGTTAAGCTGTATAACTCGGAGTAAAATCGTCTGGAACATTAGACTCAAAGTAATTTAAGAGTGACAAATGTTTCCCAGGCCGGTGACAGATGTCTACACACATAGGAGCTGTCATGATCTGTGATGTAGATACAACGTAGAACACCAAAAAAGGCTTTATGAACACCAGTGCGTTAAACAAGGCATAAGTCAAGTAGTGGGAGGACTGAGTGGTTATGATATTACAGGGGTTATGGAGCTGCAGCGGCACGAACACTAGAGCATAGTAACCCACATGAAGTGTTCTTACACACCACTTTAGATTATAATACATCTGAGGCCCACATTTGTGTGTAACAGCTAGCATTTACACCAGGGTGGCTCATCGTGTTTTTTTTTTGCACATATTTACTCTTGGGAAGGTAATTAGCGAGCTGATCAGAAACCATATTTATTCCCCTGTGGTCAACCACAGCGCTCTTTCCACTTTAAAGTGTTTGCTGAACAAAAACAACAACATCTAAATGCTTCCAGATATTACGACAGGAGCTATTCTCAGCTCGCTGTGACTTTTTTTCCACCTTCTCCGAGTAGTAGAATCATGGCTCACTAAAATAAAGTTATTCATATGTACACCTGGACTCTAGATGGATTCTTGTATGGAGAGTGTTCCCCCAAGTCCACTTTCTGTGGTCCTCTTTATTACGACCAATTATGGACATATTATGTGAGAAATTTAAACACTATGATTTGACGAGACAGTAGGTGCTCACAGTGTAGTGCATGCCACAAAACAGGAAGATGGATGGTGGTTCGATCCGCCTGTTGGACAGGACAATTCTGTGTGGAGTTTGTATTTTTTCCCTATGCATGTGTTTTTTTTTCCAGGTACTTCATTTTTTACAGACACATAACGGGGGTTAACTGGGTCTTGGGCCCGGGATCATTGGGGGGCCATGGAGGGTGTGTTTAAATGGTTGTTTGTCTCTCTGTGTTGGCCCTGTAATTTGCTGCTTACTGGTCCAGGGGGGATCCTGCCTCTACCCCCATGTCAGCTGGGACAGGCTTTAGCACCCCTGGGATCCTGGAAGGGATAAGCGGTATAATTGATGGATGGTGAGGGTCTTCATGCAAAAAATGAAAAGCAAATAATGTATCAGAAAACTGCTCCTTTGTAAGCCAAGATCAGAGAAAACATATTTTGCCTTTTTTGATGGTGATTGTGTCAGACTGGGCAGTCATGAAATCATAAATCCATGCTGTGACTTGAAAGATTTGACAATCACATGAATTTACCTGATCCAAAGTTACAATAAACATTAGAAAAAGAGAGGAAACTTTGAGGGCAGCAAACACCAACCATCCATTGGTTGGTGTCACAGCTGACTTTTGGCAAGAAGCAGGGCACACCCTGCACCAGTCACCAGCAAATTGCAGGGCAACATAGAGAGACGAACAACAATTAATGCACTCACTCATAATTTAGGGCAATTAAGAATCACCAAGCAAACTAGTGAGCTGTTTTGTTCTGTAGGAGGATGCCAAAGCAGCTGGAGAGAACCCACCCATTCACAGGGTGAACATACAAAACCGTCTACCTACTTGCTGTGAGGTACATGCACTACCTGCGGTGCCTCCATGCCACCCTGGGTACCAAGCAAGCATACTGTATTTACATAACATCACTGTTATTCTTGCTTAGTGGGGCCGCAAAGTCATTTGTTTAAACATTATTTCATATTAGGAAGCAAACAATCTGTAAATCAGCCATGGATAAGCAAGGTAACCTTCTCTCAGTATATTGTTGTCCTAACTCCTATGTGATTCTGCAATCCAGCGGTTCTGCTTTTTTCTGCCATGTGTTTTTATAACCAAATCAAACTCAGTGGGCGAGGGCACATGCCATCAGATGGTCCAAAACTGCTGTGCAGAAAGGATGCTGGGCACACAGACAGTGGGGGATGGGAGTAAGCCAACAAGGAAGCATCACTATCAGATGTTACATGGATACAGCTCACAGTCAGTGAATATAAACACAAGTCAACTGTCTTTTCAAAGAGATTTTTATATATTCTTTCTCTGTTTATTTGTCTTTCACTGTAAGCCGAGACAGTCAGCTGTCAATGTCATTCATCTTCAATAGGTCAGTGGTCTGTGGTTTGAGCCTTGTTGTAGTCAGACAGCATGATGAAGTGTGTTGAGTCTAAAAGGAAAAAAGGAAAGTGCTTCCTGGGCAGTGATGTGTGACAGGAGGTATCAGAGAACTGTTGCAGGGTCAACTGTCACTGACAGCACCCACACCTCTTCACATCCATCTGAGACTCTGAAAGATGTGCTCAGCAGATGTGGGTCAGTGGAGGCTGGCTATGTCTTTATCACCTCATTCTGACCGTGTTTTGTGACTGTCATTTTCTCTTTTATGTTTGTATCCACACTATTTGATTCCTAGAGGAAGGAGGAGTAATGGCCACCCAGGTGGTCCTGTGCCTGGAGGGAGAGGAGTCGGTGTGCTCAGGCAGCGAGCAGGTAACCTAAACCTTCACACCCACTGCCTGCAGCTGCCTGGTCTTCCTGCTCAGGCTATTTTACATGCTCTGGGCTTTGTTTCCCACCCTGTAGACCATTAGCACTACAATAATCTCCACACGGGAAACCTGAGCCCATTTAGACTTAATGGAGGAGTGAGATGGAGGAAGTCTGAGGTTAAAGCCTCATTTATACCTTTGTGTTAAATTTATGCCTATGCATATGCAGTGGGTGTACATAGCCCTGAATCTATGTTGACGCCAACTTGATGCTTTATGTGCAACACTTCAAAAATGTAACCTTCCTTTGAAACAAAGCAGGCCACAAGCCCTGTGATTTGCCCACTGGATGGCAGCCATATTGTAAGTATTCAAAAATGTTTGAAAGTTGAAGAGGGCAAACAGCCCCTGAGTCCTGTTTGCCAAAATAGCAAAAGTAAATTTCTCTATCCACATCTCTCTGTGGCAAAAGAGAGAAACTTACCTCAGTAAACCTCTGTGCTAAGCATTGGTAACACAATAAATGCACTTAACTTGTTAAATCACACCTAGACACAAATGTGTTCACTTTGTGATAGTTAAGGTAACCGTGTTAGTTGTCCATCGATATCAGTTAATCAAACCTACTCATTTCCATACCCACTAACACTTCACTAATTCATTGGTGGGAGAAATTTGGGGTTAAGTGTCTTGCCCAAGAATGTGGACTCGATCCCCTGATCCCCAATAGATGGATGAGCAACTCCTAAAACTGGACCTATAACTTGGTCCAGTCTCAAAACTAAACAACTAATAATACTGTAAGATCATATAAGATGAGATAAACCTTCATTGATCTCCAGAGGGAAAATTTGGATGTTCTAGCAATACATGACAAAGTACAAGGGTAAATAGCATGCATTAAATGTCAATAGAATAACATAATATAAAGAGTATGAAGTAACAGTAATGCTGAAGTGGCAGTGTGACAGGAAACAGCAGTTATGTTGACAGTACATTAACAGTGCAAATTATTTTTAACTTGAAGTATTGGGCAGTAGTGCAATTCAGATGAATAAATCTTCAAGGTTGATGACAGCAAATGCAGTAAAACAGGGAAGGGAGCGTGAAGAATGCTTCCTACCCTGTTTTAAATGCCTTTAAATGACTCGGAAACAGTAAACAGATTAACCAACAACAGAGGCAATGTAACAGAATTAAGAGAACTTAACTTTAATAATTTTTTCTATCTAATTTCATTGTTTTGAAAATTACTTTGGTAATCTGCCTTAATTGAAAACAATAATGTGCATGAATGCTAAAGACTACACAGGACAAGGCCATATTGCACAGCAACAGAAAGGATTCAACAGATTAGAATAAACCAGACCCTTGGCAAAAACTAATGCACAATATAAGTTTAATTTTCTGTATAATTCTAACCAAACAGGTCCACATAGAAGTTGTATTGTTGCCCTCAGGATATTTTGTCTCTGTAAAGGAACTGTGGTTTTCAGTGTTGGTTTTAGTGTTTTTCAAAAGTATCCCCATCAGTGGTGAGGTGAGGGGATAGGAGCAGGGACAGCCATTGCAGTAATAATGGCCTGTCATTTTTCATCAACATTCCCTGCAATGCACGACCCAGACTGGAGCCAGAACACACACTTAGAGAGCCAACACACTGCACAGAAATACATCACTTAGGTCAGAGGGTCGACCAGCGTCATGATTACCCCGTGCAGGAGAGGCCGCATGGATGTGTGCGGGTGTCTTCAGTGGGGGTATAGGCATCACCATCATGGCCAGGCATTCCAAACAGGGGGTCTCTCTGAAGTTTGTCGTAAAAAGAAGCAGAGCGAGGATGCAGGGCTTCACCCATTCATCTCTGTGTCTGTATGTACATTTAGGCCTCTTGTTCATAATCATCAGGATGTATTTCTGAAGAGAAAGTCAAGCACACAAACCCTTCAGCTTTTAGGGCCCTCTGGGAGAGGATGGCTATACCACACAGACCCCCACACACGAACCCACTCATAGCCCCCTTCTCAAATTAGATCCCAGGTCTAATCAGAGACAGCTTGGCGTTGTGGGTGGAAACTAGCCACAAACCTCATCTTCAAACGTCTGTTGGTTGCAGTGAGAGGCCCCCCTGTTCTGTTGACTGGGCTGGATGGAGCACTGTACGAAGTACTCTCAATTCTCTTGACCACACAATGGAAAATGGGAGGGAGACCACACAACAATGACTGATTTCCAGCACAGTGGATGACCTAAACCCAGTGTCAACATGAAAAACTACTGCATGTTATACTTTAAAAGAATTCTCAGTGTAATATGTTTCTTTTCTTTTTGGTTCACTGTTGAACACAAGGGTTTACTTGGACACATCGATCTACTTTTACAGCTCAATTTGGCAACTCAAACTGTTGTTCTCATCCTAGTACAGATTCGCTTTGAGGGAATATATCTGTAGATTGAAGCGTATTCACCTCCCCCTTCAAACTGCACTAAATCAATTTCTCAACATCCCATGAACATAATACATTAGCCTGGTACCAAGCAGAACTTGTTGGAAATCTTGGGGTACTATTTGATCAGAATTTGTCCTTTAACTCCCACATAAAACAAACTTCATGATTTTTTTCATCATTATAACAATCACAGAGTGTTATCTACACTCTTCATGTGGTATACGCGAACTACAACGCAGAGCGTGCTAACATTAGTCTGGTAGATCGGCTCATTTTTCCAACTTTGTAACTGGATGCTGATAAGCCTGCTTGTGGTACCATCAGTCTTTAAAAGTAATATGTGGGTTAGAGCTTTCAGTTATCAGTTTCCTCTTTTATGGAATCAATTACCAACCACGGTTTGGGAGGCAGACACTCCCTCTGCTATTAGGGTAAGTGGGGTTGATGATACACATTACATTTGAGCCAAAAGTAAAGCACAGGGCATGGAAAAGCTTGCTACATTTTAGCTGTTCAATTTACTAGTTGGCTGCTTGCTTATTTGTCTGCTAGGCCAAGTGGAATGAAGGTCCAGCAGTTACTTGCTAAAAGGGGTATTGCCACCCAGTGTAGTGGAGTCAAAATACTTCTAACAATGAAACTGAAAAAAAAAACCAATAGACAAACACAGTAGTTCAGTTAAATGCCCTAAGTGTTTATATCATTGTACTAAGTTTTACTTCAGCTACTTGCCAAAGCATCATTGCCCCTCCTCCCCCAGTCACCTGGAGCCACAACCGCCCCTGTGCTTGATTATGTTATATGGTATACTATGACAGCACAGTTCATAAGCACTCTAAAGATGTGTTCACACCGAACGTGACCGTCGCCAACTTCAGTCACACCACGTGTCCATAAATTATCTCATTTTATCACTGTCGCATCCCTCAGTGACATCATGCCTGCTCGTGTTTCAATCAGTCAATCAATCAAGCTTTATTTGTAGAGCACTTTTCAGTGTAACCACGATCATATCATATCATATATGATATATTTGTAGGTAAATGTTTAACTGACATAATTCTAACTGAATCCTTTTCACCCATCTACCAACCATAAAACACTGCAGCTGATGGCCCTGCTGTCTCTGCTGCTGGCCTTGCTAGTGGTGGAGATGGCCCTGCTGCTCCCTCAGCATCATCTGTCAGCTGCACCTTTAGCTGGGAGTTCTCTGCGGTCCCATCTTCCTCAACCCCCGAGTCATATTGCTGTGCATTGACTTTGCATGGAGAGTGGTCGCCCAAGTAATGTTTGGTTGTGAATGCACCTTAATGGTCTGCACTACAAAGAGTAACACACAGATACACTGTACAACCTTACACATAAGCACATCTTTCATTCTATTTGTGTGCAGTCAGAGAGTGTGCTGTGATAAAACATGGCATGGAGCACCCAAAGAAGCAAACAAACTTGACAAAGAATCATATGTGCTTTGTCTTTAAACAAAATGCTGAGTGTTAAGTGTGCCTTAAAGCCTTATTTCAACTTCTGCACTGAATCTCTCTATAACCCCAAACTCACTCAGTAGCCTAGTCTCATCAAAATGCAACAATGTGTGTAAACCGTATGGACTGCAGAAGACACATCAATGTGTTAAATCTACCTGCCATCATATCACGTGTTTTCTTAATTCATATCTCAATCAGTTTCCATTAAATACTAAAAAACTCCATCCACTGCCTCAGCTGATACAGCAACCATATTCTTTGCACCAATTGCATTATAAGAAACTCATGATTTATCAGCACTGTTCGCCAACATTGCACACTACATTTATTTCACCATGGTTTCTTGTGTACAAATAAGCAAACAGCATGTCTGAGCAGGAAAATAAATTGCTCTGATGACTGGCTGAACACAACAGAGCAACACAGACACTAATGAATAATCAATATGGCGTAGAGATAGAATCCCCAGGGTTATGTTTGGGTGTTTTAAACAAGTTGTGAGGATGCCTTATTGCTGACTCCTCCTGAGGGTTTTCTGAAGCCAAGCAACTTGGAAGACCTGGACTGGACACAGAGCTCATGGAGAGATTTTTATTTAACCTAAATTTAGGAAAGTTCCCCAGAATGAGCTGGGAGACCTTCCTGGTAAAAGGGACTTCTTCGCTGCCTGTCAGAGTTCAGGTTGCATCTTCCACTGAAATGTATGCTGCCTTAAATAAAACAACAGCATAAGACACTTGGAGAACATGGAGGTATAGTCTGGAGTACTGCATGTGATATTAGGTGGCTAATGGTACTAAGTTTAATGAGCAAGATTTTGAGGCCTCTCTGCTTCCTTGGAGATCAAATTCAGTCTCTTCAAGTGAAAACTTAATACATCTCAGATTTTTGCTATGCATCATCTTTTCAGGTGCTGATCAATGAAGAAATGTTTGAAAATCTATCAGGCTTACAATCTGATGTTAGAGCTCTGAGTTTAACACCAGAGAAAAATGATTAAGTTGCATTAACTATTAGGAACAAAGCAAGCACACAGCAACCTCTTTAAAACTTTAAATATAGTTACAGCCTCTTAACCTTTCATGGCTCAGCAGTGGTCAATGAGGACAGCATTAAATTAGACAGCCGAGAATGACCCCTCCAAACCCACTGGGATAAAAGCAGTGAGAGACTGAAACAGTGGATTTCTGGCAGCCTCTCTTTTGGCAAGCCCTGATGATTATCACTTTGTCAGGGAAGCATTCATTTTGCTTTCAATTGTATGACAGAGAAGAGTCAGTTCCCCTTATTACGCCGGTAATGATAGATTGCTCTGGCTGAGCGCACATGTCCAGCGAGCCTGCCTGCTGCTCTGCTACCTACATCGCTGTTGCCAGAGCAAATGGGTCCTTACTTAAATCTTGTCGAGGGTAAAATTGTGGCCACAGCTAGTCATTACAAAGTGGCACATAAAGTCTAATTTGGCTCATGCTGTGGTGGCTTAAAAGCAGTGTGTGTAGTGTTTTTTACTGCACCCTATCCGCCTCTGTGAAAATGAAACAAATGTGCTCATTCTCCTCAGTGTGACAAATGAAATTTTTGGATGGTACAGTAAGCATCTGTTGTTGGGATGTTTTCTGTCATTTAACTATTAAATATGGAATAGTAGAACCATTGAAAGAAATAATTATCATTATTTTAATGTTCACATTGTTAAAGCATTTTTTTATAAAAACATGGCAATTAAATTGAACAAATTATATTATTTTTTCAGAGAAGGCATTGCCAGTTGAAAGTTTTCTCTAGAGGTCATGCAGTTCTTAAAACTCACCTTGCACGTAAAACAAATACATTCCTTATCTACTATGAAGAAACTGACCACATTGGTTGCAAACTACAGTATATGTTTCATCCCAAGGTTATTCCTATTTTTTGAAGACAGACTTTTTTTTTCAATATTATGCACTAACAGACATAGAAAAAAAGCCTGAGTAATGAATACATGGAGCCCCAATCTTAAAGAGAACGTCCAGAGAGGAGAAAACAGGGGCTTAGCATAGATTAAAGGATGGGATTTATTGATCCTGATGGACATATTTGAGTTAACTTGAGTGGAATATCAATTCATTTACAAAGAAGTGAATAGCAAAAACTTCCAAGGGGTTTTAAACATTGCCAAATGAGTTACTGTCAAATGTAGAAAACTTACAAACTAACTTGCTGTGCAGCTGGATCATCTTGCAAAGTTCCAATATACAATGATTCTGAATGGGTCAAAGTGGCACAGCTCAATCAGCGTCCTCTAGAACAGGAAGGTGGGAGCCACGAGTGAGACGACAGCAGGAAGTGACTGCTCATAGGCTACAGAGATTAGCATAGATGCTAACAACTTCAGTGGTTTAGTCCTGGACTGCATTTCTGTATTACATGAAAAACAAACAACATTGAAAGCATTTCTTAATAGAAAAGATATTTCCTCTCCACTTTCAACATGTTTTGGGAAATGCCTGCTACTTTGTGGTTGATTTGCACACCCCATGAGTTCTTGAAGTGACTGGTATGGTTTGAATGTAGACAATGTTAAGTGCTGTCTTGCTCTGTATTTGTTTGTGATTGTCCATTGTTCTGTTTGTGTTCTGTGTGATGGTGTGCTTTGGCAACATATTATGGAAGGCTGTGGAAACAAATTTCCCTTTTCTGGGTCAATAAAGGTCCATCTATCTATCTATCTATCTATCTATCTATCTATCTATCTATCTATCTATCTATCTATCTATCTATCTATCTATCTATCTATCTATCTATCTATCTATCTATCTATCTATCTATCTATCTATCTATCTATCTATCTATGGCTCCTTTACCCCATGTCAAGTCCAAAACTGAAATATTTTCATGAAATATTGAATAGCCATTTTCACTTGTGCAACCCTGATATTACCAGGATAATTTTGAGGCAGTTTGCCAAGGTTTTTCACTGACATGGTTGTTCACACATTAAAGTGGGAATAGTCCCTACTGGATGGGGGAGAACTAGTGAAGGGGGGCAGGGGGTTTGCAGATAGGCAGAACATGACATCAAACAAGTGCGACAGGAGTCAGTGTCCATAATATGATGGCAGACAAACAATTAAAAATGCAAGATATATCCTTACTTTAATGATACATGTTAAAAAGCATCTCAACAGCTTTGACCAAAGAGCTGAGAACATTGTAGCATACAAAACTTACTATGAATCAGCGTCATGCTCAATTGTGTTTATGTGTCATATATATTTCAAAAAATACAAAATTTTATAAAGTTAAGCAAACCGATTCTTATTTTCATTTCCCTTTCCAGTATGGAGTTATCTTTATTGACTTATAAATCACTCAGCTCAGTCATTACAGCTGCTCAAACACTGGATAACTGCCAAATGACCCAGTCTCTATAAAAACAATGATCTACCCTGGCAGCATGTGCTAAAGTGATGCAAAAGGAAGCAAAATAACATTTGTCATAACTCATAGGACACCAAGGACCTTCAGTGAGAGGCCTTCAAACCCAAACACTGTGTGAATGTTTGTGTGTATGTCACAAACCAAAACAGGCAGCTGTTCACACCAGGCCAGAAAAGAGAGGAGCAGGTCCAGCGACTGAGGCCCTCCTCAGAGTGCTCGTTTCATCTGTTGAGGAGGTCCAGAGATCAGAGGGGGGAACAGTCTCTTATGGGGCCGATGTCAGGGGCCAAAAATAGCGGAAAACGCCTCGCTCTCTGTGACTCATCTGGAGTGTGGTAATTAGCAAGAGACGGTTCACCACCATCGTGGCTGGAACCATACAGTGCTCGGTGGTGACAAGGCCCAAAACAAACGCTCTTTAACAAGGGGACAGGGTGGCAGCAGTGCAGAGTAAGGCTGGAGGGCAGAGGAGCGTCACACTTGGAAGAGACTGGTAATTACCAAATCCTTCCAAGGACCAAGAGGAAGCAAGAAGGGGAGAGAAGGAAGCCAGAGCGACAAGAGGTGAGACATAGCAGAAGTCGCGACCAACAAGAGCTGCCTCATTGTGTGGATCCCTGCTGGATGGAAGTAAGAAGAGTCAAACTATGGACTATGCAAAGCATTAATGTGCTCTAACTCATTGGTTTGTGAAGTGGTGCGTAAACCCAAAGCTGACACCAAAGTCGGAAACGTTCTCTTCATAATGTAATAATGTTGTTATGAAGATGTGGAGCTGTGCTTGGACTTACGCCTCTTGGAAAACATATCCAATGGTTAGCCAACACATCCACTACCCAAAAATTTTAAACATATGTCTCTTACTTTTTTCTTTCATTTCCAACACTGATTATCCTAAAAGTATGTAGCCTACTGAGTTTGGTGAAATGTAGTATGCAGTGTGCCAACAATCTTGAGGTCCACAGAAAACAATTAATACTAAGATGTCATATGCAAGTAAAGTGATATGTGTCACATGCCTTGTTTTCACCAGCTCAATGTGCCAATGTCAATGGTCTAAATTTTGGCCAGTGAAAAAATATATAGAGCAACAGCATCATTATTTTTAGCATTCCTAGACCAGACCAGCTTAGAGTAATGGCCAATGAATAAAACACACTGCCGGCATCATATGCACATCTTTTCGATAGCAATATCTTTAATGGTTGGATGGTATAGCCATTTCATTGATTATCATGTCAGAAGTGACTTTAAGCTGACTGGGTTCCTAAACATCAGTGTTAAACAGCTGATAACAGGTCTGAGAGCAACTATAACTTTTAACTTTATCTTTGGGGATTTTTAACACATGTTGTCAAAGTTTAAATGCTGCATTATATATGTTTAATATGGATTTTCCAGTCGTTTTACCCTGCAGAAACAGTTAACTTACTTCTTTTGCACTCCCATATTAGATTTAATTTTCACCACAGCTTTATTGGAATCTGAACTTCATACCATTTTCTTGCAAACTTTGCCACATCTTCCATAAGATTTAGCTACTATAGGAGGTCCACTCTGCAGCTAAACCAGGAGCAAATCACCCGTCGACGATAATAGGCTCAACAGGCCCCTGGACATTAAATTACACTGCCTGTACATCAACTCATTCAACTCCATTTTCAAAGTAAACAAAACACCCCTTTCGCGTATCATTGCAGACCCTGCTGAGCAAATAAATGCCTTCATCATCTCTGTATGTTCTAGGATAATGTTTTCTTTGCATTTTGAGTCATATTGATTTATGTCTGGACTCAGTAGCATGTGTGTGTGATAGAAAAATAGAGAAATACAGCTGCGAAACAGAGGAGACAGAGGCAGACAGAGACAAGGTGTGTGTGTGTTCACAGCAGACCTCTGAGATGCCACTAGACATAAGCCATTAAACCTTACATAGCTTTCCATATAAAACCACATAATATGTTTTGTGGGAGGGATTGCTGGGGATCAAAGACAGAGCAGCAGATATGAGTTTGTGTTCCTGGCTAGTCGAGGAGGGGGGTTGTCATACCAGACATGGTGAGCACATACATTTCCTTGGGCCCTTGGCGTGTGCAGAGGTTCTGCTGGGTGGACTCATTACTCACTGTGAGCCCTGAGCCTGGGGTTGACGGAGAAGCCTGTGTCACACCCACTACGCACTGTCCGTTGTGTAATCCCTCCTGGGGTTGTGGAATGAGCTTATAATGATGACCAGTTTGATATGGCTTCACCCTCTGACACACACACACACACTCACACACTTGGGAGGCATCCATGCAAACAGTCTGAAACCTGCTCGGATGAAACTGATACTACCTATGCCGAAGTTTCTGCCCTTTGCAGGAAAGTGGAGCTTTTATGTACATACAAATCTTTTAAAAGGAGTGACCTTTTCGATCCATATCACTTCAACCCTCCACAGATAAATTTTAAAACATTTTTGTTAGATTTGTACTGTAAAATTTGTGACTTAAAAGTTTTCAAACTGGTGCAACTGCAACTGCTATACATGTTATGATGCCTTGAGGTGATCATGCTTTATGAATTTCATGAAGTGTGGTTACAATGGTTACAAGCCATTTGTGAATAAATTATCCACAGTGATGGTGGTCAGCTCTGCCCCTTTATACTTATTTGACGATGTAATAATCATGGTGACCCTGTCTGTTCAGTAAGAGTGCATTGTGGCATTACAGAACTGTGAGAAAGCACAACACATCACAAACACACATATACAAAAACTATTTTGCTCCCCCTTCAACTCACCAGATCCTGTTCGCCATTTCTTGTGTTTCCACTGAGTGGCCTGGTATACTTCGTTACAGTTTGTAACAGTTTTTAGGGGTTTTCCTGATCTTGTTTGCATTTCCACTGCCACACGTGACTTTGCTTGTTGGCAGGGATATAAGCCAGGAAGAGAGGATCATGCCAGTTACATAATTGTGTATGACCACAGCAGTGCAAAGGCG
This sequence comes from Scarus forsteni, assembly GCA_036419115.1. NCBI lineage: Eukaryota > Metazoa > Chordata > Actinopteri > Labriformes > Labridae > Scarus > Scarus forsteni. The sequence continues at coordinate 16,036,984 of JAZDUH010000098.1, read as the reverse complement.
CCTAAAGTCGAGTGGGATCGTTAACAAATAACAGTAATGGAGGAAATCCACCTCTTCAGTACTCTGTGGAGCATTGTTTTGTGTGGACATCTTTTTAGCAAAAGTAGCAAACAAATCACACCAAATCCAAGGCGTTTTTTAAATATTGTGTGATATGTGCTTTTGTTTTAGCTGCTGCCAAATGGGAATTGGTTATTTCTCCTTTTTTGATAGTTGAAACACCTTGCATAGTTGTACTGAGCCAAGCTGAACTGGTTTGCTTGTTGGAAACACACATAACACCTCTGTTACCTCCTCTGAACCCAGATTTTTATAAGTTCCAAAGTCAGCGTCTGTGATGCTATTGGGTTTTGGTGCCCATGGCATGGGTAACCTGCATCATTAAGGTTCATACAGCATTCCGGGCACCATATACGGCCATCCAAGTGACATCTTCTTCACAGGCTTGCTTATTTCAGAAAGACAATGCCAAGCAACATTCTGCAAGTGTTACGATAGTGTAGCTCTGTAGTAAAAGAGTGCAGCTATTAGACTGACCTGTTTGCAGTCCAGAATTACCTCCCATTGAAAATGTGCAGCACATGATGAAACGCAAAATATGACAACAAAGATCCAAGACTGTTGAGCATCTAAAGTTGGCCATCAAGCAAGAATGGGAAGACTTCCAACTACAAAGCTTCTACAATTAGTGTCCTTGGCTTCCAACTGCTTATTGAGTGTTGTTAAACGGAAAGGTAGAAAACATGTTCCCCATCCCAGCTTTTTTGGGTTGTGTTGTGGGAATCAAATTCAAACTAGTGTGTATTTGCAACAAAATAATTATTTAAGCACCATTTGTTTTGTCTTTGGAGTGTATTCAATTGGCTATAGGTCAAAAAGGATCTGCACATCATTGTATTCTGGGTGCTTTTTGTAACAGTTTTACTGCCTGTATGAGGATGGGCTACATGGGATGTCTTATGTCCAATCAAAATCTTGGTCAAGACTTGTGCTTGTATAAGGCTTATAAGCTTTCATGCTAAATTCCACCTGTAGCACTTGGCTCTTTTGCATCCAGAAATGTTATTCACAGATTTAACGGTCTCTATTTCAAAAGTTATGCAAGAATTTTTTTTTTTTATGCAGCAAGCTGAAGCGAGCAGATCAGTCTTAAAACAGGGAGTGGTGTAGTTCCCTGACCTGTTTGCACTCGAGGCAGCATAATGAGGCTCACCCCTGCAATTTTTGTCTCTTTATCAAGAATGCTCACAAATCCCTCTGAATGACATCATCTCGTTCTGAGGAGCCATAGCCAAACAGACCAAGAGGAGCAGCACTGAGTGTAGCACACCGATCCAAGACCTCAGCAGTCACTCTCTTGAGCCAGCAGACCTGGACACCAGCGATGAGAAATATGCCAAATACACCCCCCTTCCAACCCCACCCTCCCCCCATTATTTCTGCCCCTCTCCTTGTTCTTGAAAGCTTGGTTACATCATCCTCAGTGTCCACATTTCAATAATGCCTCTGAAATCTCCCACTGGCTACAAGTCTCAGGGGGTGGCTTGGATGAAGAAAGAAAACAGCAGAATGCGTGATGAAGATATAACAAGAGGCATACACTGGTTGAACATTTGGAACATGTCTATCGGATGTAGCTTTCTGTCCGTCCTCTTCTTCGTTCATAATCCCAAGTAAATGTGTAGTGGTAAGCGTTTGTATTGACTCAGGCCGGTCGGCTGAGCTCTCTTTTCAACCTCTCTATACCTCCCCACTATTCAGCCAGTGGGGGGGCTCTGAGCTCCATGCAGGCCCAGCCATAGCAGACATTTTTGTGGTGAAATCATTAAACCCACGTGCAGCTCTCTCTCTGTGGTCACTGGGGGTCGTGCTCCTCTGCCTTTAGCTGAATAAATCATAAAGTTTGCCGGGGGACCACACAAGAAGCCAGCCCAGTGCAGCCAGCCCATCCAGCCTATGTATGCAGCCAGTGCAAAACACATGCACACACACAGCCCCAAACCTTGTTATTTTTCAGAAAAACACAAGCAGGGAGACAGAGACAGCAGAGGCAAGACAGAAGGAGGCAAGAAAGACCCAAAAACATGAGACAGAGAGAACATTGCCTCAAAAATAATGTCAAAGAGGCACTAAAAATATGGTCACGCTTAGTTTTGGGGTCACATTTATCACTTTTTACTTGCAGCTTATTGACATACTAATAAGATGGAAACTTTTGCTTTATTTTATGAGCTTATTAGTATCTTCTTCAGCAATGGCCAATATTAAGAGCAAAGTGGCCAGCTACCAAATGTCTTTTCGTTTATGATATTTAGACATAATTAAACTAACAGTTTGACTAAAAAGATCTTAATATTTTAGTGCCTAATAAAAAGACTTCACTCTTTGATACACTTTGTAGAAGTATTCTCTATTAAATGCATTAATTGTGTATTGAATTTATTTTATTTGCAGAGTGAGTGGCTTTAGAATAAGTGACAAATTTCTGATTAAATGTGTGTAACTGCAGTGAAGTTATATACTAACAGGGGTTCACTTCAGAGTGTGAAACACATTTTAAGTTAAAGGAGACATATCATGCTTGTTTCTCCTTTTCACTATGCCAGACTAGGATGCCTGTAAAGCATTTCTGCCCTCAGTACAAGTCATTTAGTTCCTTCATTGCCCCACAATAGCGTTCTCAAAATCCTCATTTTAGGCCATTATCAAGCTCTCGTTGAAACACGAGGATCTCAGGATGACCTACAGTTACCTTGCAACGTCACAGCCCTTTGTGCTCTGATTGGTCAGTTCTATCGGGGGTAGAGCCAGCCTGTCCTTCTTCTACTGTATTTTCCGGCAGGCTCAAAGCAGCGACCGCGTATTGAGTCCCCCTACAGGCTAGAGCTGGTAATGAGTGAATGTGAGCTAGGGATCTATATACTGCTGCTGGACGACTGTGTTCCTCGGTGACAGTTTTGTGGCTAACGGACATCACAGAGGAGGAAGTGTTTTATCAGATTACTCCAATAAAAAGAAAGGTACCTCGTGTCGTCACAACGATTTAAATCTCGCGGACATCTCGCAATGACCTATTTTCAGAGGCATCAAATCTCGTTCTAGGATATCAGAAAAAATACAATATCTCATTTTTTGAAAATTAATGGGGTGTAAGGTCTTGTTTTCAAAATTATTATATTATATGTAAGTATTAAATCATGCATCAGCATGATATGTCTCCTTTAAATGAACCAGAGTAGAAGAATACATTTTTCAGTACAAAATTCAGCATGCTGAATCAATGTCAAATGGTGGAAAAACATAAAGCCATTATTATCATTGCTAACTCTGCTTGGTGGAAATTTGGAAAGACACCTGAGCTGCATCCTGAAAAACTTTGCCCTAGGTATACTATGGTGGTCTAACTTTTCATCTACACTATCCTTACTTAATGCCATTAGTAGTAACATTCAGCAAACTGTAGACCCATTACTGACCAATATCTATGATGACACAGCTCAAGGCAAAACATAGCAAAGCTGAAGGCAAAAATGAGCTTGCACAGGAGTCTAAACAGAACTACACTGGGCAGTAACACAAATGAACAAACATAAAAACACTGCTCTGTCAAATTAGGATCTGTCTCTCATGTGGAAACCAGCTCATGTAATGTACACAAAAAAGCTGTTGCAACTTTTCTTCCTATATTAAGATGTCATTGTAACCAGGCCAACATCCCTAAATGTTTATTTGCTAAAACATATCTGATAATTGCTTTTTAAAGCATGTTTTTACTAATTCCAGGAGTAAAGCTGTTAGAGGGCACTGATTGCCTCTTAGCTCACTGTTATTTCTCCCCTATTCATTCAATTTGACCGCACATAGCATGTCAGCAAGGTCTACGTATAAATGTGTGATTGCAATTTCTGTGCCATGTCAAAGTTTAAATTCTTCTGCCCCTCTTTGTTAGTGTCCATTCACACATATACGTAAATAAGCTGACTGTACCAATGTAGAGAAATCGTGCCAGTGAAAGTACATTGTGGGGGTCAGTTGGGCAGTGCCAATGCAGGTTGACATACAGTATCTAATAAGGAGAAAAATGTTGTGCTAATGGAATATGGCCCCCTGATTAATTATAGACTGTTGATTTTAAACATTGGCCAATGTAGATGTTGTGCATATAACCCATATAACGCCCAACTGAGGGGAACTTTGGATATCAAAGTTTGTCACAGCTGAACATGTAACAAATGTGTAGTGACAAGAATAACAACTTGCAAGCCATCGCTGGCTAATGTGTCTGGTGGATTGTCTATCCTCCTGAGTGCCACTAAAAAAACACGGTACATACAAGCATGAAAAGAGACTTTTATGGTAATTAAGATGAAATTAATGCACATTAATGACTAAAAATCAGAGAATATGTCACTGATGAGCATTGTTATACAAATTTTAGTATAAATATGGTGGCCTTAAAATAACTATCTTCCAAATTTGTAAAAAGTATTTCTGATGGAACCAAGTCCACAACAATATGGTAAAAGGCAAGTTTAAAGGAAAATAGACCTACCAAAAAGAATTACAAAATAGTACAAGAAGGAAAAATTAAGCATGAAAACAGAAAATGTTAGACTCATGTCAACAACATTTGTTAGTAACATCAGTTTGTACAGGAGTGAAAAACACAACATTTTTCAGAGCAGGCTCAAGAGCGTCATAAAGGAGAGAAATCCTCTCTCCCTGTCTGTCTCTCTCTGGATGACCTCCCCAGACTGATCCTTTAGACCAGACCTGCCTATGAGAGGAGGAAGCACTGTCCTGTCTGAGGATCACATACTGTCTGGGGAACACTTAAACAGTGCCGGCTGAGAATGTGTGTACATACTTCTGTGGGGGTGTGTGTGTTTGTGTGCGTGTGCGGGTCTGAGTCTGAGTTGCACCAATTAATAATATAAAACTCAAGGAACACATAACTCAAAAAGCTGTCATTGTGATCCTAGAGAGAGAAAACTTATGTTTAAGGACACTTTATATTTTAATATGTAGACCAGAAGAACTAGGCTGGATATCTGCTCCAGGGCTGGAAATTAAAAATTTTGACCTTTAATGTTTTTCAATGACAGTGGGTCAAATTACTGTAATTAATGTGAATGGGGTTACTCTTACTGAACACAGTGTTTGCCTAAATACATGTATTAATTAATACCTAATAAATATACTTTCAATTGTACCAATTCACTGACTTTTAAAACATGATCATGCTAATTATTTGAAAAATTGTGATATTTGTAATTACAAGAGGTAGTGATATCAAATACAACAGTGCAATGCAACAAAGTGCAGTATGGCATTTTCAGATATGATTTGACACTGCACAATATGATTAAAGGAAATTTGTTTTAATTAAACACACCATGGGTAGCACAGTGGTGCAGCACAGCAAGAAGGTTGCTGGTGTTGGACCCCCAGTCAGTCACATCCTTTCTGTTCTCCCCATACATGCATGTTTTCTCTCTGGGCTCTCTGGTTTTCTTCCACCATGCAAACAACACATTCATTGGAAACCTTCAGTTTCGGTTTGTGTGTGATGGTTGTCTGTCCATCTCTGTGGCCCTGGGATCAGTTGGTGATCAGTCCTGGGTGTTTCCAGCCTCTTGTTCAATGTTAGCTGGGAAAGGCTCCAGCCTACCTTAACTGTCAAAGGGACAAGCAGTACAGATAATGAATGGATGGACAACAAAACATGACATTATGTGATTACTTATTATATATGATACAAACTGATGCACATGGAATCAGTGTGGTATGAAACATAAAGATGTGAATCTACATTATAACACAATCAAGTCCCTAAGTGTGTGTGTATAGCCTGGAGGTCAAATGGTAAAGTGTAATTGAGTTTCTATAACTCTGTTTTACTTTTTCTAACTTTCTGACTACTTAAAGCACCTTTATACTGTTGGTCACATCTACCAATTCACACTTATATATGGGACTTTTCCCCTACTTGGTATCAGCTCAACTTAGCTTGACTTTCCTTGGTTGTTCTAGTTTTCATTAGGGGTTGCCCCCACCTGGCACAGTTTTTTGTGTCACCTCCAGCAAGGGAGTTCCAAGAAAGCTGAGCCAAAACTTAATGTGACATGGAGACACTGCTGACTTCTGAATGGTATTGCTGTGAGTTAAGGGCATTGATGTGGAAATGACATACCCCTGTTTTTTACTACGTGCTAAATGACTTCTTGAACTCTCCTCTGCTTAAAAAGCATGTTGTTTTGTTGCTTGCGACTATCTTTGGGACAAAATTAATCTCTAAACTTACAAAAAAGTCACAAATGGGCCGGAAGCTCTACCCCCTCTGTCACCTTCTATATTGTTTTGAATATACCTCTGTAGTTTCTGCTTTAAAGATGAACTGATGCAGGCTTTACTGAAGTAAGACAAATGAAGCAGGTAGTGTCTAAAAACTGGTAATCAAGCCAAGTAAAGCAGAGATCACATATGGTCAAGCTCCAATACTTTCATATACACTCACTGATGATTCTGAGTTTCTATTTAAGATGTCCATCAGTATGAGTTGTCTTATTCAAGCCTTTCAAGGACACATTGACATTTGACAGGTGAAGATGGGTTTGGACCCTACTTTTTGATGGTAGAGCATATATATTATTACATTAAAAATATACTTTCTTCACAGAAATGTTTTTGAGCCTATTTTATGGGTTGTTTTACACATCAATGAAAGTTGTTTTCAAAGATGGTGCTCCAATATACAAGAATAAGACTAAGATTGTTGTCGACTTCAGAAAGACGAAGAGAATAGATTCCATCCCAGTTCACCTAACAGGCAAGGAGATTGAAAGAGTGTCCAGTGTTAAATTCATGGGTTTGCATGTCATTACTGACTTCTCCTGGCCTACATGGACACCCACAGTCTACGGAAGAGCAAAAAATACCTTTACTTTCTGAGAAAGATGAAAAGAATCAGCCTGCCACAGAACCTCCTGGTTAACTTTTACAGGTTCACTGTAAAGAGTATCATCATATAATGCATCACATGGTTTAACAACTGTACCAAAAAGGGACCAGAGGGCACTTCAGAGGACCATTTGAACAGCCCAGAGCATCAAAGGGACTCGGCTGTTAGTCATTCAGAACATTTATCTAGCAGAGCCAATAACATTGTCTGCAACCTCAGCTCTTTTTTAAACCTCTCCTTATTTAATCTCTTAAATGTAAGTATTGTCTGTAATGTATACAGTCTTGAGTTCCTTTTCACCTATTTTTAACTCAGGGAGAACCACCGCAATTTTTTTGTATAGCTGTCTTTGCACAGAGATGGAGACTCGAGTTAAAGACTCGTACTCGAGTTGCACTCAAGTCGCATTTTTGGAGACTCCAGACTTGCCTCGAACTCAACCCTGAAGGACTCGAGAATTGACTCGACTCGAGATCAAAGACTCGTGGGCAATCTTTATTTTATGGTGGCATTTTTTGAGTGTGCTGGGAATGTTTGCTCCACTCCCCTCCCTTGCCTCGCCTCGCGTGCGCCACGGTCTTCCTCCAACAGACAACTCCCCACTGAAAGACTATGGTGTCATGCATGCAGTGTTATATATTTCTATACCTCTACGATTCACTTTTCTTCATCTATGGTGTCGTGCTCCTCTGGGACCCTCTGACCTACTGCTGACCTGATGCCCGTGCCTCAGGTTTTGACGTAATGACAAACAATTTAGGAAATTTACGAGCAAGAGTCCATGCATTGTGTTTTATTTTGAAACTTCCGGATACTCCACACAGGGACTTCCTGTCTGGTGCTTTCTTAACGGCAGTAAATTTACGAGGTTTGGAAGCGGACTTCCTCCGTCCCACCCACATGTCAGTCATCATTGATCAGACAATCATCATGGCAAGCACAAATGGAGCAGCTGCCGGAGAAACTCCACCGCCAGCTTCGCTACCCTTTGTGTTGACCTACTGCTACACAAACTTCCAACAGCACGGCTACTACTACTTACTACTTTATTTATTTTATTGTATTGTTAAATGCCATATAGTTTCTTTTTGGCTGCTCATGGCAAGTTTGTTTTGCACCTGACCATGGCATGCATGTGCACTGCAGAAGCTTTCAGAAAGAAAAAACAGTCTGAATAAAAATTTGGATATACTGTATTTTTGCCAGAGGCTACATCATATTTATATATGTGCGTATGTATTTTTGTGTGTGTGAAGACTCTTGACTCGACTCGGACTCCAGATCAAAGACTCGTGACTCCACAAGTCTTGCCCCTCAAAGACTCGAGAATTGACTCGACTCGAGTTCAAAGACTCATGCCTCAACTCGGACTCTAAATCAGAGACTCGTGGGCATCTCTGTCTTTGCATGCTATTGTATGTCAATAAAGTGATTGTTTATTGTTTTTGCCTATATCCCAGGAGGCTTGCCACCTCTCAGGTATAGGTAGGGGGGGTTTATTTAGGAATGGTCAGGAATCACTGCCATATCTTACCACAAAAAGTTTACAAAGACAAACAGTTAGAAACATTCTCACTTATAGGCAATATAGAGTTCACAAAGCCTGTTTCAAACATGTAACTCTAAAATTCTCCAGATATTTTAAGCGTAACTTGCAGTACACTTGTTCATCACTGCAGTGGGTTTTCTAGATATTTGTTTGTTGGTCTTGGAGGGCCAGCAGGGAAATATTAGAAAGTCATGGTTGATAATCGTTATGTATGTAACCTTGGTTAACCCAATGTAAGATCAGGAAGATGGATGAAAATAGATTAAATTAACCAAACGAAGACTTCAGAAGTTTTTGGGACAAAGCTGGAGTACCTGAGAATCTTCACATGCACTGGAAAAAACGTCAACCTGTGCACAGAAAGGCCTTTTGATCAGGATTTGAACCATGAACCTTGATCTAATGCTCCAGTGCTAACTCCTTATTAACACTTCTATCTGTTCACTGGAGAAAGTCATTTAAAGGTCCATTCATTCCTGTGAGGATCTCTGAGATAATATATGTGCTTATAAAACTCCTCTCTGCAATATTTTTATGTGCATCCAGAAAAACTGATCTTATTCACATGGTTTAGGAGACTCCATACAGCAGTGTCATAACTGAGATAACAGGCTTATTAGTTGTTTTTTCTACCTAATTTAAGTGGCAACATATTGATGTGTCTTAGGAGTTACAATCTTATTTTATAATCTTAAATTACCACTTTGTAAATCTGTTTATGTTGTTCTGCTAAAATATGATCAGAATTAAAAAAAAAAATAGATTGTATCTAATAAATACAGATTAAATAATTTGCGTTTTAACTTTTTAACACTTGAAAAAAGCAATTTTTTAGGCTGATATAATGTGCAATCATTGTTTTGAAAGTTTGGTGTGGTTATTTTTGAGTGAAAAGTTAGATGACTTACAGTATGATAATTTGGGCAATGTGGCTAATTTGACTGTGTTTGTGTCTTCGCAATTGCATATTAACACAACATACAATGGTAAATCCAAGCGTGCCATTGTCTTTGTTTCACTGCTCAATGTAGATTTCTTATTTTTTTTTAAAATCTTCTTTAATCCTCAAAGTGCATATATTAATTCTAAATGGCAAAATGGTTAAAATCATCTTCACCTTATATTACTCTTGTTAGTTTTTATGGGCTTTATGGGCTATAAAGTAATGCACTTTAACAAGGAGGCCTCATTTGAATATTAACAGATCTATGGAAGCGTAAATAGGATGTAACACCTTTACTGCTGTGAGACCAATGACAGCCAGGAAAGGCTTTAGCTATATATGAACCTAGAGATAAGCTGTGCCAAATAGGAGTTGATGGATGGACTACATGTAAAAGTCATTCAGATGGCTAAAAAGTCTTACGATTACAGGTCACATCATCCAAGCAGTAGCAGAGTGACCCTTGCAGACATTTAATCACAAGATATACATCTTAATGATTAATGGGATGCATTATAGTATTAATGATATAGAACAATTATAAAATGAAGAAGTCTGGATGGTTTAAAAATACATTTTCAACAATGACTCAAGATATGAGGTGGTCATTGGTACTCTTTTGTCTGCTCTTGCAGGTTTTATGGGGCATTGATTGTTTCGGGCTTCATTTCATTTCTAACTTGCTGTGCTTTGGCCATTAATGAAACTGGTTGTAAAGCTTCCAGTTAATTTTTTCATTTGTTTTGCATTTTTGTGATAGTATTCAATTTTGACCTTTGGTTGTGTTTTTGTTCTTGAATCTTTTCTCTTTTTGAAGCTGTTTTCCTCTAATTGAACTGCAACAAGTCATCATAGGTCGCTTGTCCTCTCCTGTGCTTGTAAGTTTATAACTTGTTCGTTTGTTAGACTGAGAACAGGATAACCTCAGGAGAATAGGTAGGAACGAATTTTGATAAAAAAAATTTGGGGAATGTTTGTTATAGCACAATGACAGAGTGATTTGATGCTGGTGGTGATTCAAACCCAGATCCAGCATTTATTAACTGTGCAGTTTTTCCATATTTTCTCTAAATACTGCTCGACAGTGTAGGAAATGCCTTACCTGCGGTTTGTGCTTTCACTATACAATTTGGCCCAGTGTTTAAACCATTTCACCAATCATTGTTTTGCTCCAAGTGTGGAGACCAGTCTGTGAGTTATGTATGTAACCCATGCATACCCACCACCATTTCCTCTACTTACAGTTCCCACAGTTCTTTCCAAAGTTTTTTTTTCTTCCTTAAACTGCAACCAAACTTAAACATGTCCACATCACCTTGACACTAAACTGTTGTGATCTCACTCTGTTTTATAATACCCTGCCGGCCCGCTCTGTTGTCTGCTCTTTCTTCACTTCCATCAAGCCTCTGTCACCTGACCAAAAGGTTGGGGTCGTCACGCGTGTCACGGTGAGAAATGTAAGTGGCAGAGCAGCCTTGAGAAAGAGCGAGGGCGAGGGTGGAGGTTGAAACTCTACCCTCACCGTTAACGGAGGCCATAGCACCTCTCGACCCCAGGCCACACATTTCTGAGTGAACTTTGGCCCTGTGACCACACCAGTGGTGCTTGGTACCTCCATGAGTCACACACATGCACATACACACATACACAAACCCACTCACACACACGCATGCAGAGTGTATCCACAGACACCCTCTGGCTTGCAGGCACGCAGCCATTACCTGGAGATTGTATCAGTGTCAGTTTGTGGGGGATTCTTGCTCCCTGGGGTAAAGCTGAGAGGGCAGGCGCCTGATCTCTCTGTGAAATGTTAATGTGGAACAAAACAGGCTGAACTCAGAGTGTGGCAATATGCCGTGCCCTGATCATTGGTTAAGAAACTCTATCCCCTTCAGCATCAATTGGCATGAGACCAAGCCCAGAACAAATCAGACAGCTTTGAGTGCTTTGTGGAGCTTTTTAAGGGCACATTGATGGATCGCTGAGGCAGGCTTTACAGTATATCTGCAGCGCTCCAAGACAAAAATCTTCCATTTAAGCTAGTCTTCATTAGCGCTGGAATTTTGATTTTAAAGACAGCAAATTGGCCGAGCAACACAGCTTGCTCTTATCAAAGTCTAGAAGCCAGGGATCTGGAAATGCCTTGCTTTGTTGAGTGTTTAGTTTATCTGTCCTGTAATTGCACATTGTAAAACCATCTTTCTGGGCTTCTTGCTATCCCCAGTGGCCAATGTAACCATCTGGCCCTTGCAAAGATCTGAGCAGGAAGTTATGTGAGACGTAAGAGGATAGGAACTCTGATAACGGATATTTAGCCTCGTTTAAGTCTCCACAAGAATCCTGCCATTTTCTATAGTGGCTGTCGCTGCATGTTCGCAAAGGAGAGCACAAACCTCTGTCAAGGCATTTCCAACATTGTCTGGCAAAATAGTGTTCACATTAAAATGAGCCACAAAGCAATGTTTGACTGACTATACGTTTGGGCAAAAAACTTCACATTTCACAAATTTCATGCAGCAATTGGCTGTTTTCTTCTACATGTGCACAAGGATTCAGCCAATATGCTGTTTGGCTCTAGGGACTCATAAAGACAAAACAACAGCAAAGTAAACTAATACTGAAACAAATATGGATGGTTTTGACTCAAGTGATGTAAGTATTAACAGTGGTAGCACTACTAGTCTTTCATTCTGCTCTCAGTTAGATGTCCATATTTCTGGGCTGACTGTGGCCACTTTGGTTGAGAGGTAATATGCTAACTTAATGCAATACTGCTTACATGCAACTTAATCGCAAATATTTCGATCAACTGCACTGTTCATACAAGATATTTCTGATACTATTTGTTTGTTCCAAAGCATTAATTTAATGTCCTTCGTTCATAGTCATTTTGGCAACAAGGTAGCAGCCATTAAGCATTGCTACAAAGGTTTCTGGTGTAAGGCTGCAGATCAGAATGAGCATTTGACTATGGGTTTCAGCCTGGATTGATAAAAATGTTTAAAGTTAGAATGACCAACGTGCAGATCTAATGCTGGCTATTAAGTTAGCCAATGTGTGTATTGTGTAGCAATCACTGTGGAATTCTTGTCTGCTGACCTGTAAATAAAACCTGCAGGCATGACATGAAAGAGCCACTGATCCCAAACAATGATGCAGCAGAGGTGGGCTGAGCCAACAACATGTCTTTGCACGTTATCTTTTGTAAGTGTTTGATTGAAAGCTCCCTTGTGGCAAAACTGATATGTATTTAACCAAACATTCTTGCAATTATAGCGCTGAGTGAAACATACCCCAGGTGAGTCATGTCTGCTTTGGTGGACAGGTGGAGAATATGCAGACCACTATGTTACTCGACCTGTACATAGATGGTTCATTGAATCAGAAATTCTGGCACCTCCTTACATAAGTGCAGGTGGATGGAGCACACAGCCAAGTCTTTGTGCACACTTGCATTGCATATTCGCAAGGAGCACCTGCTGTGATTCCAAACAAGTATGGCTGTTTTACGAGTGTCTGTGTCAACTGCATGACATGAGCAAAGAAAAATCTTTCTCCTGCCCTTAGACTTCTATCATTCCAGGTCATCAAGGCATGTGTTGCATGTATATTTTTATCATACCCAAACAATAAATGACTCTGTTAGCACTTTGAATCAAGTGGTTGGAAAGCTGGGCAATATGTACAATTTTAAGATGTATTTTAATATATTTTTAAATGTCAGAGATTAAGACACTAGCTTATGGATCAATACAGTCTATGTTTATGTTAATTAAAAGAAATGGCAGACCTAGTACAAATTGATAAATTAAAAAAATGTGTATTAATTGTTTTTATACTAAAAATCAGCAGATACATTTCACCCTCATGTGACCCTCTCTTGGGCGATGAACGTCTCTAGGTGTAATTGCATTGTTGTCTCACACAAAACTGATGCCCCCTGTCACAGGATATGTGCTTTTGACATACACATTGTGGCCAGGCTGGCTGGTAAAGACCCTATGAGTAACCAGTGAACTATATCCTCTGGTAGAAGACAGAAGTGTGGATATATTGATGTCTAGTTTGGCTTTTCTTGGCTCAGTTGCCAAGGACCTGCAAACCGTTTGCATTAAGAATATGCGAATACTATTTAACTGTTACCATGTTGATAGAAAGTCAGCTCTATTTTTACTGTAGTCTGGCTTCTTGCTCATTCGCTTTCTCTTTTCTTACCCTTTTTTTGTTCTTTAACCATTTTGCATCAGCTATTGTGGAACACACAACAGAGATGGACAGACTACCTCTTATGCTACGGCAACAGCGCACAGGAATTGGCAAATTTAAATGCGTGTAGTTCCCGATGCTGAACACTGGACCTTTTTGACAAGCTGAGGGGCGACGCGCTGACGCGTGTCTCTGCGCAGGAGGAGTAGAGAGCCGGAGCCAGTCGGACTTAGTGATGACCCGTGCAGGCAAATCCAGCTGAAAACGAATATTTACAGAACTTACCTTCAAAACCTGTCTCCTCAGTGACTTTCACCCAAGCCTGCTCCTTTTTGTAGAGTACACACGTCAAATTGTATAGCTCCAGATGATGGCAAACAGCGCAGATCAACCTCTCCTCCATCTTTCAGCGTGGTTGGAGCCGGAGCAGGCGGCCGGAGCGTCACACGTCATCAAATCAATGACGTGGGGGGGAATGTCATCGCTGATTGGCTGCTGCGGCAAAGCGTCACGTGAATTTGCGTCGAAAGTTCAATATTTTCAACTCGAGCGTAGAGGCAATTGACGCCCCAAACAAGGCGGACGCTCCATACGAGCCGTGCCAAACGCGTCCAACGCGCCGCCCGGGGCGAATCTGTGTCCAAATGCATCTTTGCATTGACTTTGTATGTAATCTCAACACGCTTCTTTGCCAATTCACGTCCGGTGTGACTGTAGCTTCATAATGACAAACTGGCTCTCCCAGGCTTAGTAAACTTGAAAAGCTGTAAACCCTTCCCACACCATGAACTCACTGTTAGTATGGTTTGCTGCTAAACCCACAAAGTGCTAACAGCAAGGGACAAGGGCAATCTGAGAGAGTGGGATGGATGTCATTCTAGCAGTTGACAGTCTGCCTGCTATCAGATCAAATTTGAAACTAATCTTTTAAGATGGAGAAATAACAATGCTCTGTCTGATAGGTTAAATATACTCCCCCAAAAAAGTTTGGAAAAATTATTTTGGTTGATTTTTTTCCTCCCCTTTATAAAACCAATTGGTATTTTCTTTGATTTTGTTGGAAAGCCTTATTTGTCATTTTTACAACAAGGTAGAACTTGTAAGGATATGCTTTTGTGGAGTGAGCATCACAGTTATCCATTCGGGTAGTGGCCCAAAAAATGTGCCAAAATTCACTGCACTGGAAGCTGGTGTTCTGGTTTGGAGAATAGTAACACTGTTTTGTGCTGGCACCAAATCTAATCATTTCTGACCATATTCATGATAATACACACAATATTCGAGAGTTTTGGAACTTTTTGATAACCACAATAACCATACTTAGTTCCAACTTGTGTTATACAATAAGTCACAAGAAAGAGAGTCTCTGAGCAAAAAAACAAAAAAGCAGCTCATCTTGGGGTGTTTAAGACTGTTTACCATGTTAGACAGAGATCAGTATACTAGAGACAAGTTTATTATATTGATGTTTTGATAACAGAATGCTGTAACAAATAAAAAGTGTGTTAAAATTCTTCTCAACAAAAATTTAATTTGACCTTGGTCCATTACCATTACTTTTGTCCTGGTAACACAGTGTGATTGTAAATGATGAGAGCGTTTGATTATCTCCAGTGTCCACACCTACCTAGAAGGCTGGAAACAGACACAGTGGTATAAAGACAAGGAGGTCCAAAGAGAGTCACCCCTCCAATGGCACTTGCTCTGCACAAATCCCTCTTTATGCTCCTGTTTATTATGGTCCCAAGTAATCCATGCCTTGTGCACTACACCAGGGCTGCCATATGTCAACATCTTGCTGGTGGTTTCACAGGGCTACAAACAACAGATAGGGTGCACTGAACCTACCATGTAAACTTTATAAAACACATTCAGCAGAACTGTAATTATTTACAAAACCAGAGCATGGGAATATTTTCAGGAAGGGAGGGAGAATTTTCTTTTTTGGAGCAACAAAAGTTTGTTGCCTGTGGCTTTGTGATAAAAACTTTGATAGCAATAGTTTTGTACAATCATGTTGCAACTGTCTTGTTTGAAATCAAAGCATGTAGTTAAAAGAATAGAACATAAATTGTGTACAAATGTTTTAGTTTGTTTAGCTTTCTCTGAATGCCTGAACCTCGTTCTTGTGTGTCAGTACTTCACCTTAAGTGTTTAGTGCCTTCATGGTGTTATGCAGAGCCCTGCAAAATGTAATCCACCTTTCCGTAGAGCAGGCGTGGCAAAAAAAAAGAAGAAATTGGGTGGGTAAGGGGGTTGTTGGTGAGGAGGGGGGGGTATTTTTGTAAGCACCCCTACAATGCTCCACCTGTGCCTCAGCCATACCCCAGAGGACCACCCACTTAGGGAGGGAGAG
Organism: Scarus forsteni; assembly: GCA_036419115.1. Lineage (NCBI taxonomy): Eukaryota > Metazoa > Chordata > Actinopteri > Labriformes > Labridae > Scarus > Scarus forsteni. The sequence continues at coordinate 16,020,969 of JAZDUH010000098.1, read as the reverse complement.
GGCAGTCGAGAATCCCTATAACCTCTTTGGGTGGGCAATAAGGCCCTGCGCTGAAGTAGAGTGTTTGAGACAACTGAAAGACTCAGGATGAACAACTCTTTGCGAATACTATCACACCAGCAGTAAAGAATAGAGAGTGCTGGTGTGAATTAAAGAGGTGCTACATCAGGGCAGGCCCCCTGTGCATGTGTGTGTGCATGAGTGTGAAGTTGAGAAAAACTCACAAACATTTTAAATTCTTGGTTACCTTTAACTCACTGAGAAAAACTGATTTCCATCCCCTGAAGAACAGAATGTACATTTTTCGGAACAAAATGAGAGCTAATAATAGAAATGCGACAGAATCTCTGACAACCTCAGCTGTTTCACTTGTTGTTTTGACTTTATGGCTTTTTTCAACTAAAAGTGCTCCAAGAGCACAAACCTCAGCCTGAGCGAGTTATTATCGACAATGTGGAAAACCGCCCTACTGTGCAATGTTAACAAATCCTTCAAAAAATCCTGGATCTACACCAGGATTTGGATCGCCACCAAAATGTATTTACTTCTTCTTTGTACCCTGACCAACATGTCCTGAAAATGTCATCACAATTTGTGGAGAATTTATTGAATTATCTTGCTCATAGTCAAAGAGATAAACAGAGGGATAGACAGACAAACAAATAAATGGGGAACCGCTAACAAAAACAGAAAACATTAACAAAATAGCCATCAACTGTTTTTCCTTTTTTGTGATATATTTCACATGAGGGAGTAAAGCTGTTAAAAGTAGTGTTCAGATTTGTGCCCCAAGCTAGCTCTCAGCTGGAACCAGGAAACAATGTTAAGGAGCTTCTATTGCCATACTCTGCCTACAGTGGGTGTTGACATGGTTTACTGGTTGGTAAATGTTGAGTGCAATTTTGGTTGAATAAAGTCCCAAATAAAAAACCCAGTAAATAACAAGTCTACTGCTGGGGTGGGCAAAGCCAAATAGTTACTTGTAACTATTTAGTTTGGCGTGCCATAATGGGAACATGCACTTAAGAAAACCACATTTCAGTATGTGTGACTTCAACAGAATTTCTTAGTGTGTGCTGATATGTTAGTCTGATAGAAACCTGAAAAAATAAGTATTTAGAATAGATTAAATTGGATTGAATGGAAATGTATTAATCCCTTTGGGAAAAACCCCCACAGGGAAATTAAGATTCCAATAGCAGTTGAAAAGTAGATAGAAAGATATACAGTATATAAAAGATACTGTAGATATAAACAAATATAAAAATAAATAAATATAAATAATACAAAACTATATACGGCAACTGACTGGCTACTGCTCATTCCAGTCTGTCTTCCTGTTTCTCCTCATCCCCCCCAATGGGGAGTTGTACAGTCTGATGGCCTGAGGGACAAAAGAGTTTTTCAGTCTGATGGTCCTGCACTTGGGAAGAAGTAGTCTTGGGCTGAACAGGCTTCTCTGGTTGCTGAAGACAGTGGGCAGAGGTAACTGGCATCATCCTTAATGTCCAGCAGTTTTTCTAGTGTTCTTTCCTCTACCACCATCACTTTCCCTTGTTTTCAGGACAAACTAACATACATAGATAATGTATTGTAAGATCACATTTTGCATGCAGTTTTTGCTCCTTAGTCAGACCAGACTGGGCTAGATATTTTATACCTGCTTGATAGACTACACATCGGTTTGACCTGTAAAACAAGAAGCATTCACTTGAAAGCCCGCAGCATGCTCACACATAGCAGAAATGCTAAGCATTACATTAGCGCACATCCCAATAACTGGGAAAAGCGGTACTGTTGTTTGTTTCAGCTATAGCAGTAGACCTAAAGGTTATCATTTATCAATTTTTTTTACCATAAATAACACGTATAGCTTCTGTTAAATGTTAAAATATATTTGTAGTTACAGCACACCACCAGTTAGGTGATAGCTAACTTGTCGACAGCCAGTCAATGGGATAAAGGTCCATAGTTACATTCTTATGGTCCGTTCCATTCACCTCAAAAATTGGATGCGGAGACTGAAGATTACGCCACACCCAAGTTAAACGTGTTATAGTAATAAGTTGGTAAAGACAGGTTTCCTGTATATCATCTGACATCTGTAGAAGAAATTCTGACTAAACATATCTAATTTGCAATTCAGACATTCCAACCTCTAAAATCAATTGAAAGCACAATCAGACAAGCTGGGGAAGAATCACATTAATAAAATGGATTTTCATTGGATCATTTGAATTGTCTTATCAAGCAATTACTGTTTCTTGACTCTGCTTCCACCAACTGACTGTCATAGGTTTGTGAAAAGCACAGGTGGAAGGATGGGGGGCGGAGTCTAGCAGTACAAGGACGTCTTGGTCTATAGAATGTGCAGCCATTGCAGACAATAACTGTGGTCCATCAATATTTCTATGGCATCTAGTGTTTCTAGGGCAATGGTACATATGTTTCGTCTTTTCATGGAGGCTCTGTCATGGCTGTTGATCCCATAAGACATGAACCTATGCAACTCTGAAAACAAACGTTTTCTCTGGGTTTGTAAACTATTGGAAAGATTTCATATTGTAAATAAGTAAAAATAAGTAAATTTTGAAGTTAATCCATGAATGGATGTGAGGGATATATATTTTATATATGGACCAATGTTCAGTGATGTGATTTTTCAAAAAATTTTGGAAACATTTTGCATCTGGACAAATATATGGATCAGCACCAAAATGTAATGGCTTCTTCCTTGGACCAAACCACTCCTCTGATAAAATTTTCATGTAAGTCCATCCTTTAACTTTTGCGTAATCTTGTTAATAGATAAACAAACAGATACACAAACACACAAACAAACAAACAAATAGACACTGGCAAAAAACAAAACCACCTGGACCTTGGCGCTTTTTTCTTTAAATTCTGGTGCAAAAATGTGATGATTTTACCTTTAAATGTACAGAAATGGAAATAAAAAAAACATCATGATGTACAGATGAAGCTTTTACTGATTCTTTTACACCTACACTCTCCTCTTCTCCTCTGACATCGGCACTTTTAACGTGAATTTCATGCCAATAATCATAAACATTACTAACTGTCAGTTACTGTTGCAGCATGAAACAGCTAACAGCAGATGAGCAGCAGGCCTCCTCAGAGGACACACACTAAGGTCCCAGAGGTCAGAGACACACTTCACTATTACCAACATAATGCTGAGCAGGTTTGGTGCGGAGGGGATCCCGATGTTAATATGAAACACAAGGGACAAAGATACAAATAACTCTAAGGGTTTGTTTATATAACTTTGTAAATAAACCAAGAAGACAAAGAAAAAGCGGCCGTCATGACGACATCAGTGACTCACCGCTGTAATGGAGTTTTATTTTGACATTTAGACTGCACATTTCAAAAGATTAAAAACGTCTCTCTCTTTGGTCAGGTTTTCTTACAAATAAAACATGAAAACGAAATAACTCTGTTCGTGTTGTGGAATATTTATCCTTGAGCATTTTTATAAGCCCTTTATGGGTTTTGCCAGGAACAACCTAAAAGGTAGCCCCTGCCAATCTGTTAGAACTACATCAATTTAATTTCCGGATTTTTCCAGTAATTTTTTCAGCTGTCAAGACGTATTAAGTCTGATGACTGTTGGCAAAACTTAGCTGCAGAAACAAAGCTGTGGCATAATTAGTAGCACATGAAGTCATGTACAGGCCATCAATGAAACATTAAAATATTTCAATCTAAATCTTTTTCTTCATCTTTCGGGTTCATTCTCTGAGGTAAATTTTAACAGAGAGCATTAAATAGCTGTGGCCTGAAAACAAAAAAAATTGACTTCATTTGATAGCATTGAAGGCCACATTTTTCCAAAATACACCCTTTACGGTTTTATCAAACTAAATATGCCTACTTCTTATCTTTAACTTCATCCCAGAGTCAAAAAACATCCTTTCATCCCCCTGATAGTTGCTCCTTCATTAAAAATGTGTGCTCAAACACTATTAAATTTATTACCCTAATAATGTCCTTAAAGGATATGCCCTCCAACCTAACTGGGACACATACTCTTTGCCAGGTGTTTCTTCAGTCTGCAGGTTGCTCCAGTTAAAGGGGACATATCATGCATGTTTCTCCTTTTCACTATGCCAGACTAGGATGCCTGTAAAGCATTTCTGCCCTCAGTACAGGTCATTTAGTTCCTTCATTGCCCCACAATAGCGTTCTCAAAATCCTCATTTTAGGCCATTAACAAGGTCTCATTGAAATGCTCGGATCTGAGGATGACCTAAAGTTACCTCGCAACGTCACAGCCCTTTGTGCTCTGATTGGTCAGGTCTATCGGGGGTAGAGCCAGCCTGTCCTTCTTCCACTGTATTGTCCGGCAGGCTCAAAGCAGCGAGCGCGTATTGAGTTCCCCTACAGGCCAGAGCAGGTAATGAGTGAATGTGAGCTAGGGATCTATAAACCCCTGCTGGTGGATGTGTTCCTCGGTGACGGTTTTGTGGCTAACAGACATCACAGAGGAGGAAGTGTTTTATCAGATTACTCCAATAAAAAGAAAGGTACCTCGTGATGTCACGACGTTTGAAATCTCGCGGATATCTCGCAATGACCTATTTTCAGAGGCATCAAATCTCGTTCTAGAATATCAGAAAAAATACAACATCTCATTTTTTGAAAATTAAGGGGGTGTAAGGTCTTGTTTTCAAATTTATTATATTATATGTAAGTATTAAATCATGCATCAGCATGATATGTATCCTTTAAAGGAACATTTCTAGGCATGTCTGTGCAGCCACAGTAAACATTAGAGCACAGCACTGAAAAGCCTTCTGCGAGGGGCATGGTCTGACACCGCTCAGAATGATATACACTAAAACAACCTGCGCTGTGCAGGACTGAAACAGAGGGATTTAAAAGCATGTCAAAATCCAATATCTGAGAGAATACAATCATATTGAATTATATTACACCAGTGGTTCCAAAACATTTCGCAGCCTTTACCCCTTCAGACACTTCACCTCCAGCCTTGTACTCACTACTCTCACACACTTATAGCAGCTAGAAAAAGTCTGTAAGCCTACCGCCACACCAGCTTCCTACATTTATCATACATAACATACAAATAAAATCTCTAAAGGCAGCTATTTCTCATTTACCAGCAATGTCAGTGGGCAACACAAGTTCACTTTTGTAAAAGCAATGTACATTTCTGAAACATATTCAGTTTTGAACTTAAAGGTGTTACAAACCACATCTTTTTTTTTTATTTTTTTAATATATTTTTTGGGTATTTTGTGCCTTTAATGATAGGAGAGAGACAGTGGATAGGCTTGTGAAAGGGGGAGAGAGAGTAGGGGAAGACATCCTGCAAACTGGTCACAGGTGGGATTCGAACCTGGACCGGCAGAAGCAAGTACATGGGGTGCCTGGTTGCTAACCACTCCGCCAAACCAGCACCCCACAAACCACATCTTTAATAAGATGGCTGGCTGGCTGAATTTATGTTACTATATGAATCTTAGATAATTCAGGGCAGATTTCTTTCTCCAAGATGCCTCATCAAGCAATCCTCCAGCCTCTCTGCCAACACTTCAGGCCTTCATAATACAAACATTTGCCAGTTTAAACTAGAACTACCATATCAACTGTTTGAAACCTGACAGATATTCACGTACCCCGACATCACTTTGCATACCCCCAGTTTGTGAATCACTGTATAACACTGTATTATATCATTTTTTTGTATCTAATTATGTCATGTCTAATGTAGTGTGATTTGATGGGATGTGATTTCATATCATTTTAAATATTTTCATGCCATGTAATGTTATATAATATCATGTAATGACTTGATGTGATGTTGTGTGATGTCATATCGTTTCATGTCAGGTCAAGTCTCTTTGTGTCACATCATATCATGTCACATCCTATCATGTCATGTCATACCATGTCATGTAATGTAATGTTATATTGTGTCATGTCATTTAAATCATGTAATGTCCTGATATAATGGGATATGATGTTCTATAATTTCATATCATGTCATGTCTCTACATGTAAAGTAGTTTAAAATACTTTTTGTATCTAAATATGTCATATTCTATTGTTTCATATCAAATTGTATCTTATATCTATTATCTGCTGGATTGGTTCCTTTTTCAAAAACAAACAAAAAAAAAGACTGCAGCAGATTGTGAGAACTTACTTTTCTCTCCAGAGCCAGAGTTAAAAAAAACAACAACAAAAAACAAACAAAAAAACACAAGCTATCTTGTCCAACCCCATTTACTCCTGTACAACTCGTTTCTTGAATAACACCATGTGACCTGATGTAATCTTAATATGTAACTACTGGGTATGTTTTAGTTCTTTTTGTGTTTTGGACTTAGTGTAATCACCCTTCAGGGATGAATTATATAATAATAATAATCATGTTGTGTTATGTTCACATCACATCACATTGGGTCATATCATATTGTATTGTATGGTATCATGCCATATTGTATTGTCTTATAACACACTGTAGAATATTGTTTTGTTTTATTTCTCTGACACTGATGCCATGTAGTAAAATGTTCCATAAAATCAAGTTATTTTTTCCTTTTTCTTCATGACAAGTCTGAATGACTTAGAAAAGTGTGTCTGTCCACTTGACAAAATAGAGAAACCTCTACAGAAAAATATACTCATATTTACAAATGACAAATGCCTCTTCAATCAGTGCTTGGGAACCAGATATCTTGTTGGGAAAACAAACAGCCTTGAGTAAATTACAACCTCTTTTTGTCACAGGTAATTCTGCTTGAGAGAGTCAGGGTAAATTGCACATAATGGCGAGGTGTGAGGATGAGCGTCTGGTTGTGTTTGCTTGTATCTATCTTTGCTTATATGTATGTGAGTGATTGATGGCTGAGGAAAGAGGTGAAGGCCTCCTCCCCGGTGGTCTGGCTGGGCTCTTAGCCACTGTGCAATGATGGCTGCTGCTGCTATCCCTGACCCACATCACCCACATCATTGACACTAAACCGACCGCCAATCTTCTGCTGGCCCATTGCCTTTGGCTCCGACTGCACTGGGGCTGTTTGGATTATCACCCTGCTCCATAATGAAGATGGAACAATAATGAGGAACATTGCATCCACAAAGTGAAAGATAAGGTTTGTTTGTCTATCGTAATCATCAGGCCCTGTTTTTAAACGTGGTGCATGGTGCTGTGAGGGCCAAGCCTGCGGTTCACGTGTTAAGTGGCAAACACAGGGAGGATAAAACAGCTCAGGAACACTATCCCATGTTCAAATAAACAGAGGTGTGTGGGGTCTGAAGGACAAACACACATTCATTAGGTGTCTCAGTGCCTCCAGACTCCAAGTGTTTGTGCAGTGATGCAAACACTCACACATGTACACACAAACACACGCACAGTCCCCCTTACTCTTACTCTTTTTTTTTTCTTTTTTTTGAGCTCTGATTCTCTCTTTTTCTCTGACACCATGACTTGCTTAGTGTCCAGCCCCCCCAATTAGACAATCAAACAGCTCCACTGACCCTTAGCTTCTCTGGGTTTGGAGTTTACACCCCAACATGGGCCGCCCATTCCTGTTTACCCAAGGAACCTGACTGATGGATCGTATTGTTTGGCCTTTTGCAGCTATAATTGGCTCTGTTGTATAGGTTAAAGCTTGGGATATATTCTGCAGACCCCAAACATGCCACACATGGCCTCTGGGTCAATAACACTCATATCAGTCCAGGGCCCCCTAAATGGTAAAAGGGTCAGGAGTGAACATCACTGGCTCGCTAACGACATTGGCCGCTGAGGATGACTTCAACATCGTAGCCCCTCCATCAGTCTCCAACCCCACAAACCAGAGACTCAAATTAGCCAAGAGTGCTTTCTTACCCCCCATCACCCAGTAAATATTTATCCAAGACTCCACACTGTGACACATAGCCAGTCCAAACAACCTGCTGAACAATTGTCATTGGTACTCTCTTTATACTGCACTGTCTCCTATATACATCCATGTGTCAACATATTTGACCCTAAAATGCTGTGATATTTTGTTGTATTAAAATATGAAATTAGACTAACTATTAACTCAAGACCACACTGTTAAAAAAATATATAAATGTTTCCTCTTAGCATGTTATTTATACATTGCTATTGCTGTATCAAGCAACATAAAAGCACTTCTTGCAGAGCCTATTTACTGATTTTTAGGGGGTTTAGACATGTAGACATTATCAAATTAAAAAAAAAACTACCAGACAAATATTGGCATTTGCTACTTTTTTCTCTTCTAGCAGCACTTGTAAATGACAAAAACTAAATAATAATAATACATTTGATTTGGAGGTGCTTTTCAAGTCACCCAAGGTCACCTTACTGAGAATAAAAGCATATAACAAAACATCAACATAAAAACAATGAAGTGCACAATGTCCAATTACAGGGAATATGCCAGTTTTAACAGGTGAGTTTTGAGTTGGGTTTTGAAAGATGTGATGGAGTCTGACTATCTAATGTGTGGGGGGAGGGAGTTCCAGAGTCTGGGTTGGGGCAGCTGAAGGCTTGGCACCCATGGTACTGAGGTGTGATGTGTGATTAAAGTCAATTTTGAAGCAAGAAAATCCTGCATTTCCCAGAGTATCCAAACAAGAATAGCTGAAAAAGAAAAAGTTGTGAAACAACAAGAACTCTGCTTGTATTATGTACGGGCTATGACTTATCTTTAAATCCTAGTAGTTATGGTTGACCCAGTCATCTAGAAGGAAGGCTGTCCAAACCATTTGACAGGTGGCTACAGGTATGGTTACATTCATAATGCAAACACTAAAGATTTTTTGAAAGCAAGTTGGAGTCTACTCCTCAAACATGATTATCACCATTCTTGGGTTTCATAACAACCCGGTGTTAACCCTTTTGGTGATGTTACCGAGGCTGTTCTGGGTAATTCCTAAGTCACACATTCCCGTTTCTCATAGCGACTCTGCACGACTGTACACGATTGAGGAAGCTGGTGTGATCGCTATGATACGGGATTAAATTACTGTCCCACCCCTGGAGACACTCCGTAAATACACCGTCAGTGGCGCAGCTACAGCGCTTCAGGGGGTGTTTGTCCCGCTCCAGTTAGGTTAATACAGCGATATGACGAGGATTCCATCCCGCTGGCAGGACATCAGCCCCGCTCGAGCTCAGTTCGAGTCACGTAAGCCCCGACTGAGCCCCGTCGCTTGCGCCATCTTGAACAGGACACAGTGGGGCTCAAGCAGATACATCCTTGTCAGTCGTCCTCATAAAGCTTTCAGGATTGAGCCACGATTGGGCCACGATCAGCTCGACTGAGCTCCGTACATGCCCAGCTAATATCGCTCGCATTAGGACTGCATTAGGCTTCCACCCCGCTATACCGAGAGCGGCGATTCTCCACGACAGTTTTGAACAGTTCAAAACTGTCGTGGAGCTTCTACGTTCCCCTCCGTTCATCCACGACTATACAATGCTGATCCAGACCAAGTAGGGTATGCACCACGACCAAAGCACGTTTCATCAGGATTATGACAATCGTGCACAATCGCCATGAGAAACGGGAATGTGTGACTGGGGCTTAAGCTGGCTATCGGTGGGCTCTGAGATTTCTTTTAAAAATTGCAGGACATGCATGGGCACATTTTACTCCATTTTACTATGCTATGTGTAGGTATTGGTAATTTCCAAGAGACATAGGAATTTTGTTGCCATCATGTTAAAATGTCCTTTGTGTAAATTCTGATCACAGGGAGCTAGTAGCAGCCAATAAACAGAACTACAGTGATTTCATGAGGATAACTGCATTATACACCAGACAGATTGTATAACTGTGGCTTCCTGTATTTATCAAAAGAACCCATCAAAATTTAGCAAAACTGAAATGTAAATACGGTGTAAGTATTAAGTTAATCAAATTTGCAGTTTAGCAACTGATCATTGTGCATCCCTATTACCAGTCCATTAAAAACAGTTCTGTGACTCACTTCAGGGGTCCCAACCCACTATTTGAGAACCACTCCCCTGCATTCATGTAACAAAATTATGCTTTGGAATCTGCTTTTTTTCTGAAGTGAGGGAACTCCTTCAGACTGTATGTTATGATGGAAAATAATTTAGTCGTGTGGATCAAGAGTTATAAATGATTCAGCCAGTGGTTGCTAAGCATCGACAAAGACAGGTACAAACATGTGACACCTCTTTGTTTGACCATGGGTGAGCTGCCACACATTGGGTATGCAAACATTTACTGAAATATGGCTTCTTGTCCCTGGGTCCTTTGCTAATGAGGCTGCAGGCACAGGAATTTATGGACGTCCAGCATTTTGAGTTGATCTTGGAGACCACACCAATTCCAATAAATGTGATGGTTTTCATGTTTTTATGCCCGTAAGTCTGTGTTGCACTCTCAGGTTTCATTTTCATCCTCGACGGAGGCCTACAGCAGTGATGAAACAGCAGAGAGCTTACAATAACTGAGCTGTGTTCCAACAATGATAGAAGTTTGTATTGTGACTGTGGATACCCATACTGCCAAATACTGTTATTTTCACCAGATAATGCTGCACTGTGTTTGGGAGCCGACCAAAGTCGGCCAAATAGACAACTCAGTGTGAGCACAGAGTAAGACAAAGGAAAGAATAGGCTTTGTAATAAACAGTGATCATAATATAAAGTGATGCATTGCACCACCTAAAATTTGAAGCAGTTTTCAGGCCTTGTCAGAGAGCGCCACTGCAGGCATATATTTTAAGGTTATTTCTTTCAGCACGGACCTTTTGGTGAGCCCAGTCCTAATGTGCCTTCTAACTTAAATGACCAGATTTATAGTAGAGCTAAGTGAGAAACAGCGCCAAGTTTAGATGTTACAGATACAAAACAGAAGAATGATTCATGAAGTGAGAGCTTGGCTGAGTAGTGTCCTGAAAGCAGGTTAGCCCACTCAAAGTAATTTCAAACAGTTCCAAAATCACAGCATCTGGAGCAGACATGAGAATAAATTCCCTAACAATGAGCATCTATTACATTTCTACTCATGATACAATTAAAGTCAAATGTATTGTCTATTTGAGTGTTGAAAATACTCCTGTGCTAGAACAGGACAGCAGCCAAAAAAGAACCAAAATACATCTTCCAGCTCAAGTACCTGCCAAATTATTCTAAATATGCAAAAAAAAGTAAACCAACAACACTTAAAGAGCACAATGTAAAACATGGAGCCAGTACAAGAGTGTTTGAACATTGGTGATGGGATCCAACCGCAACAGCACCGTCCAGTTAACCACACAAATATTTGGAGTACGCGCCGATACTTGGCAGTCTCCCTCTCTCCTTGAAACAGCATGCAAGCCGCAGGTTGTGAAAGACTGGAAAGGGAAAAAAAATCCTTTCTCAAGAAGGACAAGTGTTGAAATGCATCTGAGCAGTGTGCTACAGTGCACAAATGATTTATGATCGATCTATTCTCTAATTTGATTGCTGGTTTATCTCACTATAGTTGTCAAGTTGGGCCAGTTCTCCCTTGGATATCAGAATTCGTACAGCTCTTTTGGTGGGCCAAGTGCACCACAAGAACAGAACAGCTTAGTTCATTTAGCATGTTAATAAAAACATGCCATATGGTTTCTATGTCTTGGCCTGTAAAATCATAACAACCTTACTAATCAAAGACACTGTGTCAAAGGAATACTGATTCCAGTTGTGGCTTAATGTTGGCACGACTCCCTGTTTCCTTAACTCCTCTGCCAAAGGCTGAAGGAAAAGCCTATTAGAGTAAATTAGCACAAACTGAACATCTACCAGAATCGATGTCAAACACCTGCTCTTACAAGCCTCAATTGCTCTAACAGCAATGCTGCTTAGAATAATGTATAGTACTTTAATGTATGGACTGGTAGTGGGGTACAGTTATTTTATTGCTTTTCCATATGGCATTAGCCTGTTTACACAACCCTTCCATGACTTAAAAGAATAGTTTAGTGTGATGTTCATTTCACTAGTAAACATACTAGCTGTGGTTATCTCAATCAGCGCTGCCGTCTTTTATGGGAGAGCTGGCACAAGAGGCATTTCCAAAACTCTACTTTATACTTGTAAGCCCTTTGGTCTTTGTTCACCCCAGACTGTGCAGCATAGTGAATAAGGAACAGACTACAGGGTTTCTCTGGCAGATTAGTAAAGCATTGTAAATGTGTAAAGAATAATCACTCAGGTCACACAATCACACAAGTACACTTTTTTGCACTTATACAACAAGTTGCAGCTTGTTGTATAGGTGATTAATCAGGCTTTACAACAATATAAAATGCAATGACAATTAGTATTATTAACTAGATAACCAATTGAAATGTCATTTCCAATCCTGTTTTTTTAATGTATATATAACAATGGGCTAAATGATTTAATCCCTCAATGAGAAGTTTCTGGAATCTATGGTCGAAAATGGGCTTTAATTAAAAAAAAAAAGGCCTTTGTGAGTATTTTTCATTTCAACTTCAACTAAAGAAATGAAACCTCAAAATGCTGTTGACTTGCTTTTCTGTTCATCGTCAAACGTAAAGGTAAATAGTCATCTACATATCTTTTCAGGCCATGTCCAAGCTCATTATTTGACCTTCTGCTGTGAGACTAGTTGAATAAAAGACGCCACCTTACAAACACACCACTGCTTCTCTGACAGGGAGAGGATGGATAATCTGCAGGGAGAAACATTTTATCAGAGTCTTTGTACATCTTAAGTCATGTAAGTATACTTAAAGTCCTTGGTGGTCCAACACTGCTATCAGCATCTGGAATGTTGCACAGTGAGGACCCCGCTGAAAATGTTCTGTTCTCTGTCGTCGCAATTAGCTGAAGATAAACTTGGGTTTTACACTGTGCTGATTTATCCTTTGTTTTTTAAATTATTTACAAAATGCTCTTTCCCACAAGAAAGTACAAACATGAAGGCTGTGTTTATGGTCACTGACTTTCATTAATCTGTTGTCTGGCTATGAGAGGCATATGAAGATAATGATGTAGTGTTTATGCTTTGGAGGGTTTTAATGGTAATAGGCCTGCAACTGTTTGCATGTTTTGCTCTTTAGTGTTAATGTGTTTACACACATGTATGGAAGATATCTGATTGTTTTTTAGGACAGCACGTCTCCCCAAGTGTCAGTGCAACGGAGGGTTTGAGGAATGGGAGGTGGACATACAGTGGCAGACGGGGCAGTGACCCCATCAGTCTGAGATAAACCCTGCTGAGAGAGGTCTGAGGCCAGGGAGGAAAGTGCTCAATCACACTCAGTGCGTTTACATGCACATGTAATTGTATTATTGTCACAACTCTGCTTCTTCCTGCTTTATACAAATCCTGCTGAAATAAAAAGTTTGCATTTCAGGTAGAAGTCTGTGTAAAACAAAGGGCTGGGGACTCATCAATAAGGAGTCCACAACCCCACAAATACAAACATGTTTTAGCATTTTGCTCCAATTATCTAGAAATCATTATTTTTGGTTGTCTTTCAAGACATTATTAAGCTAAGACTAGACTATATATTTAAAACAAACAAGCCCAGTCAGAGTCAAAAAGGGAGGGAACCGCCTTTCCCCCAAAAACAGGTATTTTCAATTCTTGTAGTGCGTCATGTTCAGTGATGATTGAGACTCCATCTGGGGACCCTCATGACCTACCAACAAGTATGACAAGTTTGATTTTGTCCTACCCGAAACAATTTGTTCCATCACGTCAAAGACTCGGACCAAAGGAGCACAAAGTGTTTTGCATGCTTAATTCTCACAAAAGTAAACAAACAACAACAGCAAAGCAAAAGAAGAATTAAGGTGGTGGCTGCAAGATGGAACAATAAGACTGAAAGCTGTAGAGCACTGGAAACAACATCCCTATCACAGACCAAAACATGTGAAATGTTGGCAAAAAACAGCAAGCCCTTCATCGAGTAACTGCTGTTAGCATTAACATCAAAGAAGCATATCTCTCATCATAACATATGAAAATACAAATTCAGCATGGTATTAAAGTGAATATATGTGTTTACAGTATTCTCCTCTATGTGTCCCCTCCCACCTCCAACTGCATCATGTTGGTCATATACAGTATAGTCAGATACATCAGTCTAGTCTTCTGTGTCTGCTGTCATGATCTGATGGCTCTGTGATATGATAGGATCATGTCTAGATGCTCAGGAAAATTGTATAAAGGAGTTATAAAACTCGCATAATCAAGTCTCCATAGAAAAAGTTTTACATGCTGGTCATAGTTTTAATGTGTCCTGAACAACTCTAAGAACAAAACCAGTTCATAGTCTGTGGCATTAAGACCTCTACTTTTCCCCCTTAAAATGTCTTGCTCCTCTAGGCCCTACAAACAGTGCTACCAGTGTGATATCCTACCATTGTAAGAACATTGGCTCATGGTAGCAATCCCATTGCATAGCATATACATTAGACTGAATGCAGAGCTGCTGATATGGTGCTGAGCAGCTCTGAACCAATTACCACAGAGTTGACCTGTAAACCGGTCAGAGTGGAACTGGACTGTGGGGAAGTGGGCCTTAAAGTGGCCAAAACTCTGACAGAACATCTCAGACACAGAGAAAACAGCATTTTCATGGGTTCTCTGTAAATGAAAACCAGAGGGTTATTTTAACCATAGTGACTATAAACATACTCTAGCAGTCATCAGAAATGAATATATGAAGCTGATTTGAGGTAAAATACAACCTCTCTAAAATCTGGATACTGCAAAATAAATTAAGATTTATATGCAATTATTTTTTGTGACCACTGACACATGAACCACTCATCCTAATTTAAATTGATTTACCCTGTTTTCATGTGTTACTTCAAAACATATTGACTGACTCAAACCCGCCGTCGCAGGAACCAACATGGAGACCACCATCCGACACGGCTCTCTCTCTACTGCTAATGAGAACCTTAAGGCACAGAACATCTGACTAACATGCAGTTGTGCATGACCAATTCTGAGACATTGTAGCTGTTTAAGTGCTGGGTGAGACATAAAGAGTAATAGCAGGGGCAAGGTGGAGATGCACCTGGACATAAATAATGAAACATCACTAAGTTAGCAAAAGCTGTTGTAAATTTGGAACAATAACCAAACTGCTGGAAAATACCTTCAGTGGCCAGAAAGAGCCTGTGTCACAAAGGAGGGCACAGTTTGAATTACACTCAGGGTGGCAAAATGAAAACGTATACAGTCAGAGCCAGCCAGTGTTTTCATGCAGACAAACCTTAGAGTAACTGAAAGGGATTAGAACAAAAACATCCTAACAGCAGAGCCTGGCACTTTATAAAAATGACTCATAGTTAGTAATCAGATCCCAGACAAAGGGATGTTTTCACTCCAGCCTTTTTGATACAAAGAAAAGGGGGCAGAGGAGTGGATATTACTCTGAAATGAGACCTCAAAATAATTCAATAGGACAATAAAACTCAGCAGATTCCAAACAGTGACTTTTGTGTTGAGGGACTGAAAGGAAAAATCTCAATTCTGACTCCCCACCACACCTCACTACTTTCTTGGAAGCTGGTGTTCCACTCACCTCTTTTCCTTCTGTTGTAAAACGATTCCACTGCAAAGAGCCTGTGTAAACTAGGATTGCACAATTGACCACAAGCCCTGAGAAAACCATATAATGTATGCTTCTGAGAGAACTTACAGCACCACACTATCATACCAATCAGGCCTCCAAGTTCTTGCTGAGGACCACCTTCAGAGACACTATTCCAAATAATGGAATGAAAATACTTTCCATTGGCTTAATCTAAATAAGAAAGGAATTGATTTATCTGGCCTGTGTGCCTGCAAGGCTTTTTGTTTGACTGATAAAAGTTCAATATACAATACACAACAGCACTGCTGCACTGCAGGCAGCTCTCTTCAAATGAGACTGTCAGGTTAAGAGTGAGAAATCTGGAGAATGAAGTGACTATAATAACTTATTTTTAAAGCTAGACTCTCTAATAGCCTTCATCAAGAAACATTTCTGTCATTTTGTAAAAGACAAGGCCTTACAGGTGCACTCACACTCCTTAGTTCATCGTATGTGGATGCCATGAGATGAGAGAAGCGCTCAATAGCTTGCTTCGGCCTACCTGATGGAGAGCCCAAGAGGCCAAGCAGGACCAGATGGGCTGAGGACGGCGGGATACGGAGAATGAGGGAAAGCAAAGGGAGAGAGAGCATCGACAGTCAGGGACCACCATCACTGCTACCCACACCAGACTGCACTTACCACCACTCACCCGCCTGCATTCAATCCCACCAAATTCATTTGTAGCGCTGTGATCCTCAGCTGTAAGGAATCTGCATTTGCACACATATTCATAGTGGCTTACATGGTAATACTTTACTTGAAGACATTCCTGATGGAAGCCTTTGCAAACAAGTGGCCACAAAGACTCATCAGCTTACACATTAACCTCTCATATGCCTTTTTGGGGATGCCTTTCTAATGAGCGACCACTTCTGGTTGGAGAAACACATACCTGAGCTAAGCCTTTACAGGAAAGTGCTAATAAGTTTAAGATCAGTCACTTCAATCCATTTTTTCATCTCAAGATGAGAAAAAGCTGAATCAATGTGGACTTTGAGATTAGAGACCCCTGAGAGGAAGAGTAATGTTTTCTAAACACCCTTTATGAAGAGCCTCTCTTCCACCTACCTGGAAAAGCCATCTGTCAGAAGCAACTATCTGATTATTTTCCTGCAAAGCAAGCCATTGCTGCTGTATTTATCCACGAAGAGGGATGAATTTACTTCGTGCGTATTTGCGTGCATAGGACATTTAGTACCACATAAATATTGACAGGACACTGTGTCGTCTCGGCGTACGCAACCCTGTTTGTGTCTCGTGCCATTGCGCCAGTGAGCCCTGGGTGGCTTCAGTTACTCATGCCATGTGTACACTTCAGCCAAACAAGGCCTAAGGACACTCCAGGGTGGTACAGAGTAAAGGAGGGGCGAGGAAGCTCGAAGCAAAGTAGTGTGGTCCCTAGGTTGAAGCCAATGATTTAGTGGCTGTTGATATCGGGCAGACAGCCCAGGCTCAGTCACTGACTCACTGTAGATGACGCTGCATAAGTCACTACACTTAAAATGTCCTCATGTGTTTGGAAATGTTCAAGTGGAAATCAGGCGCGCTCACACAGCTGGAAAGCGCTACTGAATGTGATTGTCTTTTTTCTCTCGTGCTTTTCCCTGAAGCGTTCATAAACAGATGGCAGAGGCTCATTAAGCTGTTGTCAGGACTATTAATGACATTGTGAACACTTTCCGAAGCTCTGTATGCCTTTGGGCTTAGGATTGCCAAAGCTCAGCCATGTAAAAAGGTGTGAGAGTAACACAATGCTACTGTGAGCGGCAAGGTGAGGGATGGAAACCATGAAAGAAAAGTACACAGTTTGTTGAATGACTGGTAGAGGTGGGGTGAGAGATGATTACATGTTAGTGCTGGGTTTGGAAAACAATTGAAAAATGTATCTTAGATCACTTTAATACTTAACACATTTGGTCAAGATCAAATGTGCTCTGATGTGCTATTTTGGAAAGTAAGGTTAATATAGTCTGGTGTTAGAGCCCACACGAACTGTGGTGGGTACCAAGGAACAGAACCCTTGTCCAATGAACGATGGGTTGGTCTTGAGCATTGTGGCCTAAATTTGTCCAAATACCACAACAGTAAACAAGCTAGTGTAGCTTTTACTGACAGTGAATCAATGTCGCTAATGGTAGCATTGCACTGCCATCCTCTGGTTCTCTCAACAAGTTCAGATCTTCAAATCCATGTGGAACAAGGTTGCAAATCACTCTAATGAATATACATTTTCCATCTAAGCAACTTTAATACAACTTTAATTATTACTAAAAACAATGCAGAGCTGCTTCGTGCTAAACAGCGTTGCTACTCAAAGCCTGTTGTGCATTTCGGGGTCATTGGAAAACAATAGACTGGATAGCAAGATCAACTGCCAAAGCTATAGCTTCAACTAGTGGTGGGTTAGTGCAATCTTTGACAGGTTTTGGTCCACCTGACAAAGAGCAGTGAAAGAAAACCAAACCAAGTGGAAAAAAAGAAGAATTGTTGCAAATATTGCGCTCTTGGACTAAACAACTAACTAGACAAAGTCACACAATTAAGGCTGTGAAAGTGAATTTAGTTTTAAAGTATATCTCATGAGCGCTCAAGAATGTAAACTTGATATATGCGACTTAATGATATAACTGGAGGAAACACTAGAAGCTAAGGCCGTACTCAACTGCCTGATTAGCAAACAGAAAACAGCAACAATAATGTTAATTACAGATGCCATGACTGTTTTGAAAGTCTGCCCCATGACATTTAACCCCTCCTTACCCCTCTTATCAGGCATAGTTTGGTCAGCCAATCATTGCAGAGCTCATTTCTTAGCATCCCAGTGAGGGAAAAGCACTGCATCTGATCCTCTACAGAGACAGTGTTTTTCATTTTTAATTGTAAATCAAAGCCTTTCTAAATGGACACTCAATGTCATGACATAAATAGTCAAACAGGCCCGGACAGGGGAAATTTTACCAGGAAGTAAGCCTAAGCTGATACTAGTGAGTATTGATATTCAGCATTTGTTAGCAAAGAAAAACAGACTGGCCCCATATTTCAGCTTTGAGTCTATGCCTTCATTAAAACACCCTTTAAAAAAAACTGGACTGGGATAGATTTGAGACTGAAACAGTAAAAGAAGTTGTTTGGACTCACAAACGTGTAATGCTATGACTATGGGCTCTAATTTCGTGGCACAGCCCGCACAGTGTTAATTTCGTGCGGCGCACCGCCGTGCGCTGCCAATTTGACAATTTGGTAGACTGTCTGCGCAGAGGTGGGTGTGACGGCGCACCAAGGGGAGGTGATGGCGCACCAGGGGGAGGTGTCGGCAGATTCATGTTGGCGCAGTGACAATTTCGTGCCAAAAACATTGCAGAAAGTGCGCTGAAAGCTCACCAGCTTCAACCTGGTCTAACCTCGGCGCAGAGCGGAGCGCACCCTCTGCAGCTGTAATTTGGTGACAAGCGCACATGTGCGCATGCCTCAGAGGCAGGTTTCCAGAGTGTCAGGCACATTTTAATGCATTAACAATCACAGCAATCACTATTTAATGTCTCCGTCTGAACCAGCATATACATTTGTATCTATATTAACTGTCCCGTCACATCTGATGTCGGGTTAAAGCCATTTGTCATAAAGAAACTTAACCTGACGGCAGCTGGAAGTTTGATGCACATCTTACAAGTCAACAATAAACAGCCTTAACATCTGATACTGAGTATATATCTGGCTTCTCTCATTTCATTAAATTCAAAGAAAAAAAGGAGAAAAAAGAGAGAAAATAAATGCATGTTACTCTGGATGTACCTGTTATTTCCCATATTCCTCTAATTTAGTCTTTATTTTTAATGTGATCTAAAAAGATGGAGAACATTATTGCAAGGAGGATGAGGAGGAGACACCGGGAGAGTATACAGTTTATCACTAAAGGCTCTGCTATTTGGCGATGACAAACCAGGAGTGCAGGTGGATCACAAGCATTATGAATGGATAAGCCAGCTGTGGTGTAACTGTCTATTTTTTTACTCCTATTAATGACAAAGGAACAGATTACATCTGTCCCGGGAGCTGGCCCACACGGTGACGCGCCCCGCTGTCCATTCTCTTGCTGAAGGGACAGCGTCTCCACTGCTGGGTCTTTCCAGCAAACTGTTTCCGCGGTGGCGGAGATAATTCAGACCAATCAGATGCTGCGCCTCAGCCGCAGCGCATTTAAAGGTGAGGAAAGGCGCTCATTTGATTGGTGAAGACGGCGATCGGCTGTGTTAATCCCACTCACGTCTATTCTCCTCCTATTCTGACATTTGCGCGGAGAGGCAGAGACGTGGGCGTGGACGCGCAACCTCTGCGCCCCTGTGCGCCATGAGTGCGCCTCTCTTGGCACTGCAGGAAACTTGCAAAGTGCGCAGGTCACACCAGTCCGCGCGGTGCAGGCAGGTGCGCCTGCGCTTGCGCCTGGTCTACGAAATTAGAGCCCCAAGTCTTGATAAAGTTACCTTTCTCCAAAATGTACATGTCTGAAAATGGAACTTCACCTTCCTAATGTTAAAGGTACCATATTATCCAAAATATTTTTTTATGGTTTGTTTGACATAGAAGTACATCAACAGCCTGTCTCCACGTCAACATGAAAATTGAACTGTTCCTTGTTCAATCTTTCATAAAATGATCGCTCATGTGGTCTGTTTGAAAATGTGCCCTTATGATGTAATTGCGGAGAAAACCTCCTGGGCCCAGTGTTTGTTCAGCCGACAGTTACCTCCAAGCATTTCTTTGCAGCCACAGTAATGCTATCAAAGCCATTGTCCTGCCTTTAGCAGTTATGGACAATAAAACAGTGTTTTAGCACCTCTTAGTGGTTGTTTTGTTAAAACAGGAAGTAGCTTGTTTATGCAGGAAGTTGTTATATGGAGGCAGCCATTTCTGCAGCCACCCTTTCTTTTGAGCTTATGAAAGCATCATCTGTAAGTTTCTTGTTGTCTCATATTTTCAGCATTTGTCAATGTCAATTTCAATGTCAGCTTTATTTATATAGCACATTTAAACAGCCAGCAGCCTACCAAAGTGCTTTACAGTAGAAAGGCAGACATGATAAGAAAACAGTAAAACAATAAAAACCAATACAAGTAATTTGTGATAAGTTTGACATAAAACGTGTGAGCTATGATTCACATTGAAAAGGTAGGACTGCATTCAAAGCTACATTTTATTCAAAGTGCAGGTGCATTGTGATTTCATACCTATACAGGAAAATAAATAAAACTTTTAAGTTAGATTAAAATATATAAGGTATATAGAATTGAGCTAAAACTACCTCATCATCAAGAGTTATGTTCTGTCTTCAGTCTTTTATGAGTTTCACTATAATTTATGGATGCATCATCAATAGCATCTTATTAAAGAGCAAAACTAAGATGAATCTTGACTCTTCTGCATTTGTTAAATGAAGTTACCACACAATGAGAACAGCACAGTCATGACAGACAGAGTCATACTCACTTTCTGAGAGTAATATGGTCAGACACAGCTCATTAAGATTCACATGAAAACTGCATGTTGTGTGCAGAGTTGAAACAGGATGAGTTTGTGAACATATCAAAATGCAATATCTTGATGGATTTTGAGGCAAGACACTGTTAGTTACATTCTTAGTACAGCAAGGACTATACAAATTTGAAGACACTATGAGACTTGGCCAACTAAAAATTGTTAGAAAATTCACTGTGAGGTTAAACACAGGTACACACAGAAAGTGCTTTGACTTCATTCTTCATTAAATCATTTTCACAATACTTATTTGCAGTGTTAACATTTTAACATCCGGTAACATTTTGTGGCTTTGTCTGGTCATGCACTCAACCAACAATCGGAGGGTGGCTGAATTAAGTCCAGCTCTGGCTGTCACATTTCGATGAGGCCTTGGGCAAGAAACATAACCCAAAGTTTCTTCCACTTCTGTATCAGCTGTGTGCAAACGGGTATGAAAGCATGTGGATGTGTTAGCAAATGCTGATGGACAATTTACACTATCAGTGAGTGAGTGTAAGAATGAATGTGTCTGGTTACCATTACTGTTGAACACACAAGGATCCTGAGGATTTTGGTAATATTATAGTTTTAGTTTTTAGTTTTATTATTATGTCAAGCAAACATTAATAATAATATGCCCAGTCTGCATCGGCATATGTGGCATCATGAAAACATTCCAGGGTCAAGAACCATAGAAGGGTCGTTTACTGTTACAGAATGTAGGAGAAAAGAGCTCAACATAAATTAGACAAACAAAAAGACTAAGCACTACTAAACAGACTACTTTGCCTTATTTTTTCACGCTTTTGAGACACAGTTAAGGAGCTAAAACACATCAAATTTAAACAGCCATTTCAGTTCTTGCTCATCTGGCCACAGCAATACATCAGGTTGCAAAGGAGCAGTTTCATGAAACAATCAGTCATAACACTTTTTTTCACAAGATCAGCCAAAAACGAACCAGAGGTAGCTGAAATTTGGACATATGATTTTAATTGACTGATCAATTATTTTTATATAATCATTGAGGTACTAATAAAAAAATGAAAACAGGCTAATTTCTTTGCAGTCCTACACAATGTTTTAAGACTATTTCCTAAAGCTCGCAAAGTTGCAAGCCAATGTGGGGCTGAAGTAAAGATGTGGATGTCATCAAAACTATCGCTCTTTATCAGACAAACAAAAACATAAACGACAACATCAGATATCATGGTTATACATTAAGCATTGAGATCTCTCAGACTTCTTGTTTGACCAACAAGCAGATAGACTTACCATATTGTGACTATCACACATAAGGTTAAGGGTGAATTCCAGTTCTACCCCTTAGCCCTTCCCATTCATCTTACCCCTTCCCCTTAGCCCTCTGTTTTGAGGACCAAGGGGAAGGGCTGAAAACACACTGCTGAGAAACGAGTGGCCACTCAATTCCTGTTACGTTATCACCCGGAGACGCTCGCTGGGTGTGACTTAGGCAGATGCGACAACAGCTGTAGCTACAGCTGCAAATGCTAGCTTGTTATAACGAGAAATGTTAAAATACGACCAACAATTCAAAACATGATTAATATTTACTTAATCATTTAATACTTACTTATAATTAGGAGCTTCCTTTTGTTTTTGCTCTGCCTTCGTGTCAGCAGGCTCGGTGTATTATGGGAAATTCTCATACCTATTCCTTTCAAGTGAGGTCTCGTTCTGTCTTCATTTCAGGGCTATGTAGCCCTTGGTCAAAACCGAGGGGTAAGGGGTAAGACAACGGCTAAGGGGTAGAATTGGGACTCACCCTAAGTTTCAAGTTTTAACATGAGACTGATTTTAACTTTCAAGGGACTGGGTCAAATAATATCCAATGAAAATCCTACTTTTCTTAAGTTTCTTTTTCTTGCACCAAAGACGACTTTTGCAGGGCACATAGCTTGACTACTCAAGACAACACACAGAGAAGTCTTAAGATGAACTTCTGAACTGTGAGTTGTGATGTGAGATGGTGTTTCTTCAACCCCCTGAAATGAGAAATCTTAAATAAAGCACCCACAGACTCCTACTGAAAATTTTGTTGAATATTTTCCTCATCATGATGCTGAGTTATGGAGAAAACAATACATAAATGTTAAAGAGAAGAGTGGACATAGAAAAACAGAGTGAACTTTCAACATCACCTCAGCTTGGGGAAACAGTGGAGGCGGCAATGAGAGCTTGCAGAGCTCCGGACTCATGTTGTTGATTCATATGTGGTCACACTCAAACCTAACCATCATCCTCTGGGATATCCTCTCGGAGGGTAAGACGGTGAGTGCATGAGAATTCCCCAACTGACCCTGCAGAAATAAAGAAAATAAAAGTTTGTGCAGGGATTTGACAGATAAAACTGCATGCATTTGATTCATCTCAAAATTACGCAGGAGCAGTTTGATACATTTTGTGGCCCAGGGTATATATTTAAAAGTTTTTTAAGGTCCAGAGAAGGACCAATATTCTGTCATTTTTAACATAGATGGAAGAGAGAGCACCAACATTTCACAAATATATCAGATGATTGTGCGAAACTGGGTAGTCATCAGTGTCACCCCACCTTCAGACATTGCCAGCACTCTTTGTAATGAATAGTTTCAGGTGAAATGCTTGCATTTTACAGCAATGACATATTTTTTAATTTGATGTGGACATTTGTGCTTTTCACTTCTTACATTTTTTATTCATCACTCAACAAGAGCTTCATGTTCTAGAGCAGGTCATGTTCTAAACATGTTTATTGTGGACCAGTTAAAATTGGACAACCGTCAAACCCTGAATCATACAGTCTTTACCCTTGATTAAAACAAACAAAAAAACCTCAAAGAAGATATATAACTTTATTACTTAGAGGTTTTACTTCTTTTCAACAAGTTTACACCTGCCTCAGGTGTCCCTAAAACATTCTTTTGAAGTGTTTTGCCCCAAAATCCACTCTTAAAGGGCAACTTCGGTATTTTTCAACCTGGGTCCTATTGCCCCAAGTGTATGTGTGTATCCCAATACAACTGATAACCTGATAAGGTGTATCAAGGGACGGATGCAGCGGCAGCCCTTAAAGGAGACATATCATACTTGTTTCTCCTTTTCACTATGCCAAACTATACTCAACAAAAATATAAGCGATCGCTTTTGTTTTAGCTCTCTAATTAGCATGGTAAGCATTGTGTTTTCCTTCCGTCCTCTGCAACCTGTGTCGTCATCTCCTGTGAGCTTGTTGCGGAAGAAAACAGAGGAGTTTGATAGTGAGCACTTGGAGCTGCTTATGTTGAGATAAGTTTCACTGCACCTCACATGGCTGAATATTTACCAGATTTCAAGATGCTCATCAGACACCATGATTAGTGCACAGGTGTACCTTAGACTGTCCACAATGAGGCCACCCGAAATGTGCAGTTTTTTGCTTTATTGGGGGTCTGGGGACTCAGAACCAGTCATTATCTGGTGTGACCACCATTTGCCTCATGCAGTGCAACACATCTTCGCATAGAGTTTATCAGATTGTCAATTGTGGCCTGTGGAATGTTGTTGTGAGGCCGGTTGGATGTACTGCCATATTCTCTGAAACGCCTTTGAGACGGCTTATGGTGGAGAAATGAACATTCAATGCACGAGTAACAGATCTGGTTGACATTCCTGCTGTCCAGCATGCCAATTGCACGCCCCTCAATGCTTTACACATCTGTGGCATTTTGCTGTGAGACAAAACTGCACATTTCAGAGTGGCCTTTATTGTGGACAGTCTAAGGCACACCTGTGCACTAATCATGGTGTCAGATCAGCATCTTGATGTGGCACACCTGTGAGGTGGGATGGATTATCTCAGCAAAGCAGAAGTGCTCACTAAATATTCAGCCATGATATCGATGCAGTGAAACTTTCAACTGTCCTCCGGGATAAGCAGCTCCACTATGAGCGGCGCGCTGCATGGCTCTGTTTTCTTCCGGCAACAAGCTCACAGGAGATGACGTCACACAGGTCAGAGGACGTGAAGGAAAACGCAATGCTTACAATGCTAATTAGAGAGCTAGCACCGGCGATCGCAACCGGTCTGTGGCGAAATAAACACTTTTAATGCTCAAACTTATACGGGATGCAGTTGCCCCCTATCTAGCGGCTGCATCCGCTCCCTTGATACTGAGCCAATTTTAAAACGAGTTGTACCCGTCAATCGTATACACACATACACTTGGGGCAATAGGACCCAGGTTGAAAAATACCGAAGTTGCCCTTTAAGTTTGGTTTTGGCATGCCAATACACCTCTCTGTTTCATCCCCATACAAAACTGATAACCTGATAAGGTGTGTCATACTGCATGCTCCTTAAATAGTGGGTGTGGTTTGTCTTTCCAGAGCCATCCACTGATACTTACTACGGCTACACAGCCATGCCTGAACATGTGCCCTTTACTGGGACTTGCTTGGGACTGAACAAAGCCCTGGCTTTGTCCTGACACAAAGAGTGCCTGACATCGAGAGGATGTGGCATAGCCCCCATATGACATCATTAGGGGAAAATGTGCAAACAGCATACTTGAGCACATAAAAAAAGGGTTCTTGTGCAAAAAATGGGCCCTCTTTTTAAAGATGATGAAAAATTGACTACAATATAACTTGTAAAAAACTGCAGATAGTAAAGAAAAAGAGCATTTTTGTGCCATTTGCTGCACCATTTGTTCGTGTTGTAAATGTTAAATGGACTTAAACTTATATAGCACTTTTCTAGTCTTTCTGACAACTCAAACGTCGGGTCATATCTTTTCTTAAACATCGATTTATATTCGATTTCACTCACTGATGAGTTTTCACATGATCCACCTTATCCTCCAGTTGATGGACTACCAGATTAAGCCACCAACACACCAGTAGTCAATAAATGTTTCATATCCTGATGTTAGTTTCATTCAAGTACTTTTGATGTTTGCTGCAGAAATATTAGAAATACTCTAAGGGCCACTGTTTGGACATCCCTGAATAAGAGTATATTGATAAGAACAATATGTAATTACTTTGAAGATACTAACAATTGCTCAAAATCTTACTGACTCCTGAATTGCACATGCAAGCAGTAAATAATGGAACAAGAGGTACTCCCTTGCTCTGTGCTCATTCATTACACCCACTTTCACTCACCTGTTAAAAGATTGTCAAGCAGTGCAATTTTTTTTCTTCAATTTATCGTCAATATCAGTGTCTTGAATTGTATTAATTTTTTTAAAGCAGTTTTAGATGTACACTCCATAAAGGCAAGGTATTTCCAGCAAGCTCAAGATACGATACACATCAAAGTACTGAGACTACAGTGCAATACATTTCATGATATGCATAAATCGTGGACAATGACTACACATTTAACAGAATTTTCTCACATTTTTTGTTGTGCAAGTGCATAAAGAGCAAAGATGGGGCTGAAAGGACTCTACAAGAAGAAGATGAAACTTCAGATCCTCAAAGTTCTTAGAAATTATTGAAGGTTTGGAACGTG
Organism: Scarus forsteni; assembly: GCA_036419115.1. Taxonomy (NCBI): domain Eukaryota; kingdom Metazoa; phylum Chordata; class Actinopteri; order Labriformes; family Labridae; genus Scarus; species Scarus forsteni. The sequence continues at coordinate 15,994,310 of JAZDUH010000098.1, read as the reverse complement.
TGCTGCATAATGTAGTTTGGCTTCTTTTAACTGCACCATTGCTAACAGTACTCCAGGTGTATTTAACAACTGCGGGGTGGTACTGATTGTGTAGAATCTATATTGATACACATATCAGACAGGAGTATGTGAAGATATTTTGCCAAGGCCTAAATCTTGTATCAAATGCTCATTATACAGTTGCAGGAAAAAGTATGTGAACCCTTTGGGATTACTTGAATTTCTGCTTAAGTTGGTCATAAAATATGTTCTGATCTTCATCTAACTCACATTACACGACAAACACAGTCTGCTTAAACTAATACTGCACAAAAAATATAAGTTTTCATGTTTCTATTCGACACAATATATAAACAGTCACAGCGCAGGGTGGAAAAAGTACGTGAACCTCTAGGCTAATTACTTTGCCAAGAGCTAATTGGAGCCAGGAGTCAGCCAACCTGGGGTCCAATCAATGTGATTAGATAGGATGTGTAGGTTAAAGCTGCCCTGTCCTATAAAAAACACACACCAGTTGTGAGTTTGCTTTTCTCAAGAGGCATTGCCTGATGTGAACCGTGCCTCGCACAGAAGAGCTCTCAGAAGATCTACAATCAAGAATTGTTGATTTGCATGAAGCTGGGAAGGGTTACAAAAGTATCTCTAAAAGCCCTGATGTCCATGTGTCCACAGAAAGACAGACTGTCTACAAATGAAGAAAGTTCAGCACTGTTGCTACTCTGCCAAGGTGTGGTCGTCCTGTAGAGATGACTGTGAGAGCACAGCGCAGAATGCTCACTGAGGTGAAGAAGATTCCTAGAGCGTCAGCTGAAGACTTACAGAAGTCCCTGGCACATGCTAACATTATTGTTGACAAATCTACAATAGGTAAAACATCACACAAGAATGGAGTTCATGGGAGGACACCACCAAGGAAGCCATTGCTGTCAAAAAAAAATATGTCTGCACTTTTGAAGTTTGTAAAAGAGCACCTGGATGTTCCACAGCACTACTGGCAAAATATTTTGTGGACAGATGAAACCAAAATTGAGTTGTTTGGATCATTATGGTTTGGGGCTGCTTTGCTGCCTAAGGGCCTGGACAGATTGCTGTCATCGAGAGAAAAATAAATTCCCAAGTTTAACAACATTTTGCAGAAAAACTTAAGACCATCTGTCCGCCAAGTAAAGCGCAACAAAGGATGGGTGATGCAACAGGACAACGACCCAAAGCATAGAAGTAAATCAACAATGGAATGGCTTCAACAAAAGAAAATACGGCTTCTGGAGTGGCCCAGTCTGAGCTCTGACTTGACCTTGAGATGCTGTGGCATTACCTCAAAAGAGAGATTCACACCAGACATCCCAGGAATATTGCTGAACTGAAATAGTTCCGTACAGAAGAATGGTTAAAAATTCCTCCTGGCTGTTGTGCAGGTCTGATCTACAACTATGGGAAACGTTTGATTGAGGTTATTGCTGCCAAAGGAGGGTCAACCTGTTATTAAATCCAAAGGTTTGCATACTTTTTCCACCCTGCACTGTGACTCTTTACATATTGTGTCAAATAAAAACATGAAAACTTACAATTTTTGTGCTGTACTAGTTTAAGCAAACTGTGTTTGTCTGGTGATGTGACTTAGATGAAGATCAGAACATATTTTATGAACAGTTTAAGCAGAAATCCAAGTAATCCAAAAGGGTCCACATACTTTTTCCTGCAACTGTACATCTCAATACTTCTTGAAGTGTGATACCAGAGGTAACTATTTACCGTTGCCTTATTGTACAACACCCTTTGATATCCTCTTACAAGTGGGAGCTGTACAAAAGCAAAGAAGCTTCAGGACCTGCACGTCTGAGTTGTGGTGTAATAAAAGCATTAAAAGCAATAAATTCAGATATTAAGGAGTTTTTGTGAATGTTGACAAAAAGGTTGGAGAAAAGACTCCAAGTGGCTCTGTGTTTTTATGTCAGTGTGTAGGCAATAGTGTGTGTATGTGTGTATGTGTGTGTGAGCCCCTGTCAGCTTCAAACTGCAGCCTGTCGAGCTGTGATTCCCCCTAATGGTCTATCTCTCCCAACAGATGTACTCCTCTCTGCTCCACAGCTGCATCCCACATGTTTTCACACTGCTGGACGAGGCTCTTATATTCCTTTTCTCTGTGTGGAGCTCTCAACTTGTTGGTGGTGCTTGCAGTAGTGCTGGTGGCAGACTCCCTCTCTGCACATGGTATCGTTCCTTCCCTCCTGTAACATCCAGAGTACTCACAGTAGCAGTTTGGCTATACTTGGTCCTGAAATATCTCCAGTTGGGTAACGTAAAGAATGTTCGAGGGTGGGGGGTCAGATCTGGCAGGTTCTGCCATGGCTTCATAGCACACAGTCATTTCCATAATTGCCCACAATCAAACCAACCCCTCCTGGATTCCTCCCGCTCCAGATTCCTGTAGATAAGCTGAGCTGGGGCTCTGGTGAGTGCTGGAGACCCCCCGAGTAAGAACAGGTGCCGCCAATGTAACTGATTTCAGATTCTCTGTGTATCTAAATAAAGGGGGGGTTGGGCTGTTGTTTCACCAGTAATTGCCCCGGTTGGAAAATGTCTTTTGTGCTGCTATCGTGCCACTTCTCTGGAGAGGGGAATGAAAGAGGATTTGCCCCACATTTGGTCGGGTCGGTATAATGGGGAGAAAATTTTGATGCCTTACAGTATGTTCAATTCTAGGGCAACAAATTACTGGGCAGCAGGTCACAGTGACTGATTCACATTGCGGTTGAATCTTCGCTGCCTAACACATGTAATTCTTCTCTCTGTGGCTAACAGAATAAACCTTTTAGACCACATTTAACAAACAAAGTCAAACACCCAGAACACAGTTTGTGATGTAACATGAGAGTCTCCTGGTGTCTTGAAAGGATCTCAACCCTTCACCATCAGCTAAGTGATTCAAGGAGTGAAAAACTGTAGATCCACAAGGTTGTTTGTTTTCTGTAAGGTAACTCCAACATATGAATACAGTGACAACATCAGATATCCCACTGATGTAAAAATATGAAAACTCAACAACCTCTCTTTGTAAATGTGGATCATTAAAGATAATCGCATAAAGGTACAAAATTCCTGTTTTTCACTCTGAAAATCAGGTAGTGCACATAAATATAAATCTATGTAAATACACTTGTCTTGTTTAAATGCACTTCAGTTCCGGCTGTATGAGGATTTTTTAAATTGTCACGAGTTGGACTCTTAATCTCATCAATTTCTCTTTAACTTAAAATGATAACTTCTCACCTAAAAGTTGTGGCCTTGATTGTTTTATAGTTTTTTAGTAGAAGAAGTAGGACTTTTCCCCATGGGTCAGATTTTTCATAGATAACTTGAGTTATTGTCGCAAAAGTTTGAGTTTTTGAATTATTTATGATGTACTATGATGGATGTTTATATTTTTAAAAAAAATATATAATAAAAGATTAGATCCTTTTTTTAGTCAGACCATCTGCTTGTTAAGAGAACAACCTGAATCCGGACCTTGACTTTATGGTGTAAAAGACAAAAAAGCACACCTTAATCCTCAAAACTATACAGAATGTCATAAAACTGCACAAATACAAAGTCAAAAGCTTCATAGGGTTTTCTAAAAAAATCAAAAAAGGGAAAAAAGTTAATTAATCAGCTTGTTAAGTTCTTGTTTTTGATATACATATTTTTTACCAATTGAAATTCTGTTCTTAAGAAATCTGTGACATTTTAGTATATGGTCCATGGATTATCATTAATTCAAACATCTGTACATCTGTTTTACTGCTATGTCATGCATAATTAAATTCATTGATGAATAGATCAACTACAGTGTTTCTGCCATTATTATTCATGATTTATCAGTAGTGTTCATGAATACCTCAATTTAAGTCTTCAGCTACAAGGTCAAGACAAATAAATAATTAATCCAATGAACTCTTAACCTTGCAATCGCGATTGCCTTAACATTACTCCTTCATCACTTTATCACATTTGTGTCACTCATTATTAATTCATGATTCATGATCGATGATTAAAACACGTCCATAAAAGTCGTAAAGATGGGACAAAAGCCTAAATTTCAAGATTTAAAGTCAAGTGTGGCAAAAAAAGTCAACCTTATGTAATGAGAAGCCAAAATAATGAGATAAAGTCAAAATAAGGAGAACTGAAGGTCGCACTTATGAGAAAAAAGTCAGATGATGAGAAAGAAAATAAAAATGGGATCAAGTCAATAAAATGTGATTAAGAGCATCAGTCATAAAACAAAAGTTAAAACTGTAAGTTAAGTTAGTATGTTATGATGAAGAATGCCATATCTTTTAAATCACAATCATGAGTAAAAGTCACAAAAAAAGTTTAAAAAAATATAATTTTGTAATGTGAAATTCAGAGATAATGAGGAATATCATGGCGATATTTATGACCACAATCTAATCTTATTTTCTCATAATTTTGCTTTTGTATCCCATAGGCTTTACAATTAATCAAATAACTATGCAATTTTATTTGTTAGAAGTCTTTTCCCCATAGCCAACTTGAAAATAGCCTTACCAAAACAAAAAATTATTCTCATCAAATAATACTTTTAATATACATTTTGGGTTTTCAATCTCATGAATTTGACTTTCAAATTTCATTATATGGCTTTTTATGTCGTACTGAAGACTTTTGAATCCCATAATTTTTATGTTTATCCTTCCTCCCCAAACAGTGTGTGAATCCCATAATTGTATTTCCCCCCAATAAATTAAACTTATCATCCCATTAGAGCTTTAATCCAACGATTTTCAGGTGTTTTCATTAAAAAAAATAACATTTCTTTCACTTTATTTTACTTTTATCTTCAACTTTGAGAAATGTGTCTTCATACAATACCATTGTGTTTTTTGTCACGTACTAACGAGTACAGCTTCACCATTTCACCTCATCCATGACTTTGATATGGCTTAAGAATTTAGATTTTTTTCGTTACTTTTCATTTCTTATGTCCCAGGAGAATGTCCTTTCTGTGATGCTTTAATAATTATTGCAGTTTTATTTTGTAAGCCTCATATATTAATCACGGAAGCGCTCCTCTGTCACTAGTTTCTTCATCCTCGCTGTCGATAGGGTCTATCGCAGAGTCTCCCGCAGCCTCCACTCTCTCCCAGGTAAACTGTTTACCTCGACGTGGACGCGACCGTGGCCACATGCGCGCCCCCGCGGAGTGATACGTCACTGTGCTCGCTCCTCTTCTCGCGCGCTGGTTAAAAAGAAGGAGGAAAGAGCACGAGAAAACATGTGAGCGGTCTGAGGACTTTAGTGAGAGACAACTTTTATGTCCTATATGTTTTTTTTATCCTGACCCCTACCGCCGTGCTGTGCTTTAAAAGGAATTACATCTGAGGAGAGGGGAACGTCACGGCTCTTCTGCACTTCACGCTGTTTTGACTTTTTGGGTTCATCAGGATACATTTTGTTATTATCTAGCTTTTTTTGAATTTTTATTTGGCTTTTTTGTTGTCTTGGCTGTAGTTTAAAAGCTGCAGCAACAATGATTCATTTTTCCTCCATGGCAGAGAATCAAATTTAGGACACCTGCTCCTACAAGAAAAGCAGATTTTCTCCTAATTATTGGCTTCTTGGAGATAACAGGCTATCCTTGAAATAAAACATTGCAGGTTTTCTCTCAAAAGGGAGATTTGTTTTAAATCAAATTTGCTTTATTCGTTTTTTTTTATTATTTCCAGTCAATTTTATGATTTTTTAAACTATGAAGCATTTGCAATTCGTCCTCGTCCTGGCCATCGCGGTCAACTTGTGGGAATGTGGGGACGCAAAATTCGGTGAGAGGGGAGAAATAAGCCCCAGGAGGAGACGATGTTACGACGGCAGCATGCCCAAGCGGCTGAAGAAAAGGGAGCGAAAAGTGCTGCTTGACGGCAGCAGCGGCAGCGGCAGCGGAGGAGAAGTCTGCCACAGGTTGTACCCCCGAGTGTCCTGCTGTCCCACCAGGAGAGCCGCCTACCAGATCCTCCACCGCAGGGATGCCAGGGTAGGTCCATGTCCCCCTCCACCGCTGCTGAAGCGCCTCGGGAGATGCGTTTACAGCCTGCTGTATTGTCATTCTGCTTATTACTGCCGACAGCTGACTTTGGGGACAGGAATGGGGAATTGCCTGGGGGTATTTGTAGCCTAGTCTGATATCAACAGACTGACTGTATGTTTCTGTGGGGCTCAGTTCTGTCCGTTTGGAGCTATTACCTGACTTTACCTCCTGATAACCCACTTTTGTGACGCACTGTAGCCGACATGTCCTGGCCGTCATTTCACCATCCTTTATGTTCCAGGTCCTAATATCATCTAAAAACAGTATATTGCCATTCTGTGTTTACCTTAGGTGCTTAGTTTTCGCTTACATGTTTTTAAAATAACTGTATTCCCAGTTTGTAGGCTGCATTTTCATTTGTTTGTTCAACTATTCAGCTGTTCCATGCGCTTCGGCGTTTCCATGGTAATCACTCGCCGATTTACGTTACAGCTTCTCCCGTCAGTGTTGCCAAGTCCGCTTTTTATAAGCGACTTTCGGCTTGTTTTTCTGAGTAAGATAAAGCGGTTCCTGACAGTCGTAAGTTGCGGTCTTTTGGGGCTTGTAACTGAATGGTAATTGCCTATTCGAGCTTGCCTTGTTTCTGTCCTCACTCACTTTAACAGAGGGAAACACGGTGGTCACCTCCGCCAATGAGGTTACGTTTCTGCCGGCGTTTGTTCTTAGTTTGTTGAGTTGTAAACTGGATAACTTAAAAGGTTATAAACTGATGTTGATGAAATTTTCATCAACAGTGTTAATCATGAATTAGATTTTGGTATTGATCAAGATGCAAGATCTAGACTTTTTTATGGGATTTCTCAACATTGCCAGCTTGGGCATTTTTAACACTTTCACAGATAACATAAGAAGTTCATAACTGATTTTAATGACATTCTAATAAGTGTTGGTCATAGCTCAAGGCAGACACAATATGATTTTGGTGTTGATCTTAATCTGGATGTGGTTTCAGGAACTTTTGTTTTAAGATTTGTTAATCGTGTGAGATATGGCCGTTTTTCACATTATGGACTGTAACATGTCCATCTGTGATGGAAATAACGTTGCAGGGGTTTGTGCTCCCATAGCACTTCTAGTTTGTTCTAAGAAATACTGTTCTCTTTCCAGGACCTGTCAGAAATGAAAAGGGTGATAGTAAAACATTGTCTTATTTAAGACATTCCATGAAATATGTCAGAGCAGGTTGGTAAAGTAAATCATACAAGTGCAGGAGTCATCAACCTTTTCCAGTGAAAGATAATGTATGACATTAACTGGGAAGGTAGGTCTACTCACCCAGACTCTGCAAACAACCAAAATTACCAGGTACGTTTCATTAGTTTTTTTAATTGTTAATCCACAATAAAGTCTTCACATGTATTCCTTCAATCTGTCAAAAGCCTTTTTAGAAATTATAAAAGTCACATGTCATATAAACAATTTGCACAGCCAATTACAAGCAAAATTCCTGATTTTAACTCAGATTTAAAGACTGGAAAACTGTATTTATATCACATGTCACATTTTCAAAAGTCAATAATCTGCCTGTGTAAGGAAAATAATGGCTGGATGTGCCAGATGCATATATTCCATAAATTTGTGAAACAGTCCATCTGGCTTGTCAGATTATGATCAAATCCATATCTAGTGTTACAAATGTACCAGAAATACCAGATGATCAAGATCTACAGGTTGGTGACGGCTGTCCCAGATGGTTTTTGACACATGAAAGTAATTAAATAGCCTTTTAAGTGAAACATATGAGTTTTTTGCATGTCAAAGGTTGAAACAGAAAAGTTAATTTACTTGTTGTATATTTATACATAGATATTTTATCAAATTGTAGCTCTCTTATGCATTGTGGTGGGTTTGGTGGCTTGTTTCTGACCTTTTGTCTATCATTTAAAAGTCGAGGGTCATATTTTGCACTTTTCCCGTAGACTCCCGCAGAGTCCCGTAGTGTCTATGGTGGAAAGGGCTAGCATAAACCATGTAAAGGTTTACTTAAAAAGGTTGGACTTGTTGTGCTGTAACATCAAAATCTACCATTTAAAACAGAAGGTGTGGGCTATTTCATGTTATTCATGTAAGTCCCAGTTCTTTTGTGACTTTTCGGTTTAAATGGACACAAAAAACGTTTGCTTACTATGTATTTATCTAACATAGAAAAATAGTGACAGTATGGAAAAAGTAACTGAATTTGTTGGTTCTGATGCCATGGGGAAAAGTTTGGATGTCATTGGAATAAATGGTTCTCAACTTGCTGGTCAGGACTCAAAAAGGGGTCATAAAGTTATTTTCAGTGAATTGAATATGCATGTGTTGGGAAAGAATATGATGTATGGAAGCCTTAAGCAGATCGTCATCCATTTTATTGACATTTGCCATGACAGCAGGTAAATTGTTGTTGCCCCCCCCCAGGTCTCAACCTGTTCCTATTTTGAAAACAAGGCTTAATTTCACCCGAGCCCTAGAAAGAAACCAAATAAATGAACTGTATTTCAGTGAACAAAGTTAAACTAGAAGTGCCCAGAGAGCACAAATCTCTGCTGAAGCATTTCCAGCGTTGTCAAAAAAATGTGGAAAACCGCCATATCTCACAGTTCTAACAAACGCTGGAAAAGAACAACCAGATTTAGGTCGCCACCAAAATCTAATCATTTCTCCTTAATGAGATGACAAACCTTCCCTGAAAATGTAATCAAAATCTAATGAGAACTTATTGAGGTATTTGCAAAATTATGGGAAACTGCCTTATCTCACATTTTTAACCAATCCTCTGAAAATTCTTGGATCAACATCCAGGTCAGGATCAGTCCAATGGATGGTCCGTGTGCCCTTTCTGGCCTATCTTAAAAATATCGTCAACTTTTGTTCATAACTTTTTGAATCATCCTTTTGACAAACTAACAATTACACTGACAAATGCAAGCAAAATCATAATCTGCCTGGCGGCGGTAAAAAAAAGCTTGTATACATGTCCTTCAAGGGCCTCGTAAATTATGATCTCTTCAAGCATGTTAGTTTTGTCTCGTTGTTCAGTTTCATGTTTTGCCCCGTTTACGGTCTGAACTGCAAGAATTTCATTAAATAAACTTTTGTGGTTAAATATTTTGGAAAATTTGGATAGCAATTTGTCATTGGGGAGGTGATGAAGGGTCCTGAGGCTGGACCAGTTCAGATCCATTGGTTTAAACCAGGGCTTTAAACCCCCTGTTTGGTTTCCGCGGGGAGAGAGTCAGAAAGGAGGCCACTGTAGCTTGTAGCGGATTCTGTTGGATCCTCACCGGGCCATTCTCATGTAAACCATGCTCAGAATTATTCAGTGGCTGGGTGGTATCTCACTTTGTGTTGCGACAAAAAGCCATATTGCATCATTTAATTTGCTCAAGTCATGCAAATAAGAGGGGGGGAAACTGAATAGGAAGAACTCGACTTCTCCTCCTCCCCACTACACTGCCCACACACGGAGCCCTTTCTGATTATAGCAAAAGAATAACAACAACACCATTGTGTTTGTTGGTTTCACTAATGGGAGAAGCTGGAGAACATCACTCTCCCCCAGTCATCAGCCCCGTCCAAGTGTTACTGCCTTTGAGAGGGTGTGTGTCCTTCACTATATCCCCCTGCCAACCAACCTACACCTATTCCCCAAGGACAAGTGTTTTGTTTAAGCTTAGTGTTGCCTTCTCTCAGTCTCCCTCTCCATATGAGCTTTGCAGAGTGACATGGGATTTTTTTCCAAGTGTGGCATTGTATATTGATATGTTTGTTCCGGTGATTTCATTGGCAGAAGCTGTTACGCAGATGCTATCTTAGAAAGATGTAATCCTGTAACAGCTGTTCTCCCACATGAAGCGATGCATTTCTTGGTGCATTGCCAGCTTCTGGAAACGTAATGTACACATCTGAATCAGCCAAGGAACAAGTTAATGACAATTTTGTTTTCTTACACTTTAACAGCTCCATGTCTGCTTTATTATGTCTCCGTTCCTGACCTGCTTTATTTAGTGTGTCCTCAGCAAAAGTGCAACAGCTGAGCCCCGTTGCCAGTTTCCCCCTGCTTTTGAGGAACATACTCACTCACTGAGATTCAGCAATGGACAACAAACAAAGGTCCACTTGTTCTGGTTTGGATGATGGCAACATTGGAGTCCATCCCAGCAACATATGGACACAGGGCATGGCTGAGAGCACACAAATGCCACTCTCCATGGACCCTGTGCCAGCTCATGGCACACAGAATCAATGGGCAATTTAGAGCAGGAGGGCAGGCATGCCCACAACACTACATGGCATGAGTGTGGAGGGCACACAGACAGAGGAACCTACCACACATACAGGGTCATGGCCAGCCCGGAGCTCCCTTTGTGAGTGAAACATCAACAGTTAGAAGAACTGAGTGTTCCTTTTGTAGATGAGAAGTGCGACTAGGAGGTTGGTCAAATATCCCTTTAAAGTGACTTAAAACAGGATCCATACTGAAAATCTAAAGTGAATCTCAAGACCTTTTTAAGGACCCTTCTCATCATACCCTATTGCAACTTCAATTTCAAACTTATGAATGAGTGACAAAGTAACACAGGCTGATTTTGTATGCTAGCAGTACTTAGCAGCCTTGGACCCTTTTCACAGTGCATTGGCGCACATGCTGCGTTGATGTTCTGCCATCACTGAGGATTGATAGTCTTATTAATGCCGGCGCTGTATATAACTGGCACACTCAGACACTCAATTCACAGTGCTTGTGGCTCAGTGGAACCAAAGTGGGTGGGTACCTGTGGGACGTGTCCCAGAGGTGCTTCTTTGCCAAAGGAGTGATGCACATAATCAACCACGGCAGAGGAAATGCTATCAAAACAAGGATGGCAGATGAGCTGCCTCCAGTGGAAAAGTGGCTTAAGCCTGAATCTGTAATATATCTATGTGATCTCACTGTATGGCAGGTGATGTTTTACATTTTTTTAATATCTCTTTTTTTAATTTAGTTGTTGCCATGGCTGTGTTGTTGTGCAACCTGCTTTTGTCAGCCTGCTTCCTAATTGATTACTGCGCCACTGATCTATGTGATCTTCCCACACCACAGGATTTCTGATGGTAAATCATAAACATGTTTTAACACCTACAGTTTTAAGATCAGAGCAGTTCTAGTTCTCTTGTGGACAAATCTGTAAGGGTAAAGCTGCACGTAATACTCACCAGGGTAATCTTTAGAACAATGAAAGTGTCAGGACGACACTAATTTTGGTCAGTAGGTGGAAATAAGGGGAAAAATAAGGCCAATTACCTTGAAGTCTGGATCAGATCTATTCTAAAATAACTGCAAAGTTAATACTGGGAGAAATGTTCACCATGAGTGATAGTTTAAGTCATGTTTCACTGTTGCAGTTTTTCTGCAGTCAAATCAAAGAGTAAGGCATCCATATGTTGGCCTCTGGTCCCCTGGTCTAATTGACTTCGACAGACTGCTAATTTGTTGATACCAGAGAGGGAATGATGTGCCTGTCTATCTCTAAATTGGTGTTTAAACATGGACCTCACACAGAGCAAAGCACTACCAGCCTGCCTGCCTGCCCGCCTGTCTGCCTGGCTGCCCAAGCAGTGCTGCTCTTGACCTGAAACAGATTACATTGTGTTTCATTACAGCTAATTTGTTATGTAAATAATCCAGCTAATTTCTTTGGGATTAACTCTTTGTGTACCTTTGCATAATGACCCCAAGTCAGACTTGTGCCTCTTATTTGTCTTCATTCGTTTCATGGTTTGAGATCTGTCAGACATGGAAATTGTGCTCTGATTTTAAGTGGTAATGAACTCGGGTAAGTGGGCAGTGAATGAGATGATTTCTGTGTTTATTTCTCTAAACAGACAGGGTGTTCCAGCCTCAGCGTTTAACAGATTGGTATCAAATGATATAGAAACATGTCAAAACATCTCTGTGTTACAGATGTTGGTGTGATATTGTAAAACCTTTCCACTCCCAAATGTGTATGGTGTCTATAGGTTTGCAGATATATTGATGATATTTCCGGCTGTCCAGAGAAACAGATACATTTACCTGATGATGGATAAAAACTTTATAGGTTCTACCTGTAGCAATTGTGGAGTATTTTTTTCTTATTACTTGCCATCTAGTACTTTGGATATGGGTTATAGAAATTACCCGGACAAATTACATACACATGATGATGTGTTAGATTAATACAGAATAAAGCAAATACATCTTTGCCAAATTACTTCTGTCAAACTTCATGCAGATTGTAGTTGAGAGATGCTGCAGACTTTCACACCATGAAGTCACTGTCTGTCTCCTCTCCTCATTCTTCAATCTACTGAATTGAAAATAAAGATGCTGTGTGAACAAACTGTTCTGCACAGTACCAACCCTGACAATAACTATCCAACTAACCACATGCCAAATCTGCAGATCATGTAGAAAATAAACAAATTCCAGGATGACATTGATGTTTAACATATGATGCAGGATGAGGAGTGATGGGTTTATGACATCCAGCGTTGCTTCATATCTTGTTGCCAGAGTACTTTGCGGGTGCCATATGGGAGGAAGGCTCTGTTCGAATACAGTTTTATTTTCATGAGCCTCTGTTGATGAAGATACAGAGTTTCTGTGTGTTATCTGGGGTGAGTTGGCTTATTCATTGTTGTTAAAAGAAAGGCTGGTATGGACGAGGAGATGCTCTGGCATCTATGTGTATTTGATTAGAACCAACCAAAATCTTACATGGGCTGAAATGTATTAGCTTTTATTAGCTTGAATTTTCCAACCATAAGGAAGCATGGATACCAAAATCCAGTCCGCATGACGTACTGTCATCATCACAACTGTCCTGATTGAATTTGCTTACTTCATTTTGGCACAATTTTTAAAAAATGTATGCCGAAGATGCAGAGCCAGCTCTCCCTTCTCTGCTCAGTGAGCTGTCCAGGATTGTCCTTTGGCTAAAGAAAAACATTGCAGTTGATAGAGGCGTCATTTCCTTGTCTGCAGCAAGAGTAAGCATCACAAAACTGGTCTTTTTCCCCTTTTAAAGTATTGGCTCAGGAACTGTTTAGGCACCATTTAAAGGAGGAATGTTTCCAGGTGGAAAGTTTATATCTTGCAAAATGCAGTCCCAAATTGCATTAAATGATGAGTCCAAAGTTATAAAAGCACTCAGAAAATAGGTAGAATTAAGCAATTTTATCACAGGGTCACAGTATAAAACATGGTGTTGGCTTTGAAGAGTAGGGCGTGAGAGCCAGTACTAATCTAGCTGCTTTGGACAAGTGGTCATGAGTTTAACTTAACCCCATACCATTCCTATATGCCATTTAATCTGTCATCACTCAAATCTCCTATCTCAAATTTGTACTTGTCAGGAAATTTAACAAAAAAAACCCACTTCACCGTAGAGTGGATAAATATTGTATCATCATTATTAGATGTTTTTTTGTTCTTGAAGTTCCTGTTTGAGTTCTAAAGCCCACTCACCAATGTGGAGGTCACCAATAGTACTTCTGTGAATTAGTTTTTTTTTCTACATGTAAATCATACAAAATGAAGATAAGAGTTTTTTGCCCAACAGCAGCTATACTTCGTATTAAAAAATGCAGAACTGTATTATTCCAATAAGACAGCATTGATGCTATCCATTGAGTTACAAATTGGTCATACAATAATCTTTATCAACTTCCAGGTTTGATGGAATTTAAAAAGCAAGCATCAATCATTAGATGAAGTTGCACTGATCTCCAGTGGCAGGTAGCTGTATTGCCATTTAGACCAAGCATTGTACTGGGATTTCAGACCCATACTGATAAAAACACAAGGAACTAGCTTAGATAAATCTGTTGCATGTATACAGTCCTATTTGAACAGTTTGTGGCTGCTAACCACATATATTTCTGGGCCATGTTATGTAAATAAACCAAATCATATCTCAGTAACATTCCTCAAATGCCAGCCAAAGATACAGAACCTACTCTGCCTTCTCTGCTAACTTAGCCCCTGGCCAAAGATACACGTAACAGGAGCAATAAGACATAGGCTTCAGCTTGTGTTTTTATTATAAATAGTGCTGTCAGTAGATTAAAAAAATGGAGCCTTTAATTAATTATGACCTTTAATTAATGAATCTAATTAATCTCTTTTTTAATGTCACTTTAAAATAGCTGAAAAAAGCCCTCAATCTGAGGTATTTTCATTGAAATTCATTACATTATTGAGGCAGATCAAAAGATTGTTCTCCACCCCCAAAAACCTGAAGCGCTAGAAGCCCAATGCATGATTACTCTCCAACTTTAGTGGTCCAATCAGGGGACAGAGGCGGGAGCTGTGGATGTGACTACAACAGGAAGTGACTGCATGTTTGAAAACAACAGGGGCGTGTTATGCCATCTCCATGGACACTAAAAGCTCTGCAGTTTTATCAGAAATGGACTCAATTTCTCCTTTAAAGAGGAGCAAACAACGCCATTTCAAGCTTTCGTATAGGAAATCATGTTTTTGCTCTCTCCCGACCGGGGATCATGGCTGGGAAACTAGGAGAGATGCAGAAATGCAGAAATCAAATATGCTCTCCTCAGAAGTTTACTGAGAGAACTTGGTGGGTTGTCTTTGACGAGACTCATGTCACATATAGGTGTCAGATGACACATCTGTGGGGTATCATTTAATGTAAGATAAGACGATAGTCTAAGGACTGAAGTACTCATAGTTTGAGCTAACGGCTAACAACAGGGTCGAGCTGCTACGTCATACTGTGGCTTGATGTGAGTGGTCTGTGAAGAGTGTGACGAGCAGACTGATCGTCCAATCAACAGCTGCCCTGGTATTTTCAGCTGTTACCCTCTGAAAATACCAAAACAGTTAATCAGATTAAAAATGAGATTAACGTGATTAAAAAACATAGCGCGCTAACTGTAATTAATCAATTAACGCAATAATTTGGCACTCCTAATTATAAATGCTACTTTTTATCTGCAAAGAGGTCATATCTTGCTTTTTCAAGTTTTATATACCCTGAAGTGTTCTGAACATGTCTCCTCTGTGTGATAGAGCTCCTCTGTGATCAAAACTAAGAATTAAGGGCATTAAAACTTCTCCCTCTCTCTGTCTTTGCGGCCCCAGCAGCTACTAGAACAGCTCATCCCAAAAGGCACTGGCATGAAAAAAGCAATACCCTATTCTAATCATAGGACCATCTTTTGACTGACAGGTTAGCTTTGAAACATCTTTTTTGTAAAGGATCCTCTGATTAGTTTTTGTCCTATCAAATGACATTCCTTACCAAAAACAGTACAATAGTATCCATGACATTTTAATTTCAGTGGACAGTTTCACCAGAACAACACACTGATTTTATTTGCACAAAGTGAAGTACTCACTTTTTTAATTACTGGTCTTCTGTTGCGTGTGGTCTCCAGATTTTCTCCACCAACAACACAGAATGTGGACGTCTCCTGGAGGAGATCAAGTGTGCGCACTGTTCCCCCAACGCCCAGGTGTTGTTCCACTCCTCGGACATGGATAAAATGCCACACAGGGAGCCAGACTTGCCGCTGCTTTGCCAGGACTTTTGCCGGGAGTTCTACTACACCTGCAGGGGGCACATACCAGGTAATTAGACTGACAACAATGAGCATAAATGTGATTTGAATTATAGTGTTTACCAGGTGGGCAAGCATACAGGTGAAGAGAGTCCTGAAAGTACACTCACTTGCTGTGTCAGTCTTTCATTTATTTGAAACCAACTCTGGATTTTGATGAATTACATCCACATCAGACTTCATTTTTCATTGAGGCTCCGCTTGCACATGTAGAACTGGCAGATTTTTGGACTTATGCAAGAAGAGGTGCGTCAGTAGTCTGGTCTGTGAATATTTATTTATCCAGCTCTTACCTCATCTGACCTCACTTCCATTTGTTGCTGAGCTTGTCTTGCCCGTTAGCTTGTTTGCTGCCATTTTTTTTCTTGCTTTACTGTTGCACTTCACTGCATTAGTTAAATGAGGAGCCCGGAACTGCATATACAGGCACAGCAGCAGTTTGCTGATTAGTTTTCTGTCTGATCCAGCACATTTGGTTCAGCAAACTGCAGACCAATATTTGTGCTTTTCATTACACAGTATTGAGTCTTGCTGTGTTTATGGAACCAGGTGTGGAAAGTTTTGTTCTCCTGTCTGTGTTAGGTTTGTCCAGATTTTGTAGGTTTATTTTGATCAGTGTGAATTTGAAAAAATGTCACTATTTTTTTCTGGAGACCTTGGATGTTGTAACAACACACAGTTTGAGGCATTTCCTGACATGTGAATGGAAAATGTTTGGTTTGCAAAGGTGGGTATGAAAACATATTTCTCACATGAACTTACAAGAGCCACACATGCTCAAGCAATGTACCAGAAAGTTGAACTTCTGTAACACTGAATACTGCACAACACACTGAGCTTCTTGAAGACCATATTTGAGATTTTTTAAACAGCCAGGCTGTGGTTTAGATATGACCTGATGGCCTCTTGACTTCTGTGGGCAGAAATGATCAAACTTGTCTTCAGATTTCGTTAATCCGATTTCATTCACTTTATATTTTTTTACTTTTTGTGCATTTAATTAAGAGACAGGACAGTGGATAGAGTTAGAAATTAGGGAGAGAGAGTGAGGAATGACAAGCAGAAAGGAGATTTAAACCCAGGCTTCACATGTTAAGGTCTATATGGGGATCCTAGTCCAGTACCAGCCCCCTTCGAACAGGCTTTATCAGGGTTCTTGCAGGTCTTTAAAAGTTAGTTGTGAAAGGTTGTAAATCTGTTTTTTTTTATTTAAGTCCTTGGATGCCTTAAAATTCCTGATTCCTAAATGCCAGAGATCTTAAAGTAGAGTAAGCAATACTGATCTAATATCAAGGATTTCACATTTTACTGCATAAATGGAAAAAGTTTAATAAACTACACATTTGTTCTGCTGTGCAACTGTAATCATTTTTCTGGGGTCTTAAAGTCCTGAATTTGACTTTAAAGAGTGTTTATAGAATCCTGTTTTATGCGCATTTTTAATTTGCGCATAATAAAACTCCTATTAGAGATGTGTGATAGAAAAAAACGCCTGGGGGAGGTGAAAAGGTTAGCACATCTGTTCAACAAAAGTGCAGCTTTTTGTTGTGAAAACAGCTTTAACAAATAAACCATGGTGTACAGGGAATTATTAGCCAAGGCATTCACTGGATATCTTCCAAAAGGTTTAGAAAAAGTTGCTCTGTATTCTATATTTCCATCGATAAATCCTTTGATTTGTTTATTCTGTTTCTGGCTTCTAGACAATAATGCCTTGCAAGGTTGGGCCCTCTTCCCTGATGGTTTCTTTTTTATGAGTGGTACTGCCTACATCCTGAATCCTCCGGCTGATTGAAAATACATGCTCGACAGTAACGGAGTGAAAAATGCAAATAAGTACTTCATCTTATGCAAAAAGTTAAAAAACTTATTTCAGCTTGATACATTTGAAATGAGTCCCCTGTTTCTTGTTGTTTCTAACAGAATGAACTAAAACTGTTAAAGTTTTCTTTGCTCTTTGATTCTGACCTCTACTTTGACATTGCAGGAACCACAGACATAAAAAAACCATTTTGATGCAACATTTATCTCTGTGAATGCATTGCTACTTAACGATAGGAACCTTCTGCTCTCTGTAAGCATTTAGTCGTCAGAAGAATTTTCTTTGAAGGGCTGCAAGATCACAGGTACCTGTGCCTTGAGAGTGCATACCGAACATGATCAAACGCTTTTTGACTGTCTGCTCTCCTGCAGCCAAGTCTTCTTCCAATCTCTGTCGCCATGAACTGATTAGATCGACCAAGACTAGCAAACAGAGAAGACTTTCAAACACACTTGTCTGCAACCAACCCACATGGTATGCTGCAGCTCAGGTCAAAAATCAAACATGCACATTCCATCCAAGTCCATCCTCATCTGTATCTCATGGCCTGCTGCCAGGTCTTTTACATTTAACTCCAGTTTAGGCTGAGGAGGAGCTGCATTACAGCTGCATTACTTGCTCATTAGCACGCAGACTTACTGACACCATGAGTTAACCCAAAAAAGCACAAGCAAGGAATCCAGAGAAGGACCCCCGCCCCCCCTCCTTTACTGTGTTCACCGTCATGCTCCTCCCCACTCAGCCCCCCCACCCCCCCTCCCCAACCCTCCACAGATCAGCATATGTGGTGACGAATGACACATTTATTTTTCTACAAAGGTTGTGTGTATGTAAAACTGCTGAAGTGCATCAAGATGTCAAGTGCTTTGGGTGGGCCACCCAGGTTGCCTTGGAAGATAACCAGATGGAAGTATAACTTTAGCGCTGGGGAGCTGGGAATATGGACAGAGTTTTGTCTCTCTCTCTCTCTCCCTCTTTCTCCCCTATTCATATCCCCTTTTCTGTTCTCTTTTCCCCTGTCTAATTCAATTTAGATGAGGATTAACAGTAAGTAATATTACATTAAAGCACACACTTACTGCAATAAAGGTTAGATAAATTCTTTCTTTAAACTGTAACTCTCCCTAACAAGTGTTATGTACTTTTTTTATTTGGTATTTTCAGCCATCAGATATTATTAGTCACAATGTTCATGTATCCTTTGACCAAAGCAGAAACAGTGGTGATAACTGTTATAAGTGAACAGAGCACATGACATTTCCTCGAGGCCCTTAATAAAATTGTAGCATGAAGAACTCCTTGCAAGTTCCCAATCAGACAGCATGTTGTAGAAGACAGGGAACAATACATCAAGATGGATTGGATAATGCTTTTGTACAGTAGTAACAGAAGATAGATGGCAATGGAAAGTGCACTGAGTGAACGGATAGCATGTAGCCTCTGCTGCGAGCGCTTGTAGATATCAGTAATGGGGTGGTCAAAAGATAGTTTATTATGCAAGGTGAGTCCGAGATACTTTAATTTGTTGAACTGTTCTATTGGCCTTATGTATCGCCTTGTAAACTGAAATATCATCAGGGTGTATGTTTAATTTTTGATCTAAATTGAGGACTCCATGGTTCAACTTTCAGTGGTTGGCAGGCAGTCCTCTTTGAAAAACGTCATACATTAAATGGAAACCATGGTTTACCTTTTGGAAATCCTGCATTGGGAGCAGCTTTGTTTCAATTTAAGACGTCCATTCAAAACTAAATTTTCCCTGGAAGATATGCAGAGGTGACAGTGGATCAGTCTCTTCAGTCTTGCAATATTTTTCATTGTTTTGGTTGAGAGCTCCCTGGAGGAGAATGTGGCACATTTTTATAGTTAATTATAATTAAAATTATTGTAACATTTTTAATTGTTAGTCATTTTCAGACCAGTCAATATAACACAGCATTTTACTCATTGCTAGGCCACATTTTAATGCCTTCATACTTTTTGTTTTACATAATATTAAAAGCAAGACTTAGACTTGTAACAGTGCATCTCTATGTTGTGTTTTATTAATACATTTTGCAAGATAAAATACCACTTCAGAAAATGTTTAACTTTTTATTGTATGAAAATGAATGCACATTTCATATAAGAGCTGAAAATGAACCTTTGCAAAATTTTGATCACGTTTGAAAGACCTTGGTGAGATAACTTTCCCTGTTGTTAATACTTCAGGAGAGCTGAGATGGAAGTTAGGGATCTAAAATTACCTTTGCAGTTCCTTTTCTATTGCCAATGTTAAATGGCCATCCAAAGGTATAAAAGGAAACAGTAGCCTTTACGGCATCCATAACTGTCATCCTGCTCCCATGAAAACTCCCTAACACCCTTTGATTAGACTGTGTACTTGGCCCCCATTTTTCCATAAAGACATTTACTACCTTAACACTTACTCCCAACTTCAAGCCTCCCACCTCCCCTGTGCTCCTCTTGTCCTATATCTTCTCCTTTTCGTTTATCCCTCCTCCCTCCCTGCACCCGAGGTCCCCAACCAGCATGGTTAAGATAGCTGCAGACACAAGTGGGTGGGTGGTATTGCCAGAGCCCCGCGTGTGTGTTTGATCTTCGTGTTGTGTTAAGATGTTTGAGGGGATATCCTATCACCTCCAGTATTTGGTGCGGTCAGCACTTGTGGTCGGTGTGCCACAGGAGAAGGAGATGAAAGGGTGGACAGGGAGAGTCCTGTTTGTGTTTTTATCACTGGTGTATTTGCTCTCCTCTGTCCTCGGAGGGATTGACTAGAGGAAACAATATTTGCAAGATTGTTTTTAGGTCGCAAAGGACTCCCGAGACCCTCTGCACACTTTGTTATTTTGCCGGGAAAAGTGTAGTGACTGCTCAGACTAGGTGTAGCTGTGTGTGACTGCCATGTTTATGCAGCACACTTGTTGCTCCGGTGCTGAAGCATTTAAGGTAAACCAGCAGGCCGATGGGGAAAAAGGAATGAAGTGATGGCAGATTTGCCTTGGATCAACATGGTGATGTAGCTCTAAAGCATACAGCATTGTAGAGCCGGGCAATATAGAACAAAAATTATACTCCATTTTTTTCAGCTGATAGGCAGAGCGCTATATCAGCTAAGTGTCATCCACCGAGCTGAAGACCCACGTCTTAAACATCTGGAATATGGAACTATTAGGCTTGAAAGTGAGAAAGATGACCCTTTGTTGTGGTAGAGAGAGGCCACTAGAACTGCCACAGTAGGATCACTGTTAAAGTTTTTGTTAAATTAATAATGCTTCTTTCTGAAATGAATCAGTTACTTTTAGCATTAGTAAAGATTAGGAAAAAATGAGCTTGGAGTCAAGTCTATGTGAAAAAAGTCACAATTTAAAGAGCCCATATTTTGCCTGAACACTTACCCATATGTTCACATATGATGGCTGCCAAAGTGTGATAAAACACACTAAAGGGCACATAAAACTATTGATAGCATTGTGTAGGCTCGCTTTGGTCTCCCCACTGACAACTACTCTTAGTGCCTTAATGTTTTCCAAACAAACAACAAATCTCAAGTTTTTTTTTTATCACAAACTAATGTCCTCTCATGTTTTGGAAATAATCATAACCTATGACACAATATCAACAACATAAAGGCGGGAAGTGATTCACCGACTGCCTTGGATTTAACAAAAAGTAAAGTAAAAGAAGAGTAAGAATGATTTAAGCAGTCAGCTCGAGGTACTTTTTAATCAATATATGAAAATGAAATATAGAACTACAAAAGAAAACATGCTATTGTATCAATTTTGCATTCTAATAACACAGGAGCCAGTTCTCAGACATAAATTTTTCAACTTAATTAGGGTTTTGTTGAGATCTATGTGGCAATTTTAACACTAAAATCTCATAAAAGAAACACAGAAATGAATTTAAGTAAGTACACAATGATTCACCAGTCAAAAAAGCACTATTTAGACAATTTAATTGCTCAGAATTGTAAGCCAGAGGGGAACATCATGACTGTATTTGGCAATACAACCAAAGTATATCTCTCACAGTCTGTAAACACGTTTGTTTATTCAGAATTACATGCCATATTGAACAGGTTGATTATTTCATTACACAGAATGCGTCCATGTGTTGCTCACTCTTGCAAAACAGTTGGCCCTAATTAAGGGAGAGAGCAAGTGGCTGAGTCAATGAATAAGTCGTAGTTGCATAAATATTCAAATATGTGAATGTATCACTCAGGAACTGTGTTAGTTTTTCAAAACTACCCCTGTCCCTCATGTCTGTTTTTAAGACAAATTCATGCTGAAATATGAACACTCCATCTTGTAGGAAAAGTTATATGTTGGCCATTTTTTTCTTTTGGTTCCAGAAACTTCTGCTCAAGGAACAAAATGGTTGTTGCAGCCCATGGTTTCTACATGTTAGCCATAAGTCCACTAAAGATTATGAAAACTAGACCAATGGCATGTAGAGAAGCAATAAAAGTAGGTACATTACACTGAAGGGACAAAGAAGACCCAAAGAAAATCCTTATAACAAAGATGACACTTAATATCACAACAGACATCAACAGTTTTACTCTTCCTGCAATACATGATGTCTGCTTCTTGTTATTTGGCCATATTGCTCAACATACAGCTCAGCAGAGAAGGCAGAAAGGGTCCAGCATCTTTGGCTCTGACATGAAATAGAACACAAAAATGTTATGATTTCATTCAGTAGGTATTAGATACATTGGTTTCTGGATTTGGATTCCAACTCATGGGTACAAGTAAAATGAAAATAAGTTTCAGTTATCAGAGACATGTTTGCACCATAAAGTAGAAAAATTAAGGTTAAAGTAAAGTAAACCACTCATTCGAATAAGAAACATTCAGTGCTGCAGACTTTGCCACGAAGGGTCATGTAAAAGTCAAACCACCAACAGAAGTGCTGCCAGAAATTGTGGGACCCTGACATAAAGGTATCAATTAACGTCAGAGTCCAAAGAAAACGCTTTCTCTTCAAATTTCAAAATAAATGATTATAACCAGACAGTAAAGGTGACTTTCTGATATTTGGACTTTTAAGCATTCAGCATGTTTTTATTTATCATTTACTTTTTACCTATCACCAGTTCCCATTAATGTCCAAATTTCAAACCCTGTCAATGAATCAAACATTTGCAGGTAATGGGCTTTTCTTACTCCGCAACCAGTTATTTCAAACCCCGACATCATAACGTGCCATGCAGGCATTTGAACATTCAGCAAAATGAGTAAGAGCAACTTATATCCTCTAATAGGTGCTCTACATGGCCTCTGATCTGAATTAATGTTTCTGTGTGGAGACCTGGTAGTTTTTTTTAAATTTAGGAGCAAAGAAATCTACAAACACCTATGGAAAACAGTTCCTAACTCGAGAATATGTCAAGAGGCAGCCCTAGTCTCCTAGAATCTTACACAATTTTACAACCCACCAAGCAGGTAATATTCATTTGGTAGATTGACAGCCCAGAACTGAACTGGTACTGGAAAAGACCTTTCATACATTATTTGATGCCATCGCTTTGAGCCCTGTGTTCCCTTGGAAAAAAAGTTTTGAATCATGTTTCCTTAAGGAGTTGTTGTTATGTAGCTTAGTTTTTGTTGATAGTTTTCTGGTGGGTAAAGTTGTTAGACTTTATGGCTAAGTTGTATGCTTTTTCACCACATTCACCATTAATCAAAGAGAAAGAGGACTGTCATATCATTTTTGTCTAGAGGCTTTGACCGCTTCATATTTAGCTACGTTAAAGGATAAGTTCGGTTTCGACAGCTTTCACATTGTTTATAGAATGAAGTAGAATGATATACTCACCCAGAAGGCTTTCCTGATCCAAACAGTGCTTCGGGAGACATTTAGCTCCAAAATCGAGCAGCGGACATCCGTATAATGGTAGCGCACAGGGCTTGTATAGCGTCGCTCCTAAAACTGCATTAATCGTCCAAAAACTCATTCATTTCACCAATATTTCATCATGGTCCGCTCGCACTACTCCTCCAAGACAGTCCGGGGTCGCTCCACCCATGTTTTTGTGACTGTGCTGACCTCTGAACTGGAAACTTTCTTCACGGCTGCCACACATGCGCAGTACGGCTTCCTCCTTCCGATGAGCTCCTCATCTGTAAACTCTGGCTCGAAACTGTAAGGACACCCATCATATTCAAAGTTCTCATCCACAACATCTTTATCCGATAGATATTCGTCCATTTTGCACAAAACTGGAAGAAGAAAGTTGTTCAGTAGCCGGCGGTCGCCCCTGAAACACTGAGCCGTACCGCGAATGCGCGGCAGCCGTGAAGAAAGTTTCCAGTTCAGAGGTCAGCACAGTCACCAAAACATGGGTGGAGCAACCCCGGACTGTCTTGGAGGAGTAGCACTGGCGGACCCTGATGAAATATTGGTGAAACGAATGAGTTTTTGACCAATAATACAGTTTTAGGAGCGGCGCTGTATGCCCTATGTGCTAACATTATATGGATGTCCGCCGCTCGATTTTGGATCTAAATATCTCCCGAAGCACTACTTCATTCTATAAACAATGTGAAAGCTGTCGAAACCGAACTTATCCTTTAAGTGTCATGTCGACATTGCTGGTTGAAATTGCGGGGTGCAGGTATCTGTTGATTTTCCATTTCATAACAACACTACTTAGGAATGTTTTAACTGCAAGACACACAACACTCCTCAAATAACTCATACCTCAGCTCATATATGATACTTTGAGTGCCAATGAGAGAAAATTATAGACCCTATCAAACCTGATCTTGTTCTCGGTACATTTCCATTTCCTTATCAGGCTGAAGGCAGCATTCATGATTTCCCTGGTCTTTCAATAGAAAATCAGAATGCAAAAGCATAAATTCTGACACAATTTAAAAAAAACCAAGATGAAATTAAATTTCAGTCTTTCCCTCTCTTTAGGAGCAATTTTTACAGCAGAGTCCCTTTTATGCCATGATCATTTTGGTTTGGCCCGCTTTCTCTTCACTTGTTCTTTCAGCCCAGTGTGGCAAGAATATGGTTTGGCTCTTGAAGAACAAATCCAACTTTTCCTAACACTCTTAATACATGACATGCTTTCCCTTCTCCCCAGCTGTTTTTATCTGTTTTTCGTTGTTCTCACTTTGTTGAACATACAGTACAAATACAGATGCCTTGTACGGAGAATGTTTTCTGTATTTCTCAGTTTACTCCTTCAACCATGCATTTTTTTCCCTTGCAAGTGTAAGACAGTCTGTCTGTTTTTTGTATCTGTTGTGTTTGCTAGAACTGTTCCAAGCCGATGTGGATGAGTTCTGCCAGTACTATGGGAGAAGAGATGCCAGCCCATGCTTTCCAGATTTTCAACGAAAGCAACCACAAGGGCAAGATTCCAACTACTTGGGAGATGAAAAAATAGAAGATATCAGCAGGTTTGTATTCGGACTTTAACCATGATTTATTCCATTTGGGGATTGAGTTACAGTATGGAAGATGTTTATGATATTATTTTAATGAGCTTTGGCTGGCTCTTTAATGGATTTCAGCCAAGGGAACTTTTCTTTAAGGCTTTTGGGATGAATGGCATCCAGCTCTAATTTTATTTTTATACAAACATGCATAACTTTGGTCAAATGTTCCTGGTTCACTGGTTCATTTTGCCATGGTCTATACTCTCAGACAGAAATGCTATGCCATCTCCTCTCTAATCCTAAAGTTTGTCCAGACTGGGTTTGCTCAGCTTTGCTCACATAATGAAAATGCTTATCCTGCGTCATTCTGGTTGCCTCCCTCACTGCAAAGGTCTGTACATCACTCAGGGCTTTGCCCTTTTGTCCATGGGGGATGCCTTTCATCTCTGTGTTTCCTGAGGCAAGAAGGCCAGGCAGCACGTGCACCTGAATATCAGCACCCAACGCTCAGTCAAAATGCAGCTTAGGTCCATGTCAGTCCATGAATTATTTGTCAATGATGCATTTATCTTTAGAAGCACAGCCAGGTAAATGTATGCTTTTTCTGCTGGGACCCCAACTGGAAGATGAGAAATCTCCAAGCCAACCCCATCACATACACTTGCTATATCTAATGTACACCATAACACACAGTTACAGCCTTTGCCAATGCAACTTCAGCACTTTTATAATGTACCTCAGTTTGAGTCTGCAAAACCTTGGAGTAGCATCTTGTTTTGTGCTACAGAACTTTTAAATTTGTGGTGTAGCAGAGAAAGTGCTACTGTTATGATGCTCTTCCATTTTTTGTAAGATACTCGACTCTGCACAATTTTGATATGATCTGCTCTGTATACCAGTACAGTTTAGACTGTATCAGTGCCTCTCTAAGGTAGGCTGGACTGTTACAGCGTGACTTTGTGAAGCTGTGGCATCCTCACAGCAACAAAGGAGAAAACAAACTGTCTGCCCTTTTTTTTGGTCTTTTGTATCATTTTGGAGATTGACTTGTTCCAAAGTTGGTTGCAAGCAGCAACACTACATGCTATGAAGCAGGGGAGAATTTGGAAAGTCATACAGCTTATCTCCATTCCTTTTTACTGGCAGTGACTTGGTGACCAATCAGAGGTCAGCAGTGTTTCTATGTCAGGTTTATTCTTGGTTCAGCTGGCTTGGAACCTTGCTGGAGGTGGTACTAGAAACCATCCAGGTATTAGTTAAAATCTCGTATGGAAACCAGAAGAATTTAGTAAAATCAAGCTGATAGTATGTGGTGTAGAAGCCCCATAAGTTCTTTTTAAATGTCTGGGTTTGATCTGTTTGTTGCTTTGATTGAGGAAAATGCTGAAAAATCTTTCATTAAGATGTAGTATGGCTCCACATTAACAGCAAATGTACATGTGTAACTGAAGGTGAGATATGATTACGTGTACTTCATATTCTTGTTCTTTTCGTCACTGTGACGTCACATTTATGTTGTGTTTACCTGGTGGTTCAATGCTTTGGCAGCAGTGTAAAATACAATACATTGATTTATTGGACTTGAATCAACAAGTTTGTGACAGCCACAGCTGATCCCAGACCTGCAACCCTTCGATTACCGACAGAGCATAAACTGTGGAACTGATGTCCATCTTAAAGAATACATATGTTTAGGCTGTAAATGACCGGTGTTTGTTGTGCATGCGTATCAGATAAAGAAAGACAATGATCCAGTTTGTTAAACCATCTGTTGTTCCTAAGTTTGAAGAGTGGAAATAAAAATAAAGGGGTACTTGCTGCCCTCAGATGGCTGTAATTGGAAGTCAACTATGGAAAGCTGTCATACAGATCATACTGTACATCTTTATACCTGATACATTAGTAGAATGTTTAATATACAGTAACTAGTAAAATAATTAAATTGAATTGTTAAAGGGCAAAACAGAAATATATTTTTCACAAGTTACAGGGGTGAAAATAATATAGATGGCAATACTGTGCTGTCTGTTATGGTCAAAATGTTATTTATTGTTTTTCAAAATCATTTTGCCTTTACAGGAGAATAAAAGCTTTAGAGTTAATCAAACAGTTTAAGAGAGAGAGAAGAGTATGTTGGCTGAATTAAACCCAGTCTGTGTATGTGGTCACAAATAGATGCCAAAATTCATCAAACCCAATTTACAGCACATAAAATTTCTCTGCGACACCCCTGCTCTCAAATACCCCTTAAATTTTGAACCACAGCTCATGTTATCAAAAGTAATTAAAGCAAATGTGAGAAAACTTGATAGGCCTCAGAGAAACATAACATCTAACTTTCTATTTAAAAAAGCATGGGTATGAAAAGGCACACCTGCTGCTCTTTGGTTGTCAGGTAACTTTTAGTTAAAGGTGCTAATGGAGCACTAAATAAATGTTTTCACATCTGTTTGCTGAAAGAATTGTTTTGCATCGCCTTGCTGGTGATGCTTCCCTCCGATTTCTTATTTTTCAGTTCCTATCCTATCATGCCCCAAACAGCTGGATTATTCCCTTCGACCACCGGCCTCTGACCTTTTCTATTTCCTTTGTTACCCAGGAAACACAAACACAACTGCTACTGTGCCCAGGAGGTGTTGAGTGGTCTGAGGCAGCCGGTGGCCGTGGTGCACTGTGGGGATGGATCCCAGCGCCTCTTTGTGCTCGAGAGGGAGGGCATTGTGAGGATACTAAACCATGACCTGGAGCTTATCAAGGAGCCCTTTCTGGATATCCACAAGCTGGTGCAGAGTGGCCTGAAGGTAGGAATGAGCCTGCTGTCTCTATGTCACCAGTGTAATAGCAATTGTTGTAGCATGGATGAAATATTTGCACAGATGTAAAGGGCTTGTGGGACAAAAAAACAACATTGTTTGATACGTTGCTAGACTGGGGAAGAATTGTTATTCAAAGACAAGGTAGTACAGATCAAGAAGGATATGTTGATTTTTTTTAGCTAAATGGCAGAGCAGAATATCTTCCTTCATTTATTTCTGGTAATAAATTAAAAATTGTCAGTTTTATCAGTTGTTTCAGATTTTAATGTGTATGCTGAATGATAAGATTTCTTCCTGGCATATTTTTTAAGTCAAGTCTTTTGTACAGCTGACAAAAAGTGCTACCTTTCAAGAATCTAGAGACTAGAAGACTTACCTTTCTTTACCAAAAGCCATCCTATATCTAGCCATTTACCTTGTTAAAGATGAGCTTCGGAATTGGAGAATATATCACAAAAATTATAAATGCAGTGCAGTAACTCTTTCTATTGGTCAGTATTTTTTTGGACACGCTGTCGAGGGTGGGCTTTCTTAGTGATGTATGCCTGCTGATGTGTAAAAATCACCATTGAACTCAGTAACTAATAAAGCTATCATCAGTGTGGTTGAAGATTTTGTAGAAAAGGTCTGCAAACAGTGCGACCAGTGTGTGCTCTGTTCATCAGTCATCAGCCTTTGCTGATGGGCCCAAGCTCTCACATGACCCCTTGAAATCTTTGGGGGTCAAGCACAGTTCTGCTTATGACACAGCAGGAAGAGTATGGGAACATCCTGTTAAACAGCAAGTTTATCTCAGGCCTTTCATTTTGGGTCATCATAGCAGTGACAGAGAAAGGGAGCCAATAAGTGTTTCCAGAGTTGAGATTTAAAGATGGGCAAAGGCAGATGTGAGAACACTTGTTATTTTTTTAAAATGAAGAACTCAAAACTCTGACAAAAGTAAAATTGGTGATTTGTTTAATCTCTGTATGGCTTAGCCTCAAATGATGCATGGCCCTGCACTGGTGCATAGTACAGTGCTTAGGAATCCTTAAGTCCTTTGTGTTCCTCATGTTCTCTCTGATTCATAATTTACAGTCAAATGTACAACTACCAAGGTAACATTTATAACAGAAACATGCCTTTGGCAGCATGAAAAATGCACCCTGCATGCTGCAAATGCACTTGGTCTGAAAGCCACGAAGGCACAAGCTGGATCTGACATGTCATCCATCGCACATGCAGTGTGATTAACCTGTAAGGCAAGTCCACATCTTCCATAAGTCATGCACACACTTTTATTGACGAACATTTGCATTGTGTTAATGTGTACATAAAAGCAACAAAAATATACTTGTTTATTTAAAGATTGTTTCTTAAATAAAAAGATGTAATCATATATCAATTGAGATTATAACAATATAAATAACTGATTTAGATACATAATGTCAAAATTTTGATGGACAAAAAGCACAACAGATGGTCCCTCAGTAACAGTCGTTTTACTGAGTAGTAGGCTTTATCTGATATTGTCTTAATTAACTACACAAACAATATTGTCCACCCTTACGTCTCATTTGAAAAGATAACTCTGTATCTTTAAACTTAATATATGGCCTACCCTGTCATTGTGCAGCCTCAACACACAGTTTGCCCCTATATAAACGTGTGAGGAACATCCACAGCCAAGACAAATCCCTTGAAAACTGTGCCTGGACACTATTAGTATTTAATGATATAATTACACCAAACAAGCAGCCATTCATCAAATGTGATCAGGGCTAATCATTACCTTATTATCTGCTAATTAACTGTACATACAGCACACACTGTGCTCACTGCTAATTTTCTGCTAATTCTCACAAGATGGGTTAATGGCTTTCATAATCTTTCCCATATTGTTCCTATAAGGGTTCTAACATCCCACATGGTGCCTTACTCAATATTTTACATGTTGACTCACTCAATACCACACATGTTGACTGGACTGAATTTATACGACTGTCTCTGTTTTTAACCTTGTCTAATCTCTTCATTCTGCAACTATACAGTAACAGGGGTTTAATTGGATAATGTGTCAAAGGGGAAATAAACATACTCTGCCTCTGTTTGGCTCAGACCCTGTCGGCAAAACTAACTAGAAATTAAAAAGCAATTGAATGATATATGACTCATTTTGTAGATATCCTCCAATCCTTGTGTCCTGGATGGACAATGCTGGTTGCTAAATGGGCCATATTAATTTTATTCTTGCAGCCAGAGGGCAATTTTTTTGAAATTATTAGATGGTTTACATTATGCAGTTGTTACTTCAATTTAGAAATAAATAAACAAGCAGATATAGATTTCTGAAGTGTCTATATTGAGTTCACACCACAAGGTGCTGTTTTAACTCTTTTTGGAGTGTTGGTGCTTTGACTCTCGACAAGTGTCATCGTCTACTCATTTTGGAATTAAACTGAAAACTTTAACACTTGCTAGCGTGATTCTTGATCAACACATCCATGTAGTATTAGGAATGCACTCTTTCAGAGCATATTCTTTTAACTACTTAACTGTGAATTCTGTATTTGCAAGGCAAAGTATTTTGATTGGGAAAATTAGCTAAAATTTAGATACCATGTTTAGTAAAGGCACATTTGTTAAAAAAAATAAATCAAATTGCTCTGCAGTTTTCATGGCTTAACTTGTGGCAATTGTCTGCAAGTATCACTTATGATTCAGGGTCCAGAGCTAAAATCATGCAGTAACTGAAACATCAGTTTTCTATTTGTTTTTGACAACAAATCCTTTTAACTGAATTTTTATGGCTCTGACTCCTTCAAGAGTATAAAAACTGTGCACTTGCTGAGACTCGCCAAAGCCAAAATTTCAACTGTTCTCAGTTTGCTGTCTATACATTTTTTCAACACAAGTGTAGAAGTGAAGCTTAGAGCGGTTTTCTCTGTTTCTGCTGTAAATGCAGAATGTCTTGGTCACTGAGGTATCCTTCACTTAAATTCATATTTTCTCGAGTGTTATTTATTAAGTAAATAACCGTTTATCATATCAAATACTTTATCAGGATACATTTAGCTGTAATCTGAGATTTTTCTACAGATTTTTTCACCTCTTTATCCCCAAATGCAGCCTTTGCTATACTTCACTATGCTGTGGCCAACTTTAAAACCTAAAAATTTTCTCAGCTCCACCAAAATGCTCAGACAACCGCAACATGAACCTTTGAGTAGTGATGTCTCATTTTTAAAATAAGCAGTTCCTTCCAATGTGAATGCTTTGATCTTCACCTCTACTTTCTTTTTAGATATTGTCTTGAAAACATACTTTGTGACATCCCCAACTCGTCCCCTGTACCACGGGTGTCACTAGAAGCACTGATAGATTCTTAGTGAGTGGCATAGTAGGATATTTAACTGAGTACCACCAGTGAAATCAACACCAGTTTTACTGTGACACTGTGTTCATTTCTTAAACAAAACTAACAATAGTAAGCTATGTTTAGCTGTATCTTTCTATGTGTTTTGTTAATTTGGGGTCCCACAAAACATGGAATCAAGTATTTCATTAACATGACAGACCAGTTGGACTTTGTCACATATCTATGGGATAGATTTGAAGTCTGTCTTGGTACTGTCCCATAGGAAGTGATTTGAAAAGAAATACTCTTTCAAGAAAAACTGGAGCATGATGGAGCAAATATTTTGCCTTTCACATTGAGTAAGGGGCTTGCACTCTGGTCTTGCATCTAGAGCAACTTAACCAAGATTTTAGGTCATGTGTCCTTTTCTCTAAAATGCTGCTAATAAGCCTGGTCATTTTCTGATTGGGAACAATCATTTCTGCTTGAAGCTTTGTAAGATGGGTCTGCCTGATGACATACTTAGAATCTCACAAATCCTGCTTCTTAGGAAAGTTCATGATTATTTAGGATAAAGATTTCATGCATTTCGTTTATATTCACTAGAAAGGACCAGACCCCTTAGAAGGCACAGTTCTAATGCATTTGTCTTTTATGCACTCTGTCATATATCATTCATGGCAGATCTTTTCATATTTTCTTCAAGTTTATTGATATTTGGGATTGTCTTGCTGGCCAAATTGAACAAGGCTGGGGGCTGCCCACTCCCATCAGAAGTAGGTTTTTAAAATAATTTTGTCACGGAGCAAAGGGATAAGCAGATTTTGAGAGCAATAGCAAGCGCTGTCATTTGAGTAGTCATTGTCACTAAGTACAAACGTAAATACTCAGTAAATCCACTGAAGGTCTTCAATTCATCATAAAAGTTTATTTTCATCAGATGTTCCTCAACTTTTCCCCAGACAGTTAATAAGGGCACAGTTGCAGTATGATCTGCTTTTACCGTCATCATTTGTGTTAAGATATCACCGAATTGATGACATGGTTTCAGCTTTGCTCAGCTTACATGCTGTATCAGTGTCAGTATCAACAGTTTGTTTTTGAGTACATGTACTCAGGCTTGGTGTTTACACTGATACCCTATGCTAATATCTGTATTGGCTCATCTAGAGCGTGAGTGTTTTCTGGTCTTGGTCTTGGAAATATCTGTTCCCTGACACCAGTGTTACTACGAGATGCAGACAGATTTTTAACACTGCTGTTTGGGAATTCTCCATGAATGTCCCAGTTGCAAAAACACGGTAATCTTCAGGGAAATGTCTCGATATTTATTTTTCATCTGTAATCCTTATTGCATCTGAGATTTTGAATTTGATAGTTTGTCAGAAATTGTTTAGATCGCACGAGATGGGATTGCTGAGATGTTTTAGGGACACACTCCCAGACAGGAAGTTTATCCGTCGCGCATGCCACCGCTCCTCTGCCGACAAGACCCTATGCTTATAAGAGGTGAAACGGAGCAGAGCGAATGAATATGCAGCTGCCCCCTGCATGCTGCAGCTCTCACTGCTCTGCTGTATGCTCCCTTATCATTACGACAATTAGACGTGGCTCAATCCCCCGCAGGCCCCAGGAGTCCTATTCTGTGATGTTGGCTGCCAGATCAGGCTCCCAGCCACACATAGTGAGCAGAACCAGGGGAGGGCTAAGGTGTTTACTGGTAGCATCAACAGGATGGAGGTGCCTTTATACAGAGAGAGGAACCCAGGCCCCCAGGAGAGAGGGCAGATAACGGGTTTATCATCAGCTCCATGCACATGCTTTGATTGTAATGTTCTGTGTTTCCTTCTGCTCGTCTAACCCCCTCCTCCTTCCCTCGGATCCCCCCGGTGCCAATTAAGCTGAACTGCACAGAAACAATGCTGTGCTGTGGTGGTGTGGGCTCCTAGCTGCACTGTGGGTGTTCTTCTCCTGAAATTCAATCTCTATACTCCAGTCCCCCTCCACCAGCAACCACACACACATTCAAACACACTCTATCCATGTCATCATCACAGCGGTCTCTCTGCAACTGGCTCATAATCACACACCTCTAACATGATGGTGGATTGTCGACAAACCTCCTGATTGGCCAGAGCATTGCTGAAGGATGTGGTTCAGAATTGGTGCATGTTGTTGATTTAGACTCTTCACCGAACAACTCGGGGTGTTGAGAGCAGATTCTTCACAGCAGAACTGCAAATTTTTGATGATAGGCTGACTGATATGTGGTGTGACTTTTTGTTTGGCTATTGTAGCGTCAAGACACATTTCTGAACTTCAAAAGTGGCTGCAACTTCCTGTGTATGCACTGCAAATGATAAATGTCAGTGGACCTAAGTCATAGAATTTAATTTAAGGGAACCAAATAACACATGTGGGTGCAAAAAAATGTTTATAGCCATACTAGAATACCTAAGGAGGTCTTAGAAATGATTTCATTTTGATTTTGATTTTATTATAGATATTTCAGTATTTTTAAAGTTTGGTTGTATAAGGTACTTGACTTTAGTAAGTGAAGTGCCTGCCAGCAGCTTTGCCCCTTTGAGGAGGACAAGCTGAGACTACTCTGCTCTTGATGGTTACAGTTATTGCACATAAAAAGTAAATATAACATTTTAAAAAAGAATTAGAGACATTCAGTCCAAGGCAATTAATCTAGATAGTAAAATAGAGATGACCCAGAACTAGGGGTGTGAGATATGATGATATTAAATCGTTAAGGATTATAACGTGGGGATGATCTCATAAAGCAGAAAGATCGTCAGATCGTCTGTGTGGGCGCAGAGACTTTGACACACACTCGACTAGCCAATTGTAGCGTATTACGCACAGTACGTGGTGGGATCTCCTGTTTGGTTATGTAGCATGAAGCCATGGCGGAAAGAGAAAAGGAGATAAAAGCTTGAAGATGTCTGAACAAAAATCTGATCTAAAGCAGCTGTATTATTCACACAGATTATAGACGTAAGTTAGATAACATTTGTTCTGAATTGTTGCACTTTAAGAGATAATGTTGATATTGTTGTTCATTACCTTTTATGTTTACATTTATTGCACATTTTTATAAAAACTGCACTATTTAAATTGAAACCTGTTCAGAAAGTTTCTGTGGCTTTAATTGTCTTTTTTTTCTTTTAGGGTTTTACACATTTTATATGTTAAACATAGGGAAAAAATGGTCAAACATGCAAATTAGTCTAGAAAAATCAATGTAAAGAAGAATCGTGGTAAAATTGTGATCGTGATTTTATTTTTAAAATATCGTGATTTGATATTTTTGCCGTATCGCCCACCCCTACCCAGAACTGAGTCTTGAGGTACCCAATGGTAACAGTTTGGAGACAAAGGGACTAAAATCCCATTTGACTTTGCTGGATATAGACCATTAATATAGCATCATATTTGATGAATGTAAATTCATAAAAGGTAACATGTAAGATGTGGCATCTCATCTTCAATAGGGTCCTCATGTCAAAGATCAAAGTGTCTCTTCATAGGTTGATTAATGACTTGAAATTGCCTGTATTTGAATATGATTGGTTGTTCGTCTCTGTATGTCAGCCCTGTGACTGACAAGTTACCAGTGTCGAGTGTGCCCCCCCTCGCCACATGAAGACAAATGGTTTGTCTTCATGTGGTCGTATCTGTCTGCATGTAAACACACACACCCACACCAGGAGAGGAGCTTGGTACAAATGCAGCCACTTCAACTTTCACCTTCCAGCCAAAAGCCTGCTGAGTTCCAGCCAAATTTCAGGGTTTTGCCTGAATTGTTTTCATTGAACTCTGTTAAAGAAAGAGGAGAAATTAAAGTAGCTTCTTCTGTGAGTGATAATTGAATTCATTCTGCACCATAGGACTGTCTCGTTTTGCCATAAAACAGCCTCCCACTGACTTATGTGTCAGTTTTCTTCGAATAAGCCTTTTTTCTGCTGACTTGTTCTTCTGATAGAAAGGAAGTTAGTTTAATGAAGAATTGTTGATGTGCAGGGCCAGGGTGAGAGCTAAGATGAAGGGTCAGGTTGTGGGAAAATTGCAGTGATTGGTCAAAAGTACGTGGCTGTGGCAAATTTGATTGGCTTGATTTCCATATATATAAGTAATTCCAAAATCATATTTCTCAGAGGGATTAACCATTGTAAATCATCCGTAGTTGTGATTTCAAGTTTATAGCAGCTAATATTTAATGCGTGTCAAAAAAACAACCTAACTTCTCAGTAAACAGTGTCTCCTCTGAATATCAGCTTTCCCTTTTGCCCCGTGTTGTCTGGTCCTAATTGTCAGACTTATTGTAGATTTACAGCTCAAACAGTCTTAACAGGAAAGACACTGGAGAGTAATGTGTAATAGGGACAGTAACTTTCAACTTTCTTGAGATGAAGACATCTGTGAGCAGCAGCCCAAAGCCAACAGTCCGCTGACATGTATTAGCCCGTGTAAAGAGGCCGAGGGGGCCTGCTATGAAATATTTCACAGCTAAGACAAATAAGTCACAGCATGTTATTCTTTCTGTCCCTGCTCCACTGACAGCTGCTCCACATTCTCAGCGTCTATCAGATGCTCAGGGTTTCTCTCACACGGACTGAAAGATGTGGCTTCACCTTCACTATTCACTCAGACAAAAAAGAAGAGTCGGGGTCAAACATACTGATCTCCCATTCACCCTCAAACAGTGGGATCCCTGCAGGGGATAGAGGAAACAACAAATTTAGCACTAAGGCAATAAATTGTTGATTCCATGAGCTTTCCAGATGATGGATTATGTCTTATTCTCGGTTTCTAGGGAGAGTTATGTGCCATGGAATCGCTGTGTACTTCTGCTAGAATTTATGTACCAACAGGTGAAGTTTGCAGCGAAGTAAGGCACACGAAAGGACAGGCTAAACAAGATGTGTTTATAAAGCTTTCCGTCATGTGATCCAGACAGGTATCATCAAAATATGTCTTCATGTGTCTGGATTCTTTGTAAATTGTACCAGAAAGTATTTTTCCCATGGGCTGATGGGTGTAGGGGCAATCAATATTACGAATGACTTTGCTTTCCAGACCTCCTACTAGGGCAAGATTTATGAATATCCACTAAGTGTCTTTTTTATGAATTGGATGATTTCCCATGATTTTCTATTATTTTCATCCTTGGTTGCAATGTGGTCCTTCCACCAGATGGTAGCTGTGGGGTATATCTGGATGCCATTTGCCAATGCCAGTGCAGAACAAAAGAAGAGGGGAAACGCTAAGAAACTAATCCAACATTTCTTAAGTTAAGGGACTGTGTGTGACTTAGATTACTGCGAACAAACTAAAATGTAGTACCATTCCATCTGTGGCTCGTATTAATGCAGTCAAAACAGGATACATTTCACAACGTGAATCTAATAACAGTATAGTAACTTTATTTGGAAAGCACTTTTGAAAAACAGATCTAAAAAGTACTTTGATAGTCAGGAACATACAGACAGCAAAGCACAAGAGCTTCAGTGCGATGGGTATCATGTTTTGAGAAAGGGTGTCATTATTTCTATTTCTTTTACTTTTGAAGCTAAATTCTGTTATCAGCAGAGCTCTGTAAGATTTTTGCTTTTTAAAGTTGTTTGTGCTGCAGTACAACGTGTGTTTGTTTTCTTTATATATCACCCACCATAGAGGACTAGGAAGCTAAATGCTTGTAGTCTTAAAGTGGTCACTGCATGCATAAGCATTGTCACTCTCTACTCCTCCAGATGTCAGTTGGATGTATTTTTATCATAGTCTCCTGCAACTTTCTCTTTAAGGTGTCACTGCTGTCAGGACTCTGAAATAGTTTTTTTTTTTAGTTTCACTTGTTTTCATAGCTGTTCATAGCGCAAATCTTTGACACCTTGGCTGCTCTTCTCTGTGCCGAAATCACTTCCTACTCCCTAAATAGAGTTCTTCATGTGACAAGATGCCATCTGAAAACAACTTATTTGCCTTTTTTGTGAGGTAGCAGTGAGCAGAGATGCGACAGGTGGTGTTTGACTGTAGGGCGTAGACATTGTTATTCTCCAATCAGCTCATGTGGAATGTCTTTGGTGGAGGAATGCCCCACCACGAGCCAGAGAGAATGGATCAAAAGGTTGGAGGTAACAAAGCATGAGCCAACACGTGCGTCATCAAGACTCAAAGACAGCTGGCCCGGCAGAATTGGAAATCATAGTGCTGTGTTCAGCGCTCTGTCCGCCACTCAGACTGAAAGCATTCCATGTAATGCATTGTGAGATGTTAGATAACAACCGCTGCTCGTCCCTCCACCTAACTTTCCCAGCTTGCCGTGGAATGACGCCAACACTATGACAGCGCCAAAGCCGGAGCTCCAGAGGACAGAACTGGAGGGAAAAGAGGAATGTAGAGGCAGGTGTTTGAGAAAAATGAAGAGATAATACCTCATGAGAGATCCAGTCACAACCCCCTGCCTAGCCAAGGAAGAATGATGGCTGTTGTGAAAAAACCCAAAGATATTTTAAGGGAAAAATGGAGAAAAAGCATGTTGATAAAACACACCAAGTAATCAGTATATTCTAAAAGGTTTAACGGTGAAAGGGATTACAGTAAAAAAAAAAAGATAACCTGCTGTGTGGTCATTTTAAAGGTTAAACATTTGCAATTAAACATTGCACTTTGTGTCAGCACAGGTCAAAAATATATTAGTATATTAGGCATACTTTAAGTAGTTGTAGGCAGGAACAGTTACATTTATTTAAATGTACGTAAAATGGTTTCTCTCTTATAGTGAATTGTATTTTTAATGATATAGAAGAACTACAAATAAATGCTTTTGGTAAGTGAGTGGCAAGACGGTAGGAGGATTTTAAACGTTCAATTTTGGGTAATTTGTTTTTTTTTAGGAATTGTAGGGAAACCCATGTTCATTGTCCAATATGCACAAATACAAAAACACAAGAGCAACATAACTATATCAAATATACAACCAGTTCACAACTACAACACAACAACTACATTGGCAATGTCATTGGATGAAGATTGTTTCCTCAATTTCTAAATGTAGCTATCATTTCTGCAATTTGGACCATATTCTCTTTCTTGTAAAACAAAATGACACAAGATCAGAATTTCTGTACTTTTTGATACCTCTGATCATCACAGCAATGGAGATTGAAAAACGCTGCATTCAGGGGATAGAACACACTGACTGCCTTAATTTATCCTTTGTTTTTGAAAAAATTTTGCAGTGTCTTGGAGATTATGTGTAACTTCTGGTGATGAAAAACAAAGCTATTCTCAATACTAGATTTCTAGGACTTATATGTTTGCATCTGTGGCCTCTAGCTCTCTGTTTAAGCTGCATTTTTAAGAGTAATTTAGAGTTACTAAGACAAGCACTGCAATACCAAATTAAACACTTCCTGATACTGATGAAAGTTTTCCTCATTAGAGTGTAGCTTATAGCAACGTGCTGCTCCGCTGCTCAAAACATGCAAAAAACACACATCAAGAGGGGGCTGGCAGGGTTGTATTGACTTTTTTACTATATTATACCTCATGACGTCATAATCTTCCCTGTAAGTAAAGCACTGGTGTGTCATTAAGTAGATAAATCATGTGAAGCACTGATTTATTTAACGACTCCACAGTTAATGGAAATAAGTAGAAGTTTGCCGTGTGCTGCAAGTCAATAGAATAATATAGATAGTAGGCCAGCATGGCAAAAGCCAGTGGTACTGTGTGAGTAACACGGCTGTACATAAAGCAACACGAATAAATCATCACAGAGAAAGGTTTTACGCTTTTAGGTCAGAAAGACTCCTAAAAACTGCCAAAGATTATTAAGAACTCAAACATCATTTAGCTTCTGATAATTTGTGAAACATACAGTGTGTTCTTCCTAAAATCTCTAATTCTCTGCTCGTTTGATCAGTGTATTAGCTTTGGCAGGTCTGTCTTCCCTGCTGCGGCTCTGGCTGCAGCTTCACCATGATCAATGCTTGGGAGCCACAGGTTGGCACTCTGTCTTTTTTTAATCAAGGTGTTGCTTCTTTTTGGCTCTGCTGTGTTTGTTTCCTATCGCTCTGGTGCCAGCGCTGCTGTTCGCCTGCTGCTGAAGGAGCTCCACACTAGCAAGGGAGCTAATATATCAGCCCATTTCACTACTGTGTCTCTTTGGTGGTCCCTCTGCTGGCTCCATATCTTGGCCTCTTTAGAGCAGGGGTCTTTGACCCACTCCCTATGA
Source organism: Scarus forsteni (assembly GCA_036419115.1). Lineage (NCBI taxonomy): Eukaryota > Metazoa > Chordata > Actinopteri > Labriformes > Labridae > Scarus > Scarus forsteni. The sequence continues at coordinate 15,955,005 of JAZDUH010000098.1, read as the reverse complement.
AAAGTTTATTTTGGGGATGTGGGTCACTGCATTGTATGTATTCAACGTTTCAACGTGAAGGTTGAGAAATTTTCTTCCCATGATGAAATTTTTTGACATTCCTTGGCAGAATGAGGGGTTGCCTGCTCTGACTGACAACCAGCTGCACAGTTTGCTCACCCCCTCCCACATAACTTCTTTTTATTGACTACAATGACCTGACATTTAGTAAGTCTCTCTTTTTTGGAGGGCTTTGTCCTTAGTTTAAAGCTTTTTTTGTCATCAACCTTCACAGAATTTCGCTTTATTTCACATTGATAACGCCCCTGTGGCTGATCATCTGAGCTCTGTTGTTGCTCAGCGGTACTTCAAGAAAATTCTTTCACAAGGAGTCATATCTTATTCACTTGTGGCCCAAGTCAGCGCTGTCAAAAGTAGTCCAAACAGAACATCCGCATTGAGTGCAACAAAAATCCCTAAATATGTACTCTGAGTTGAAAGAGAGTTGGTGTCAAAAACAAGTGTGAAAACTGTTTTAGCAGATTAAAATGTCACTGCAGGATCTTTAACTCTGAACTTTTTGCTCTGAAATCAGAACTTTGAAGTGACACTAGTAGAGTCAGTCATCCATACCAAAAAGACAGTTATTGATCAAAGTCCCCCTGAAATTGAATCAAGCTGATCTATCCACGGTGCAAGGTTAAGGATAAGAGCCAGCTCTCCAAAAAAGAGTTAAAACAGTGCTCTGCGGTGGACTCCAGAGGTGTTAATTATTAACTCTCGTGTTAGTTTGTCCATGCAGAGTTTGCTGCGTAGCAACTTTGGACATTGGAGGCTTTAGCCTGGCAGTGACAAATGATATGTATAGATCTACAATTATCCCTGATAAATGTTAAACTGATAATTACCTCCGCCAAGGAGGTTATGTTTTCGGGAGAGTTTGTCTGTTTGTGAACAAAATAACTCAAAAAGTTATGGATGGATTTTGATGAAATTTTCAGAAAATGTTCAGCATGGGAAAAGGAAGAACTGATTCAATTTTGGTGTTGATCTGATCAAGGTCTGGATCTGCCATGACGAACAATGTGAATTTCTTGAATAACTACTGAACTGAAATGTTGTAGTTATCATGATGAAACCAATAACTAATGGTATGTGTTCATGGTCAAGGAATCTAAATTTTTACATGAAATAAAGGCAGGACTAATATTTATGGTAAAAATCACAATATGGGAGAGGACTGTGGTGCTGGCGGAGGTCTGCGCTCTCCAAGTGCTTTTCTAGTTGTAAATGCATTTTTCCACATTTGATATTGTTAACAAACTGGATTTTCATAAATTTGATCAGCCCATATGAAGGTTTCTTTTTTTGAGTTATGTTCTGAGCATAGTCTAGTACAATTTGAGCATACAGTACCATAATTTCTTGGTTTTTTGCTCTTAAATGAGGTCTAGTTTCAGGTGCATAAAAAAAAAAGCCATAATAGTCTCCCTCTCTGCAAAACATAACTGCCAAACTTGCGTTATTCTTATTAAATTGACTGTTAAACTGTTCTAATCCAGTACTTTGGGTCTCAATGTTTACCTTTGGGTTATTCTTGTGTTACGGCACCACTCATGTGCAAACACAGGGCGCTGCCACCTTGTGAGCAAGGGGATGCAAAATGGCGACACCGTGATTGGTTGAAGACACCGGCATGTTGATAGCAGCTCTCTGTTTGGTCAGTAAACTACGACTCAGCATGCTCTGGCAGAAATCGAGTACCTGAGTATGAACAACGCAAACAGTGTTTCTGCATCTGGTAGAGAGAGGAAATTGTGCTTTTCCCTTCTTCTTACTTAAGTGTTAGATTTTACGTATCATACTTCTCACAAAAGAACTCAATGGAAGTCAGATTACAAAAGCTACTTGGTAACAGTAATGTGAGTAAATATATCATGTTTTTTTTCCCACCCCTGCTTGTGAGTAAAATCTCTTATTCAGGGGATGCTCACTTAAGCTATTTTTAATTTTCTCAGTGACAGGGAAAAAGAATCAAGTTGTTTTGGTGGGATACAATCACACAGGGACCACTTTGTAAACATTCTTCACACCTAAGCCAAGCATTCTGTTCATTCTTTTGTCAAGAAGAAATAGTGAGGCAGAGTACAACATAAAAAAGTGCCGACCTTGCTTGCCTTGCCTGGGGAATGAAATGCTGTAGCTGATTATTACAGCTAACTATGATGGGAGGACCACCAGGGTAGTGACAACTGATGTAGCTGCCTCCGGGGTGAGACAAAGGTTTACATATTACACAAGCAATTTGGATGTTTTCTAAACATGTTGCCAAGACAGTGGGAGTTGGCAGCTCTCTGCCCCCCCCTCCACACCACCATCCCCTACCCAAACCCCCTCCTCCAAGCCTTGATTTTTTTTATGGATTTTGTGTAAACCAGGAAGGAGCTAGAGGATAGGGAGCAAAAAGCACGGACTGAAGCACTCTGCACTTTTGTGCTCTCTATGAACTGTGAGTGAGCTAATAAATTCTTTCAGCCACTCAGCGTAGCATTCACGGATATCCCCCAAAGATTACACACACAAATCACTGCACAATGGAGGCCACCGGGAGGGCCGGGGCGTCACAGGGGCCCCCCGACCCTGTGGACAAATGCACATAACCAGGCTGCAGAGGAGATGGGGCAAAGGCGGTGGGCTTTAGAGGAGGTGCAGCTCTACCCCAGAGTCAAATGCTTTATAATTGTTGGTAATGGCATATTCAAGTAGGTTGGTGAAGGTGTGAAGTGAAACAGGCGAGGGGAGAAAAAGAGAGAATGGAAGAATGGCAGGGGTGTGAAAGGGAATGTGATGGATAAATAAAAAAGGGGGGATTAGAGAGGGTGTAGAATTAAAGGAGGTGGGGGGTGGATGGGTGTGAAGTGGTTGCATGTAGTGGTCTTGGTGATGATGAAGATGACCGAGGGGGGTGATTCCAGCCCCACACAGGCTAGCAGAAGCCAAGGAGGGACATAATTAACTCCTGGATCTTTTGTGTTTCTCATCTGACTGCAGGGCGGAGATGAAAGGGGCCTGCTAAGCCTGGCATTCCACCCCAATTACAAGAAGAATGGCAAGCTCTACGTCTCCTACACCACCAACCAAGAGCGCTGGGCCATCGGACCACACGACCACATTCTCCGTGTGGTTGAATACACCGTTTCAAGGTAATGGGAGAAGTGTGGGCCAGACCTGCCTTAAATGTGGGTCACTTGCTTTCTTAAAGTAAACAAAAAGGCCTGGTTCCTCCAAAATTTACACAGTATATCTGTTCATTATTTTGAAAAATAAAACTCATCATGTAGTTTGCACTGAGAATATTCCAGGGTGAATCATTTTAAATCTGACTTAAGCCTGATTTGAACATACTTATGTTTAGTCTTAAATCAAAGAGACAGCTTTGGTATTTTGAAGTGGGGTTGCTCAAGGCCCATGACACATGTAAATATGGTTACCATTAGAACAGCTTGAGAATGTTGTGTTGTGTTTTACGATGTTGTGGTCCTGTGGTTTTTAAAGATTGACTTGTTTTTATTATTTTCGAGTGGAACTTTGGGCTCCTCAAGCACCTTAGCACTTAAGCTTTACTTTTACCTGTGTATATGTGTACCGTGCATCTGCACTCTGTGTGTTCGTTTATTGTAATATGTTGTAAAAATCGACTCTCCCTGCAACCAAATCTACTTACCTGTACAAATAAAGTAACCCGAACCTGATTAGAGCACCAGCCATCTCTTTGCCTGGAGAGAGTTAGCTGGCCAGGTAGGCAAAGAGTTTTACTGTATGGCGGACAATGGTGCCACTGAGCTGCTGCATGCTATGTTAGCCATGTTACCCAAAGCACACTATGTTGCTGCTTATATTTGATTAAGGCCAGAGTGGCTGTCCTTTTATCTTTCTGTGTTTCTATAAGAAAAAAAACAATTGAAGCCTGTTTGATATCAGTCTCAGTAGTTGAGAAAGTGAACACTCAACCTGCAGAATCAAAACTGCTTTCCCCCTAAAATAAGCGGGTAAACGTGGTTTATTTCAAGCAGGTTAACGTGCTAACAATCGGCAAGTCACTCCTTTCCAACTGCCAGCAGACCCGGGTCTAATCACCAGCAGACAAGCTGTTTTGCTGCTTTTTTTTCCTCTGGTGCTCCAAGCTGTTGAAGACATCATCAGCATGACGAAACATGGCCATGTAAACAATGGAAAGGAGCATGGAAGCCATGGACACAGGGGTCAAATGTTTTCCATACTTCGTACTTTTATCCATCTTTAAAATGTACAAACTCAGCACAGGCTCAACGACATTGTGTTGCTAATATGTCAAAGAGTCACAGTGGCTACAGATGGTGGAGACGGGCGCGATATTATGCTGTAGGCACACTATGCCAACGTCATCCTGTAAATTAGCGGGTTCAGCTGGGTGTGATGTTCCCATTGGGAGCCGATTGGAGTTGAGCCAATAAAAACCTGTGTTGCTTGCAGGGTAAGTTGACCTGGGTAGAAATGCAGATCAGACCCTTTCCTATTGCTGACAGGAGCTGATTGTTACCATGTTTAAACAGGTTTTTTGGCCAGTGGTAAAGGGGTATAAGTGTCTTCTTCACACTCAGACGGCAGATAATACTGCTGCCATCACAGCTACACTAGCAAGAGGCTCAAGGCAGCCACCCTCAGTTATGTGAGGTAGATACCTTTTCACACTTTCCACAGAACATCAGCCTTGTCAGTGTGACAATAGAATATACATATACTTTTCATCTCATCTCCATTTTATATACAGATACTGCTGAGCTGCACTATTATTATGAGATGCTGTTGAAAATGTTAATTCTAAGTTCTTTGTTTACATCCAGGCTGTATAGCACTTTGGCAGCAAGGGGTAGCCATTAGAAGCTGTAATGGCCACCAGTGGTGAGCATCTGGACAGAGTTAAAGCATTTGACAGAAATTTAAGGCCTGAAATATTAAAATACTGCAAATATTACAATATATTAACTTGTAAACTGACAGTGACTGATTATTTGTAATTCTCAAATCTTAACCAAGTAACTAAATGCATCAATACTTTGCACACTAAAGCCCATCTGTATTGTCATACAGGTGTCATGTCATTCTTGTCCTAGACTTACAGGACAGTTAAAAAATAGCTCAGTTTTGTAATATGGCAAATATGGCAAACTGTTTTATAATGAAAGAGGAATAAAAATAGAATATCTACTCTGAAATAGTCATGATCTGTTAGAATAATCTCAGAGGAGCTGAATTTAATTTTTGGTTCCCAAAATTCTTTGGATATAGATCTTTCCCAGCGTGCAGGTAACCAAAGCTTCAAGGACACACAGTGGAAATTTACCAATGTTGAACTTTGGTCTTATGGGGATTCAGAATCTAGGTCGACATCCCACCTAACTTAGTCTCAGTGTGCACTGCTTTGCTGAATAAGTAATGGGGCTTCATTTGCGACACTCCTAATGACACACCTGTGATTAAGAAAACAGTCTCCTCTCAGGAATGTGTTTGAGTGTTATATTTAAATGTTCATAATCACAGCTGGATGTTTTACTTAATGATCTAATCTTAAGCAAGTCTTGAGGTGCAGTCTTGATGACTGCAGCATGTAGTCCTTAAATTAAAGGTCCAATAGAGAGATGACACTTAAGGTTATTTGATGAGGGCTTAAGAGAGTCATCTCGTCTGTGGCAAGAACTACCCAAAACAACACATGATGAAACATTTGTTGCTGGTACAGCGAAGCCAGATCCTTATACTACATTGTGCAACAGTTTTGAACCCTGTGTATGTTTCCATTCAGTTTTGCCTCACTCAGCGAATGTTTTAGAATTAGACTAAAAGTCTCCAGACAACAAAATTTTGGAGATTATTCAACCTGTAATTCTGTTTATTATTCAAGCATTTCCTATCCTTACCCCAGAATCATTTGAACTAGCAACCATTTGAAAGATTTACAGTTTTGTTGTATGTAAAAAAAAGCATTGAAAGCATAGTTGTGACTTCAGTTGCCAACATTATTATATTCAGATAATCCAAATATAACCTATATAAAATGATACAATCTCCAATGTGGAGTAAACTATGTTGATTGCACTGCATTTATGTTCAGATTAAAATGTGCACATAGATGCTGATTATACAGATGGCATAGAGATGTTGAATATAACCCTGAAAAAAAGCAAACATTTGGTGTTTTTTTTAACTGCCAGGCAGGGGAAAGAGATAGCAGGAGGAAGAAGACACACTTCTAAGATATAAAAGGGCAAAATGTCAAGAGTAAGTTGAAATGTCAAGAACAACATCGATTTACAAGTTAGAGCTGAAGTCATAATATTGAGGAAAAGTCAAAATGCGGTCCCATTCAAGCTTGTGTTGTTTATCTTTCCGAAGAGGCATTTATTGGTCCAGTCTCTTCAACGTAAAAAAATGACTTTATACTGTATTTGTGATCTTGAAGATAAATATTTTCCTTGAAAACGGAGCCAAATCTGAAGTACAGTTTCATTCAATTTGTGTATACAAGGCAGTTTGAAAAAGGCATTGTCATGTTGCTTTATTCTACTATTAATACAAGGTTCAGTTTAGGTGCCATTTAAATCTCTATTCAAATGTTACCTATTGAATAAACACTTTATTATCTCTTCGTCTACTTTCACTGACTGTGTAAATGATATTAACTTGTGGAACGCTCTGTATATATACATTTTTTTATGACATCCCTGCCTGTGACAGATATTTAAATTAGGGCTGAAACGATTCCTCGAATATTCGCGAGTACTTGATTACAAAATATCCTGGAATTAAATTTTGTGCCTCGAAGCCTCGTTTAATATATAATTATACATATAATTATATATCTGGACTACTATACAGTGCACGGTGTTTGACACGGACGGTCATTTCTGTGGCACAACGCGCCTGCTACCTCTGCTGCTGCACGGCTTGTACAATCATGAAGGAAGAGAAGAGAGAGGGACAGAAAGGAGAGAGTCCACAGAAGAAATGGCAGAGAGTGTCCCAAGTGTGTGGTCACTACAAGAAGGGACGAAAAGAAAACACAGTGCAGTGTGTCTGATGTCAAACGGAGTTAGCTTATCATGTAGCTTAGCATGATATAGCACGTTGTTAGGGCTGCAACTATTACTGTTACAGCATCTGCTCATCACAGACATGCGTCCTCTTTCCATGGTGGAGGACACATGATTTAAGAACATGATCAAGGATTTCAATCCAAACAACACAATGCCCTCCAGAACACACTTCACAAATATAATTTCAGAATTATATCACTGCTTTGTAAATCATTATTGTAGGGATGTCCCAATACAACTATTTCACCTCCGATACGATACCGATATTGCAGCCTTGAGTATTGGCCGATACCGATATCAATCCGATACGATATCAGCAGGAATCATACAGACTTTTATTACCTATTTTGTAGTATGGACTGTAAGAAAAGGCTTGATCAGGTCAGATTACTCAAACAGAGAACAGTAGTCAGCAAGAGTAGGTATGAGAAAAACTGACCCATTTGTTATTAACCAATAGGTTAAATAAATTTTAACCTTAAACATAAGAATATAGTACAATTAACACAACATGAATAAAAAATATTAGAAGACTCTGAAAAGTGACCTCAATAAATCATATATAAATGAATAAAATAAAAAATAAATATATTAGAATGAACTGCTTGTATCGGAGTGCTGATATCGGAGATTTAGGATGCAGGCCGATATAATCCGATATTTGTTTTTTTGACCGATATCCGATATCAATATCGGATCGGGACATCCCTACAGTATTGTATTGGCTTTGTTTTAAGCCAGTACTGGTTTAAACTTTGAAAGTTGTTAAAATAAAAACCCTTTTCTGAGGAATAAACAGCATTTGGTTGCTCATTTTGAAAGCCCCAACATGTTGCATTGTATACAATTGATTTATTTGTTTAAAAACAAAAAAGTTATTTTGTTAGAGTACTCGAGTAATCGAAGAAATAATTGACAAAGTACTCGATTCCAAAAATACTCGATAGTTGCAGCTCTAATTTAAATTTCAATAAATCTGTTGCCATTAAAGCTGTGGTCTACGATTTGAAACCGCAGCCTGCCCCCCCTTCCCTCACCTCTCCCCCCCCGTGTTCCAAGATCCCGCCCCCAGCTCGTGTCGCCTCATATAGCCCCCTCGGACTGAGCTACGAGCGACTAGCACAATATATCAGCAGCAAACTCAATCAAAAACAGCTCAGCTCAACTGAAAGTATCAAACACGACAGACATCCCCCTTATAACACACAGCAGTAGCCATTTCAATTGGACCGGCAGCAATGCGGGTCTGGCGCCGCCAGAGCGGAGCCGAGTGTGGGGGAGGATTTATCTTTCTCAGCCTGTCCTCCCCAGCTCAGCTTACAGTGCTAACGATTAGCAGCTAACAGGCTAACCCGCTCCCCTACAAGTTATTAGCCCGTGCAGGCACAAACTAACCAGAGTTATTCAGCAGACATCTCCCACTGTAGTAAACAAAGCCATTACCTGATCAACCAGGGGCGAACGGTCGATGCTGAAGGTCTGACGGCCGGCTGAGGCTATTCGTTAGCCGTTAGCCCGCTAACAGGCCTCAACCCGCGGGCAGAGCTCCGTTGGGCCCGCGGGAGAGGGAGGCGGCTTCGGTCTCGGCGCTGGGCTTTTCCGGCTCCATGATAGTTCAGTAGCTAACGCTGCTAGCTGCTCACCGGAGGTAGAGGGGAGGAAGCGGGACCATGGCGCCTTTTCGCGCTGGCGATGCGTGAGTGAGAGAACAGAGTTGGATGGACTCACGGACCAACTCACGGACCAATTAATAGTTGCAGGTTCTTAGGTTTGATTGGTCAGCTAATATGCAGCTTTTCAGCGGATATACTGAATGGATTTTTTTAATTCTTTTTGGTCTTTATACTGTGTAGATAGGACCATAACAGCCTTATAAACGGTGTTATTAATATGTACAAAGCTTCCAAATCGTAGACCATAGCTTTAAGTTCCCAGTCAAAAAAAAAAAAAAAAATAGCATTAGTGTGTTTTATTTTCCTCAGAAAAAACCCAAACCAGGTGGACACACGGACTGTGCGTGTGTTGATGGAAGTGGCGGAGCTGCATAGGAAACACCTTGGTGGACAGCTCTTTTTCAGCCCTGATGGCCTACTGCACATCATCCTGGGAGATGGCATGATCACCCTGGATGATATGGAGGAGATGGATGGACTTAGGTGAGCTCAGAGGCTAAAGAACTGTTGAATTAATGATGATGTGGAGGTGCTTGTCCCATGATTAAACCTTTTTTAGCTTCTACCATCAAGGTGTGTTTTGTTTGTGTGTTTGAATGCAGTGATTTCACAGGGTCTGTCCTGAGGGTTGATGTGGACACAGACTCCTGCGCATCCCCTTACTCCATACCACGGAACAACCCGTACTTCAACAGCACCAACCAGCCACCTGAAATCTTTGCTCATGGATTACATGACCCAGGCAGGTGAGTGAAACAAAAAAATGTAAGAAATATCCGCAACATCACATTCACCCTTCCAAAACCGGGATAGAAGGGTTTATTCAAGTCTCTCTGATTGAGAAATGAAGCTGTTATGTGATTGAAAAAAACTACATTTCCAGAGTGTTCACTAGAGTTTGGCTGCAGAAGCACTGGAAGTTGCATACATACTGTGTCTAAAAAATATTTGTTTAAAAAAAAAAAAAAATATATATATATGTATATACATATATATATATATATATATATATATATATATATATATAGATAGATAGATAGATAGATAGATAGATAGATAGATAGATAGATAGATAGATAGATAGATAGATAGATAGATAGATAGATAGATAGATAGATAGATAGATATAGATATAGATATAGATATAGATATATATTGCCTGGTCTTAAAGGGAATTTTATCTAACAGTGCATGTCTTTATGAGGTTGCATGACTTTTCCATTTTGTGTGAAGTGTGATGCAAAGTGAGGCTGGGAGATATAAATTGAGTTTTTGAAAAATATTGAAAAATGTTCAAAGAAATATAACTTTAGACAGTATTGTTTGTAGTGATACAGCAGTTGGTGATGCACTAAAGTACTATTAAGTTAGCCACCATTTTGGGTAATTCTTCACTTCATCCCCAGCTCACGATTAATAACAGTCCTGTCTGACGCACAAACATGAGAGTTTAGAAAGAGGGGAGTATACTGTTGTAAAGGAGGGTTAATTTAAAATGAAAATAGTGGCATGATGATTTGTTTTTAAGATGAGCAGCAGATTTTTTTTTTTTTTTTTAAAAGATTATTTATCTGGAAAGACATATCAAGATACGAATCGAATATGATTTGGAAATACTGAGTCTTAGATATTGGTCCATATCAGCCTTAATACAAAGTATTCTTAACTTAGGATATTGTTGATACAACTGCAAGTTAGCACGTTGTTGCTTTTTGTCAGGATGATGACTCATATTCTACAGGGTCCTTGTCTGCAGAGTTTTATTTAAGTTCAGGTAGGCTGCTTGGTATTGTCGTTGTTGATGGCCTGCTGCGGTGGACTTACAAGCTTCAATAATGACGATTACAAATACTTGACCTTTCCTTTAACCCCATTTCTTTATCATTACAGTTCCTGTTTAGAGAGATCAACAAAATTAAATACATGGTTGTTCCTGCAAACAGAACACATTAGCATGACCTTGACGAATAATCATGTATGACCTTCTGCCATGGACCTGCTTGACTCCAAGTGCTTTATCCTGCATTAACCATAAATAGAAATTACAGCATTTAATATAAATGTATATCTTTAGACCAGTTATATCCAATTTAGTTGCAGTTCAGCTAGATGCTGCTATATGAATCAACATCATTCCTCTCTAGTTTATAATTATTATAGATGCTACTGTTAATGTTTGAATGACCTCCCTATCTGTGGTTGTTATTGATAATACTTCATAATGAATACCCTCCAACCATATAGACAGGGGGGCCCTCTTTAAAACAACATGCTACATCTTAAAGGGATCACTGAATAAATCTTTATTAAGCAAAAACTAATTTGATGAGGACAAATTTTGTGATCTGGGCGTCCATTATTTTGTCACTATGATAAATTCCTTTTTTTATCCATTGTCTCTGAACAAAGTGCAAACAATGGGTTTTCTTAAAAATGAACCTGTTTAACTTTCTTTTGGTTTGAGCTGCTCTGCTCTGACAGCTCCAGCATGTGGCTCGAGCAGGGCAGAGTTGAGTAATGCTTCTGATGCAGGCCTGAGACTGATTGCAGGGTTTTCTGTTAAACTGTAGAAAATGAATAGAAAGAGGGTTTTGCTACAGTGTGTATGGTGCTAATGGACCACAGTGCAATTGATTACATAGACACTGGGGGTTGGAGGGCTACCTCTGCACTGCCTCATTGCTAATTTTAGGTTTTTAGTCAGTTTTTTTCAATATAGAATTTGTCACTGATGATCTTGACTATCTGGCTTCAATAACCAAATGGCTACTGTCACTCAGTCTGAAATCTAAAACTTGGTACCTCTAACATCATGAAGGAGCAGTTTCCCACAACATATTTCCCTACATGCACCTTCCCCTTTCACATAATTGTAGAAAAAAAGACCAAATTTATTAACTTGTGTCAAAGTTCAGCTCCTACTTTATGTGATGTTATGAATGATGACGCGTGAATGAGGCTTAAACACTGGTGTTGATTGTTTTGATGTGTGGCACCATGTATGTCAGACAATCCCCTTACAGCTCTCTGCTGTGTAACAGGATAAAACAGATGACGATTTTCCACCTTCATCTGCACATCCACCAGTATCTTTGTCTCTGTGCTCATCTCTCGTTTCCTGTGTGTTTTAGATGTGCAGTAGATCGACTTCAGACAGAAAATGGGAGTCTGCTGATCCTCTGTACAGATGCTAGTGGCAGAAACACATCAGCAGGACGAATACTAGAAATAACTAAGGGGAAAGATTATGGTGAGTTGCCGTTTCCATTAAATTTTCCAAAATATGTTTTCAGTATTTGCCTAATTTTAACTTTTTTTTTCCCTAAGACTTACAGGAATTCATTTTCTTGCACTGTTAACTAAAAGCAAACTCCACATGTGTCTTTTCTGATGGCATTACATGCGCAGGAAGAAATGAAAATACATTAACCTCTTGGATAACCTTTGATATTTTCCTGCTGAAAATAACATCTGGTTTTACAAATGTCTTTCATTTTGTAAGAATATGGTGTTTTGGCAATAGCTTCACAAAACACATGGGGTCAAGTGCAGAGACAGTGCACGTTAAAAAAAAGGAACCTCCCCCCCTGTGGAGAGTTGATGTTCCAGGCAGGGAATGTAAGATTGTGTCCACAAGAAAGATTTAAAACTGTCAGCAACAATATGTGTCTGGATTTGGGTTGACTGTTGATGAAAACATCTGACAGGGGCCTCGTTCTTCTCACATGCAGCAATTAATCATGGACAGCAGAGCCTTGTTTTGCCTCTTCTCACACAAGAAATAAAAATAATCACAGATTTTTTCAAAATGTTTTTGTTCAGGTTATAGTTTTCATCACGATTGTTTATTAGCAGGTCTATTTATTTATCATCTCACTGGAGTTTTCTTGCCTGCTCACACTATCCACCTCTCACCTGGCAAGAAGTCTCATAATGCTGGATGAAGAGACTGAAATTAGAGTTCAGTCAGAAAATGGGCAGCAAACCCACATTCATGCCATACACAGCCAAGAAATAAGCCATTTTGCCTCTCAATGAACATTCTAAAGAGACTATCTGATTCTTTTCCAGGGATCGTAAACTTGCTTAAAAGCCCAAGAAGTAACTCCAAAGTGGCCAAAAAAGAAATCCAATGTGACAATCCAATTTTTCAAACTCAGCATTAACCACAACTATTTTCATCTCGCTGGGTCAAGTTTCCTGGTTGTGTCAACACATCCATTTCAGTATTTATGACATAAAATATCAAGCAAGTCTTTATTACAGCACCAACAAAACATCATTACATATTATAGATTTCAGATTTTTTTTCCTCAGATTAATACGAGTATTCAAATTAAAAAATCAGGGACAATACATTGAACAATTTTGGAGGGTAATTTTTCCTTTTTTCAGTTTGTCTACTGCAGGCAGCTGTGCCTAATCAGACCTTTGCCTCCGTTTTGCTCCCTAGAAAATGAGCCTTCAGTCTATGACCTGCAGTCCACTGGAGGAGCTCCACCTGTGGGGGGCTTCATCTACAGGGGCTGCCAGTCCAGAAGACTTTATGGCAATTATGTGTTTGGAGATAAAAATGGGTAAGTGTAAATACCACACTGTTTAAATTTGCCACCATTGCCAACAATATCTAATGGTGACTTGTAGAGATGTCATCTTTGCTGTTTACTGGATTACTCTTTTCAACAAGACCTGCACTTCACACACCACATTGTTTTGGTTCTGGAGAGAGAGTATAGCTAAGGATAGTGGCCCTCCTGGTTCCTGCTGTTAGTTTTGCAAAGCATGCTAGGCTTGCTAACAGAGCTGAACAGAAAGTAAACTTTTAACAGCCTTTCATCCTTTTAATAAAAAAGAAAATATACCCTTGAAATAAAAATCATTGTCAACCATTTAGCAAACACACCTAAGGGGATGCAGTTTTGTTGAGAAGAGTCTTCAGTTCAACAAAACAAGTCCAGGGAGGTTGGGCCACACTGTTAAGGAGGTATAGGCTGTAAGGATGGAGTTACCGAGTGACAGAGCAGTCGATAGCAGAGAATAATTGAGATCCAACACAAGTAAAGAGCTTAAAACAGCAGCTTTGAGTAGCAGCTCCTGCTTCTTACACTGCATAAACATGTTTCCACAGCAATAATAACTATGTCTTGTCTTGTCACATACGCTCTCACTTGAGCACTTAAGCCTGGTTTATATTTGTGTCAAATCCATGTTGTACTTACACAGTGGTGCCACGCCGTCTTTATAGGTGTGTAAGGGTGCGTGGCCTTGTTGCTCTGCAATACTCTGCTTTAACGATAGCTGATGACAACCTTTCTCTTTGTCTTCAGGGCCTGACACAATCTCTGCTTGTTTGTTTACAAGATACCATGGCCATAGAAATAGATATAAAGTCAGAGTAAAGAGCAAAAGAAAATCGATAAAGTGAAGCAATGGACTGCAATGTGATCATTGCAAACCAATCAGAGGGCCTCCAGCTCATGCCATTTTAAAGGCAGTATTAATCTGAGGAATGTGCATGCCAGGCTATGCACGATGCTGCGTGGATCTGGAGTGAAAATTATGTTGCAGCTTCGGCACAAATATAAATCAACTTTTACATTTGTTAAAAAAAAGTGTTTCTGTGACTTTAAAAACTCTTAATGTGCTTCCCTAAAATGTTAGTTTAAGTTAAATCTGTATGCAGATAAGACAATACGTGCAAATGAAGTGTAAGATGTTAAATTGTGATTTGGTCACTGAATATTTGATGGACAGTTTATTTTCTCTTAAAATATTTGTAAACCTCCTCAGACTGCAAGTGCCAAAATAAACACAGCGATTCACCCACGTGGAGGAAAATAAGTTTTATAGCACTGTCACCACTGCGGTAAAACCCCCTTCCAGTGTAAATGGAGATTAGACATCCTAGGCTGTGCTGTTCACACTTTTCTCTTGTTTGTAATTCATCCTACTTCACTCATGTCAAACACTGACGCTTGAGTAAACAAAGGAAGTAAATAGCAGGGAGGGGGAGTACGCTATCAGGGGTTGGCACTGTGTTGAAAACAATGTGTGGTCGCTTAATTCAGAACCTCAGTACAACTTGAGGCCATATTGTTGTGGCTAAGTGAAGGCTCCAGCATGATGTTTGTTTTGAAACTAAAAGCCAGCGTCTTAAATAACACCATGTGAGGCATGGGGCGGAATGAGAGGATGGGTCAATGAACCATGTTACAAGAAGTAAAAGTTTCCAGATCTGAAGTGCGAGCAAAACATAAAATGTGTTCTTGTTAGACTTGCACAGCTAAATTGAAATGTAAGAATTGATTGTCTCATTTATAAATCATAACAGGGTTGGGAGATAACTTAATTTACAAGATATATCAAAACATTTTAAATCCAAATACATGGTACGATAGTATTTTTTATATTTCAACAGTTTAGTTGATTGAAAAAGTATTGATGCCAAGCCCAATGTGAAAAGACTGTTTGCAATAAGAACCACTAACAGTAATACAACACAATTTAATCTATTAAAAATTTTTGTAAATCATTTTTTGCTGTATTGTAGGGTTATTCATATTGTAAAAAAAATCTATTTAAATTATGTTTGAGACCATGGCTTAAAAATTGGCTTTAAAAATAGAACTTCTAAACACCCCAAAATAGAAAATGTGTTAATTCTATTTTATTAAATGCAGCCAAATTCCTGCACAGTCCAAATGGTAATAGATCACATCCATAATATGTAAATGATTTAAACAAGTGTTCTTTTGCATATAGAAGTTTGCTATAAGTTAAACAATCATACATTTTCCCAATGTTATTCTAAATTTAGACAATAAAAATTGTGTTTGATCTTTTTTTGTGAAAATAGTCCAACTTTGGGTGCCTAACAAGTAGTTCAGTTTTGATCAATTTTATTTAATTTTTGAATCAGGCATTCCAGGCACTGGTCTCCTGTATATAGTAATAATTAAAGCATTGAAAACCCCCTGTTTACGGCCAAAAATGTTGTCATGTAAACACCACCTATGTAAGACAACAGTAGTAACTGCTTGTACAGAAAAAAATGCTAATGGCTTCAGTTTTATCAAACCTCAAGTGTATTTCTGTGTTAAATGAAGAACTAACAGCTCTGGAAGTGCCTCTTAATTGCTTCACCCTGACATGTTTTTGTCAGGGTTTGTTTTGTGTTTTGGCTTACATTTTGTATTTCACCCCACTGCAGTAGCACACATCTACTTTATTAGTTTGTCGTTCCTTAAGGATGTGATTGACAGAAAACCATCTAATCACCTGCTTGAAATGCATTTGAAATTCTCTGCCCATTCCCAAACACTTTCTTTGGGCTGTTGCCCAGATGGACTGGTGCAGTCATTGGAGATGGATCAAAAGGGCACCCAAATGTGTCAGAGGTTTTATTAAAGACTAAATGCCAAATTATGAAGTAGGGCAAAACCAAAACATATATGTCAGGGTGGCCGGGGCCAGATTTCATTGTCGCAGATATGGACTATATCAGACAACAGCAAAGCTACCTTCATTTTAGACTAATGTAGACAGAGGATACCTTGAACTGAATGATAATATGTCACAGGCAGATTGAAGAGGCATGCTGTCATTTTATAAACAAAGATAAGTGTTGAGATAAACAGTAAATCATCAATCCCCATTCAGAAAAAATATTGAGAGACATGATTTTTATTCCATGTCACCCAGCCCTACTCCATCTTTTCCTGGAGATTAACTGTCTATCTTCTGTGTAATCTCTATGTTTCAGTAATCTGCGAATCCTTCAAAAGGCTACACTGTCAACATCATCCAGTGAAGAGCAGTGGCAGGAAAAATCCCTGTGCCTCGGTTCGATTGGCTCCTGTGGCTCCATGCTTGTGGGACACATTTTGGGTTTTGGCGAAGACGAACTAGGTTAGTGGGACAACAATAACAGTACTTTTATTCACACTCTCCTTCTCACCCTATGTGCTTAGAATTCTTGTCTCTTTCTTTTTTTCCAGTCATGCCTCCTTTTGTTCTTTCCTCCAATTTCTGCATGATGGACAGCTTTGTGTCACATATTTTCTAAAACACTTTGGGTTTCACAGTATGAACAGTATTACATCCCAATGTGGAATTTTCCACCTGTTTATTTCAAAGATGTTTGTAATAGTTAGGTCTAACAGTAGAGTGGGAACCATTGAAAATACAGTATCTTAAAGTTGCAACACTTGGCAGGCAAGGAAAACTAGGAAACTACAGGGAAACTTATACTCCTTGTACTCTTTGGGCCATCCCCAACAGGATATTAAACAGTGCATACTTCCTCCTCCTGGATTAATTGTAACTTCCATAAGATAGCAGCAGTACTCCAAAGATCCACTCATGGGTCGCGTTAGCCCACCTACCATGTGCTGTTCTGCATGGGTTGAGAGATGTGTTACTATTTACCTGGGAGGGGGATGCAGTGAAAAGATAAGACGGGGTGAGCTGAGGTGAACAGACTAAAATAATACAGAACAGTGTTACCTATTGTCACCCCCAGATTTACCAGCTGTCAGCTCAGGTGGTTTTGATTTAAAACCACGTCATGACATGGATCATTCACACCACCATCAGAAATGTTTGATCACTCTTCTTGCCAGGACTTGAACATTTTCGCAGGTGAAGAAGTAGCTAAAGATTCCCGCACTTGATCAGGTTTTCTGAGTGTTGAAATACTCAGGGTGGGGGTGGGCTTGTGTCCCCACAGACACATGTTCACAATTTGTCCCCTTATGGAATTTTCATGCTGGCTTGGTCCCTATTCAATTATCTGCCTGGTACCCTGACATGAGTAACCAATTGTCCTGTTAATCTCTCTTTGGCAGTCCTTTGGAGTAAGCAGCATTGCAGAACCTTAAACTACAGTCTTTCTGATCTTCTCGTCCTCTCCTTGTGTCCTCTTGTTTCCTCTTATCTCATTCGTTCTGTTGCTGACCCTGCATGTTACACATGACAATGAAGACTAGTTTGGTGTAACTTTTCCCTCTTTTGCAGGTGAAGTCTACATTCTGGCAAGCAGCAAAAGCATGGTGCAGTCACACAGCGGGAAACTGTACAAGCTAGTAGACCCTAAAAGGTAAACTCACACAATACTCCTTTTTCTTGAGGGGA
The DNA here is from genome assembly GCA_036419115.1 of Scarus forsteni. NCBI lineage: Eukaryota > Metazoa > Chordata > Actinopteri > Labriformes > Labridae > Scarus > Scarus forsteni. Next base: position 15,937,088 of record JAZDUH010000098.1, on the reverse strand, counting down.
TTCATTCATTTGTTTTATTTGACTTTTTGGGAGAGTGCTGAACACACACTACCAAACAAGACTTCGAGTACAATCATAATGCCCTGTATTTACCTCCTCTTCTCCTCATTTACCCCGTTAATTGCTGCGTCAGACTGGCTGAGTGCTGGCTGCTTGTTGGCTGCAGTCTGCGTTGATTTCATTTCACAATATATATAAACAAGTCGAGGTTTTCTGGTGTGAGTGCTGTATCTCACACACTGAGAATCTAGAGAATAGAAGGCTTGCCTGCTTTTACTGAGCACATTAATCAGCCAGAATAGACAGGAAAAGGAAAAAAATAAGGAGCCTTATGTTCACTGTATCGCAGCTGTATTTGGAGACCAACTACTACAGGGCCAGTCTAATGATGCTGTTCTTAAATACCTAAAGATTTCCATTTACTTTATGTGAGAAAGGTAGCCTGCTCGAAATCAATAGCTAAGCGATAGATTAAGAGCCTATGGTGACAGCAACAATGTTTGAAGTAAAGACAAGAAATAGCTGCAAAACACAAGCTACTGGACAAACTCTAAAGAAAGTCAATGTACATTTACAGAAATATCAACAGTCTGATCTGTATTTCTTTAGAGTTTAGCTACTATATACAGTAATTTGACTGTGCCCTTGGTTCCCCAAGATATGAAAGACCAATTCACTTTTCAGACTAAGTTGCTAAACAGCCATATTACAGATCATTCTGTCTAATACAGAGTGTAAGCTCTGTCCCACCAAATACATGTACGCAAAGCAAAGCTGAATATTTCTGTCACGTCTTGTGAGAGTTTTAGCAAAACCTGTGGCAAAGGCCAGCTCATCTGACAGTCCCTGAAATATCTACTGTGGTGTGCAAAAAGTATGTCCAGTTGACATATCATTACCAAACTAACATGGGGAGGATCTTAACCCAGACAGCTACAGCAGTTATATTTTAAGATAGCCAACAGCTAGCCAGATTTAGCTTAAATTCTAACTGCACTTTGTTTGCACAGTCTAAATACTACCTGCTCTGTTTTCCATTACAATTAAAACACTGTCAGTATCTCTTTAAAGTAAGCAAAACCATGATAGTATGGCTGTGCAAATCTACAGTGGCATCCTCTCAGAAACAAAGAAGGAAACAAAGGCGATAGAGCTGCAGACCCGTCTGTTGCTTTTTGTAAGAGTAAGAACATTAATTACGTCCAAAAGTTGGTGGCAAGCAACGAAACAGCATGATAATTATCAGAGGACAGTTTGGGAAGTCATATCGCACACGACAACGGGGATGTTGCCTGTCAAATCAATATAGTTGAAAAGCCCTATCATTGTGTGTTGTGCTGTGTTCATTACCTCTCTTCACTAAGCACTGTCAAAACAAAACTGTAAAATCTGCCATTATTTGTCATCATGCATGGGATCTCTGAAAGTTTCGCGGTGGCTAAAGATTTGAAATAAAACTTGATGTTGAGGGTTTTAAATCTATCAGTTTTTGCCCTCATGTTGCTACTTTTGTTACTCCAAAGTAGCTCTTGTTATTTCCAGATTTGACTGGTTTTCACAGCTGTGATCATTTCCAGACTTAGACACTGGGACAACATTTCTATAAGTAAACATTACTGTCAATTCTTCACAGTGGTGTGATGGCATCTGGACACAAACTATTGACAACACACATCTGAGTATTGTTTGGACAATTAATTTGTTACAACAAGCCTTACATGGGTCAAGCCTCCCAAACTGGACCGAACATCATGCTTAAAATCAAACTGGACCGAAGATCATTCTCAAAATCAATCCAGCAGCCTAAGAATTAGGCCTTTCTGTTTAGGTCAGTAAGGAGGCTGTCTTGGAATGTAATCAATGCACATGGAAAATCCCAAACAGATTTGTATTTCTTGAGGCAACATCAGATTTGATTAAGAGGGCGAGTTAAATAAGAGAAACAGACTCACAGAAAGAGAACTTTGCATGCCTCAAAGTCACAATAGAAACATATCCACAGCTGATTATTCCTGGGTGACGACAGTGCCACCCAGGCATTAGCACAATTAATTACACCACAGATGTTTCAAAGACCCTGGTGGCTCACTCTGTATTTATGTTTTCTGGCAACGCCTCTGGACGCGTTTCTCCCAAAGAACAATTCTTTCCACCAGCAAGCGGACTTGTTTAGTCTGTGCAGACTCTGTGGTGTTTGGAGTCTTGACTCCTAATACTCTCTGGCTTGGTTATTATGATCTTGTTACAGCGAGGATAGAGAGGGGGTAATGGGGGGAGTAAATGGGGTAGCTAATGTGTCTGACCTTAGTACGTTATCAAGTCTGGTGGTCCTCCCCTTTTTTTCTTTTCCATACTGCAAGGACATCCGGACCTTAAAGCCTTCACATAAAGAGATTTGTTTTAGAGTATGGTGGTTTTGTGGTGCAGAGAAGCATGGAGCTCTGTGTTTTGATCAACTGTGTGTTTGGGAACATAGAGGAGGGGGGAACTGTGAGGCAGAGTGGTAAAGGCTTAGAGGGAAACATCAGCCATAAAATCCCTCACCAGTGTTTGTGTAAACATGTCCTGGCCAGATGACTTCATTTCTAGGTATTTGTTTGTCAGTTGGAGTACCCCTCCAATAATAAATAGGCCACCATGCATTTTGAAACATGCTGAATATGTGTGCCTCCAGTGAGGGTTTGTGCGAGAGAGTGTGTATGTGAGTAAAAGAGAGCAAGACTGGGCCTGTATGTGCTACAGCAGAGGGATAGAAATATTTCCAATCGTATAGTCTCCATATGGTAGCGAAGACTCAGGTGGAAGAGATGAATCATTAGTGAATTAACAGAATAATTTTCCAATAATGTGATATAAAATATAATTTTGTCATCAACGAAAAGACAAGAAATTTGTGCAACAGTTTCAGAAGACAAAGTGATTGGTGATCCTCTGATCAGGAAAAAAATGTCAAAGAAACAAGAAAAAATAAATAACGGTACGTTCAGGATGGATAAAATATGTAAATGTCTTGCCTAAATCAGATTAACTGTGTTATTAACAGGTCGTGTCTTTTACTTTTCATGCTTTTTAGCATCTCATAACCTTCAAAATGACGTCAGATTTTACCTAACAGAAACAGTGGCCCCAGTAATTACAACCCCATATTTCTGAAATATAAAGACAACCTTGGGTAATAAAACTCTCTAAAATAAAGCTGATTATTTTGACCTTTGTTTAAGTCTTTCTTGGAAAAGGAATATAAACAGGAGCTCTCTGGATGATGATGATAACAATAAGAAAAATAAGAATAATAAGAAAAGTAAAAAATATTTTATATTCATAATACAATTTATATAAAAACAAAGTCTTTTTGTAACCATAATTGTTTGAAAAATATGTATATATGAGTTAGGAAGGAAAAAAAACACAACAAAAAAATAAAAATACATCGATTTAGCAGCATTTTTTTTTTCATATTCTCGCCTACAGATAAGTAAGTAGGCAGGGTTAATCTTTATTCTTCAAAGTGTGAAAACGTTTTTTCAAACAATATTTTGCCCCTTTAATAATCCCAACTGGCGCTGTACTGTATATTGTTGGAAAGCCTGATTAGTCACCTTTACAGCAAGATGCAACCTGTCAGGATTGTGCATTCACAGAATGACCAATAACACTCAACTTCCAAATGGAAGCGGGTGGTCTGTGTGCAGTGGCAGCATTGAGACCATATGAGACTGCTGAAGTCAAAGACAGACCACAAAGCAGACGTCCCAGGAAGACAACACCCCAATAAGACCAGTTCCTCACCCTTGCTTTGCAAAGAGCTGTAGGCCTTCCTCCATGAGAAGAGGGGAGATGGCGCTGTTTTGCTGCTAACCACGTTAAGATGTGCTACTCATCCAACAGTTGCACAATTCTTACAAGTTGTAAACAGCGATGCAAATTGAAAACCGATTTCAACAAAAACTGCATATGACAAACAGCTGACGATATCAATTTGGCTATATGCTTAGCATTTCTCTTATCAGCTTCTTTCACTAAGTTATGAATGCCCTGCAAATCAAGAGCATTTCACTCTAATCAGAGGCAGTCAACAGAGACAACAGCTAAGAAATAAAAGATGTAATCATGGAAAATGGGAGACTGAAGTGGTCGGTAGTTAAGCTTAATTGTACAAATAATCTCACGAACTGCACATCTGTAAGTGTCTATGATTTCAAGTAAGAATATAGACACCAGCAACATGCAGATGCATTTATCATTCAGTATCAGGAGAGCTATAAATTTCCTGTTTATGACACTTAAGACTTGTGTAGGCTGACTTCCCCATATATGAGCTTTTAAGTTGTGCGCTATTACCATGCAACCCATATTTATTCATCTGTTTTTTAAAGACAGTTATTGTCAGTGCTGTTGTATTGCAACATCTCTGCTTTATAAGCATTGAAATGATTTTCTACAGTGATGCTGTAGCCCTCAAACCGAGTGAAAAGTCAGCCTGTTTGTTGCATACTCTGCACTCTGCGGGCAGGTATTCAGGCTGGGCAGGCAGCTTCTCATTCTCAGTAAGTCTGCTTTTGATAACATAATTATTTATACAGTGAGAGCATTATATTTATGCCAAGTACAAATACTGCTGGAGAGACCCCCTTTCTTTTTTAGAAATAAACATACCAACTAAAAGAAAGATATTATGATTCAGCACAAAACAGAGATTTGTTTCAGCCTTTCCGTGTATACACAATACACTATTGGAGTCGTATAGTAAAGTTTTGTGTTTATTATGTCATAATTCAAAAGGCACATGTAGTGCTCCTCCGTCCATGCGGTCGGACAAAGTAGGCCCCCCTCTCACAGTGGGTTGTTGGCAGAAGCTTAATTGTAACATATAGAGCCAGACCTCCTGCAGTTTTCTGGTGTTAAATGCAATTTGCCCTTTTGTTTGTTTCAGCCCCTCCACAGAGGAGTTGGGGAAAGAAGTGTTATGGAAGGCTTTTCACACGTCCAGGTTTTGTCAGCTGCAGCCTGGACTGATTGAATTACAGTGTGCAGAGACCTTAAAAAGACACAGTGAACCCCCAATAGGGACTCGGGACCTCCTTTATGAAGTGCATTAGCCATGGAAGTCACAAATCACTTGATGTACAGGAGGAGGAGACTGCAGGCGCTGGTTTGTGGATATATTTATCTGTATGTGTGCCTCTCTGTATTTTGTGTGTACAGATATCAACTGTGTGGGTGGTGGGTACACGCGAGCATGCACATCTGTGAGCCTGTGTGAGCCTGTGTGAGCGTGCGCTACGCTAGCTCCCAGCAGGCTGCAGAAAAAAAGCCTTTTTCTTTATTTTCCTATCCCTCCTAAATCTTCCTACATCTCTGCTGTGGTCCTCCCCTTGACAAAGCTGCTTGCCAGTCGCACTGAATAGCCTTGGCTCCTACAATACACAGTAAATTTCTTGCACAATTAAAACAAGGAATGAAGCTACAAAAGAAGCCCCCAAACAATGGAGTCAGATGACAAAACAGCAAAAGAGACCACACTGGGCCGTTTGATTAAGCCATTGTTGGGCCTCACAATGTACACCACTCCACTGCCCTTTTCTCACATATACCTCGTGTCAATCAAACTGAGCCTGTGAGCCAACAAGCTAAACACACACACTGACATGCACACACATTCACTAACATAATAATCAAACAGATCAGGCCAATCTGAGGCTGAGCATCCACCCTGCTCTGATTCTGCAGACATGAATGGATGTCAGCATCTTTGCCCTAATTTTGAGAAAGCCTCTCCTACTTTTAATGTTTCAATTCTCGTGATGACATCATCTGTGTCTCATGCAACTTCCTGATTTTTGGCGTCATCCTCATGTTCTCTCTCTTTCTACCCATGTAGCCACTTCATGTGTAAGCCATGTGGCCCTTATCCCACTCCCTCGCTCTCACACATACACCACCCCTCCCAAAGTTGATAAATTCCCACAGTGGCTGTTGACCCAGCTGCCTTTGTCAAGTGGCGCTACCAGCAGGTGCTGTTTTCACAGCCACCCTGGCAGTCGTACAGACTGTTTAGTGGCGCTGCTGACCCCTGCCTGCTATTAACAGTGTTAGCTACAGACCCCCCCACCACCAATCCTCCAGGGACTCTTACTCTTTCTCTTTCTCCCTCTCTTTCTGTTTGCTTCCCTCCTGCACTCTTTTTTAACTACATGCAGCCTGCAACAACAAAAGCCAACACTGATGGAGGCTGGAGTTGGGTGCTGATGGGAGCATGGGAATCAACCCCCCCCCCACCCACCCTCTTCTGCCCTCCATCCTCCAAATTTAAAGAAACTTTATCACACTCAGACACACAGTGCTGTCACCGCACACCACCATCAGTCAGTCTGTCTGTCATTACATGTGCAAGTCTTTCGTCAGGGAATAAATACTCCCTCAGTGAGAGAAATTTGACTTTTATTAAGGGGTGGGAATGACAGGGTAACCTGCTTTTTGTTACTTTCTGACAAGCAGTATGTAGGGATATTAATTAAAAATGTATTTTGAGATAAACTGCAGCAAAAATAGTAAACCTTACGTTTTATACTTTTGTTCTAATTCAGAATAAATAGATACTGCTACAAGAAGCAGCCTCGGCAAGATTTATTGATTATGAACTGTTACTGCATCGATGCATTTTCTACGTCCGCAACACGCTGCATGCAATTAAAATATTATTATTGACACCCCTATTGCCCATGATAGCAGAAATGTAAATGATATCAGGGTTTGACACACTAATGTGATACTTTGGTGGGCCGCCCAGGTATACTTACAATCTCCAAAACATATTTTACAATCATTTTCTTCTTTTTCCTAAACCCAGGCATAATCACCATACATTTACAAAGGAACTATCCATTGATTCTTCTCTTCCCTGAATGTATCAACTGCTGTTCGGTGTCTCATAAAATATCTCACACTGCCATTTAAATATAATCAACAGCTGGTTGCAGTGTAACTCATCTTGCACTTCAGCGCCCAAAAATCATTGCTAAGCTACATTACCTTATTGGCAATAAGCCTCCTCAATTGCCCGCTGTGATTTTAGAACAAATGGTGAAGCGTTTCAAATGGCATGTGTTATTATGCAAGTCTTCATAGAATGTGTTTATGATGAATACTGTCAAAAATCCAAATCATATTTTGATGCTTGGGAATTATTGTGTTTAAAAAAAAGCAGTAGGCTCATTTCACTCATGGTCTCGTTGGACTTGATAATATCCACGGGCTCAAAAATCCATGCAGTTCTCAGAAAATAATCTAGCAGGTTGATTCATGGGTATTAATTCATTCCACCACCTGAATGTCCACTTCTTCAAATCCTGTCTCTGCATTTTCAACATTGCTCTCAGAGTTTCTCTGCTGATACAGAGAGTTGTTATACTGTCTCCTCACTTAATGTAAGCATAAGATGTTGCACTGCATCACACAGTGCATTACCCCCGCTGTCCACACTGCATATCCATTACATATTTGATCCAGTGCTCTATGTTTCCCCTGAAACAGTACATCAAGAGCTTTTACCATGCAGCTGGACGTGCAGTGCGTTGTATTGATGAGTGGTTTACTCAAAGGCTCATCTATACAGAGCTCTGTGAGCCAAATGACGCTTCTCCCTTGGTGTTGAAAGTAAAGTAAAACATTTTTCTCACAATTATGGATGAATCTCTTTCTATTTCCACTTTGTTAAACAAACTGACAAGCTCTGCTGAGTGAGACAAGCCAAGAAAACCATCAAAATCATCTTAGCACCTTCTTTCCTCCTTCACCATCTATTATGCATCAGGTTGCTGTAGGGCTGGGCGATATGGCCTAGAAATAAAATCCCCGATTTTTTTCCACAACACTCGATTTATGATTTTAATCAATTTTTCCCTCCCTAAAAGAAACAAAACTCCCAGTGACATAAAAATGAAACAAATCAAGTTTTGCCTTTATGTTGTCTAAATGTTTCCATCTTAAAGTCAGAGTCTGGGTCATAAAAGGTTGATTATGTAGTATAAACGTAGGCAGCTTTGTCTACATGAACACTAAAAGGCTGAGGTATTTTTTTACAGTAAACTCTGATCAATATTTAATCTACTTAAATAACAAATACAAGCCTATAAAAGGGCTTGTGCAAACCCTACAAGGCAGACCATCATGAAAGTTGTAATTTTTTTCAAAAATTGCAACAACTTACAATTGGACTAAGGCAAGAAAAAAAATCTCGATTTTTATTTTTTTAAATCTTCTGCAGAAAATAATTCAAATGAATCGATTTAATTGATTTTTTTCCCAGCTCTAGGTTGCTACATTTCCATTAAGCATCCCCGCTCAGTTTAGCTAGGTATGGTATGTAATTACAGGTGTTATGACTGTTCAGTGAGGAGAAAAGTTACCCAAATAAAAGACCCATGACCTGAATTTTTGGCACGTGTCTGAAGAGATGCTGAGCTCACCAAACTGGCCTGAAAGGGTGGAGCTGAAGGGACTGCAGTTTGTTGAGAGGTCAGAAAAATCTTCAGCTAAAACAAAAGGCACATAACCCACCCTGTTCAAGTAAGCTGTGTATTCAGAGGGATTTGCTCACTGCTGAAACAGAGCCCCATACAGCACTTGAGTGCTGAAGGTCCTCCACTATTGCTCTTTGTTTACATCACACTCTACCTCAGATTGCTTCACTGTCGCGATGTCACTCATTTGCAAAGCTGGAACGACTCTCTCTTCCCAGCTCACATCCTCACCCTCAAGTGAAGCTACTGCTGGTGATGGAAACACAAAAATGATCAAGAGCAAATGCTCCAAACTGTATTGAGCAATACTGAACCAAACCAGACCACAGACCAGAAATGAATCTGAAGTAAGCGACAAAGATGGGACTAGAGACAGGGTGTTGAGATGTAAAACTGTTGCACCGCAGCTTGCAGCTTCGTGCTGCGTCACTCGTCAGTATTCAGAACAATTGCAGACTATTCAATAAAGTAAACTTGATTATCTCGCTCGTGTCTCACTCTTGTTCTGCTTCGACGCAGTGTTAAGATGCAAGAGGTACTTTTACTGGTGACAAAGGCCCCATTGTTCATGGACTGAATTAATAACCTTTATATCCTACACACTGTCAAACGTTTGACAGATATGATCTTGTGCTTTAACATTTTGGAGGTGTTTGACTTGCCCCAGGTCAAACCATAACTCATATTGATGGTTGCTAGCTTGTGCACCACAGAGATAAGAATTGATATGATTTTCTTGATACCAATGCTGCGGTGAATTCTACTTATTGATCCAATTCCTCACAAGTATCCCCTTATCAATTTACACAGATTTAAGGTTTGGGAGAAGTTGCCCTAATTTGGTTTTTAGTGGTAACAAGCACATTTCACTCCTGATATACAATGTCGTGCAGTACTGATTAATGACTCTACAAGTTGCTGGTGTTTACACCCGCTAAACATTGTGCAGTAAGTGTTTTGTAAAAAACTAAGCCATAGTGTTGACCTCCTTATCTTATGTTTGCCATTACTACATGTTTGACATCGTAGTTAGCGTTCTGCTGACTGCCTCTGATGAAAGCATGAAGTCCTTGATTTGCATGCATGCAGTACAAAGCGGAAGGAATTGGTAAGAGGCTTGATAGGCAAAAATGACTAATGATATCGCTTCCTTGAGAGAACTGTTATCAATTCTTTACTCTATTTAGTTTTAGTTTCCCATTGCATCCAAAGTGTGACCAATGGGCATGGCATTCATAGGAAAAAGAAAGCTGTGATGTCGTAACATTTGGATGGCACTTCCTTTGTGTTTGCCTCAGTCCTCTTTGCTGTGGCGTGAACATGGAACTATCCAAAGGAAAAATACGACAAAATATCCTTTTATTGTTAGACAAAAGAAAGAAAACACTTTCAGTTAATACCCTGACACTAAACCATGCTCATTTAATGTTATTATTTCATATAAACATTCTTTTGGTGGTGTTACATAATGTTTAATTTTTTTATAAGATTGCTTCTGCTATCATGTCAATGTATATGGTAAATAAACTATTTTGTGGATACAGCCACTTGTTAAAGTAAAATCATTTCTTTAAATTATGTAGAAACAGGGTGCAGCACAGCTTGCTCACGAACATGTGTACAACGTGGAAAATTCTAAACATATGCATTTTAGATGAAATAATTGCCCTAATCTTGACATTTTTATACCCTGACTGAAATTTGAGCTAAAGATGATTGATGGTCCCGAGGGCCTCGATTTTCCTCACACATTAACCTCATTATTTGTGCTTTGAACTTTTGTCACCAGCATCAGTCCACAGGAGTCCACTAACTGAGCGTTTTGGCAAAAGTGTGAGTGTGTGTCCTTCAGGGTCCACAAATTCTGTTTCTGTACTGAAGTGTGTATGTGTGTGTGTGGGCCTGAGAGCAAGAGCCGCTAACAGACGCTTCACATTTGAGCTTCATTACACAGCTGCTGTATTATTTCCAGATTTGTCGAGCGTGATATGAAATAATTCTGTTTCAGCCCATTTGCTGATGTGCGTGTCTGGATGTTTGTCTTAATATGGAATGATCACAATATGTTTCTTGGGTGTTCAGATTTGACGCATATGGTGCAGAGATGTTTCTGTTTGTGTATGTGTGTGTGAAAAAGTGCTTGTGAGTCTGCATTTTCCAAACCATGTTTACATCTGCGGGAGCCCCATTTTAACCTCTATGTGTTGTTTTGTCCGTCAAGTAGTGGGGATCTGAGGAAAGCATGAGCCAAAACAATAAAAGTAACACTCTGAAACTGGAATTTGACCAACTTTACTGTTTGAATCCACCATTGAGAGCTGTGCCATAAGTGTCTGGCTAAATCTGTCAGAGAGCTGCTAATGTATTAATATCTAGTTAATACAGAAAAAGAAACACAATTTTTATCATAGGATTACAGACAACACATTTGGCTGGACCTCTAAAATGTTATAGAACATGTCACTTGCTGATAATGTTCATCTATTCCCCTCTTCCCTTCCCTCTGGGCGCAGGTATAGGACTCTTAAATACAGAAGGGCCCGTTTTAAGAGGAGTTTTGTTCCATCTGCTCTGGCTATACTGAACAATCTACCTCCTTGACTTAACCTACTTGCCAGACAATGACAATGTTAAGTGCTGTCTTGCTCTGTATTTGTTTGTGATTGTCCATTGCTCTGTTTGTGTTTTGTGTGATGGTGTGCTTTGGCAACATGATGTGGAAGGCTGTGGAAACAAATTTCCCTTTTCTGGGACAATAAAGTTTCATCTGTCTATTTGGACCAAAGCTTACGTATGACAACCTTTTTTCGTCCAAAAGATTTCTTTTTACTCATCACAGGATCACAGAATAAGTGGGTGGAGTATGGCTAATGCTAATGTTAGCAGTGCTCAGTGTTTATTCTCCATATTGCTGTGCTGAATTTGTTCACTTCCTGCTTAGTATAACTATACCAAGCCTATATACAATGTTATTTCTTCAGTAGTTGTCAAAATGTTGAAAACTGCCCTATCCCTCACTGTTAAAAAATCCATGAAAAAATCCTGGATCCACATCTGAATCTGTATCACCACCAAAATCAAATCACCTCTCTCATGTGCCAAGATCAGCATTCTCTATAAATGTGAACAAAACCTGAAAGGGTTATAAGTGAAAATGTGGAAAAACTACCATAACTTGCAATTTTGGGAAAGCCTTTGAAAAATGTGTTTGAATTTATAAAAGTAGTTTGTATCAAATTCTAATGCCGTTTTCCTTGTGCCATGAATAGTTGTGTAGGTATCTGAGCTTTTACCTTAAGACATCTGACCATCTGATTCCCTACTGGACGCCAACAAAAAATAATATACCTTTTATACCATCTAAAAATACCCTGACAAATATTTCAAACTCAAATCTTGTATGGCTTATCCATGAATCTTTGTGTCACTAAGACATTTAAAAGTTAGTTTAGTATTTTTTTTTTTTGTCCAGGACTGCTGTTTCTGTTCTTTGGCAAGATTATTATTATTATTTTTTTTTACCAAAGTCATGAATGGATTTTGCACGAAGCCGTGTGGAAACTGTGGCAATCTGGCAAATCAGAGCTGATGTGTGTGTGTGACTTCTCACTGAAAGGCTCAGACTTCCAAACAGACTGAGTGTAGTTTTTTCCTTTTTCAAAATAACACAAATCCTTCAATTTCTGCACTTGGCACAGCTGCTGAGCACAAAACAAACACTGAGCTGATTATCCACACACCTTTGGCAACACACTTTGCTTTCCTTAATCAAACCAGCACAACCCTGTTTACATCTACACTTTCAAGTACAATAACTTCAGTGGATTATATGTCTGTTAGCTGGAAGCCTCTGAGTGGAACTTAAAGATTGTGCTGATCTATGAAACCCCGGGTAACAAAAGAGTGCACGTTATCTCTAATTAGATTTGTTCCTTTACATTGGTAACTGTTTCCTGACCAAAAAAAAATGTTAGTTTGTTTATTAACAGTCCGATGTGTTATTAACCATCAATCTTTCATTCTAGAAATGGTGACAAATAGTTAATTTAGAGTTTGGCTTGTCAGTTATTACAAATAAGGGATTAAGCTTACAGAAAGAGACAATTTTACACTATCACTTAAAAAAGACAACATTTATGGCTAAACCCACACTCTCTTTAAACTGAAAGTCACAAAATGCTGAACAGTGCAGGACCATTTCAACACTCCAAACTTCATGTACATTCAATATAATGTACAACCCTAGCATGGATGCTAAATATAAAGGTAGTTTTATCAGAACTGGGTGACAATCCTATGATAAAAGAAGAGCAAGTTATCTTTCCCAAGACAAGAAAAAGTGCTGATATGGAAGTCAGCACTCCTCTGTGTCAGTGCTGTGTTGATGTGATTATGTAGAGGTGATGACAGACAAAACTTTGTTCAACCAATTTCTACTGAAGGTTCCTGAACACTGTCAGTGTGATGTTGTCCAGATGGACATATAGATGGTATCGTGTGCAGCTGCCCATCTAATGTGTCTGATTATTAACTCATGGATCAAAATATCCATCCAAACACCCTCATCTCCAATGAGGATTTATTGTTTATTTTTATTGTTTATAATGACATGATTTACATTATATTTAGTATATGCTAATAGGTGGACCCCATGAAGAATAGCTAATGTATATTTGCTGCAACTAATGGTGGATCCAAAATAAATCATATAAAAAGAAAAAATCAGTAGCTTAAAGTAGTGAATTTGGCACAATGGCAGAACAATCAGTGCTATTAAGTTCAAGAACACCGCTTTTCAGTCAGTCATCTGGCTGTGTTTGGATTCATCAGCATCCAACATCAAGCAAGCCTCTCTCTGCCATCAATCTTAAATCAACAGAAGCCAGCAGCACTGCTAATTAATCCCAACATGACAAAAAAAACATGGCAGATTGAAAACACTTGCAGAGAGGTAACACTGGCATGGTTGAAATGATTGAAATCTTTATCTGATATGGTGTGTTTGTATCTGAGCTCACATCAGCGTATAAACATGCTTCCTGAGTTTTGTAAGAATGACATTTGATATTGACTCTCCCTCCTCCTAACAACTGTTGCAGGCCTTATGCCCCCAAAGAGTGCCAGCGTCAGGTGGAGCCCCCGGAGCTGCTGATGACAGCTTGTTCCCGACACTGTAAGAATGGACACTGCACTCCTACTGGCAAGTGCTGCTGCAGCCCAGGCTGGGAGGGACCCCTCTGCAGAGTCGGTGAGTGACTGAAGTGTGGTCGTGTCTGCTGCATACAGAGGAGTGCCATCTGAGAAAAACTGCTCTTTCTCTATAGATGTTTAGGCTATGTTTAGTGAAGCAGGACATGCACTAAATTTTTCAATCATTAATAAAACTTTTAGACTTTTTGTGCCCAGCCTGTGGATAAACCATGTTCATTAAACTACTCTAGAGCTGGAAAACTGGACCAAAACAACATGCCAGTGTTAATTTTCCTGAATGGTGATGAAAATATTTAACCCATAAAGATAAAAGCAAATAGTTGTTGCAATAAGAGAATTAAAACTTTGTCATAAGTTTAGTAAAACAAACTTTATTGATGCCTATTATCATAACTACTGAGTTTAATTATAGGGAAGATGGAATGTATGATCCAGATGTATTATACCATAATTTAACATTCAAATTCAAATGTAAATGGTATTGTGTAATTTACCACAGAACTCAAGCCAAATCAAGACACATTTAAACTGTTAGCACAAACACCTGCCAAGGTAAGCTCACATGTTGCTGTTACACCAATAAGCAGCAGTTGCATGAAGAAGTAACCCTTTCGATAAGATTCCTTAACCCTAGAAACCTACCACTTATGTTGATATAATTATTATTTTGGTAGTTACATGTTGACATCAAGATCAACTAACATTGATAGCTACTTTGGGGGATTTAGCTGCCTCAGTCTCTGCCTCATGAAATCCATGTGCACTACAGAGAGAATGTGTGCTGCTCCTGCTTTGGTTTTCCACTATATGCCACAACACATGGTAATAACAGTGAGGATGTCACATAGTGTGACTTCAATCATTTAAATTTGGACAGAAGGTTAAAACACACAGAAGAAGCAGAGTTTTTAAAAATGTCTTTTATGTTAGGGCGTAGCCAAAATCTGTAAGCAAGAATATATGCTCCTTCAATTAAATAGTGATGAAAAGCATTTAAGTTTTAATTATATTATCATATACCCAAAAACATTGTTGTAAGCCTCTCTAACAGTAATTTCTACATTTACATTGATTTGGCTTGGCAGTTCTTTTAATTTTACCAGTTCGTTCAACAATAGACTCACGAAAAGCCAGATGAAGTCAGAAGAAAGATAGGCTGAGAGCTTTGTTTTACACCCTGTTTTCTTCCTTTACATCCTGTTTTCTTCTCTTTATCCTACAGCCAAATGTGAACCGGTCTGCCGTAACGGTGGAGTGTGCATGGAGCCCAACAAGTGCCTCTGCAAGAGCGGCTACTCTGGGGCCCAGTGTGAGAAGAGTGAGCAGGGAATGCCTAACGACCAGGAGAAAGACGGCATACTGGACCACATCATTGACATGACCTCGTACCTCCTGGACCTGACCAGCTACATCGTATAGGGGCGAGCAGAGGGGAGCTGCTCCCCACTGTCACCCTCAAGCTGACACAAATCTACCTACCACCACCAGCAGACTCTAATGAGGTGTCCTTATTAAGGCTTCTTATCCTCCCTCACTCTCACACAGGCATGCACACACACACGGGATGCACGTCAGACTGCTTTTCATCCTCATCATCAAACCCCCTCCTCCTCCTCTGCCTATAAGCTACTCGCTCCTGAGCACCAGGCCTGGCATCCAAGCCGTGTTCACTTCTTGAAGAGACCTGCCGACACCAGCGACATGACCTACAAGCAAGTTATGGAAGTTTGGTTCACTTTCTCTGCTGATCAGAAAATGCCCACATGGGGGTCAGTCCACAAGAAAAAGACTTTGGATCTTTTCAGGGGCTCTCAGTTGCCTTACCTAAGACCCCTCCTGCCAGAAAATGGAGTTTGAGGCACTTCAACAAAGAGGGGTTCTTCAAGGATTCAAAGTTGTAAGGAGTGGTGCTGAAGGTCTAATTTGTGTATAAGGTCCATTCACAACCCAGCGTAGTAAGTCTTTCTACACAGACTGAAGGGACACTGCAGTTCTGCCTCTGTCTGAAAAACTGAGAGGTCAAAGAGAGCCGGGGGTCACATCGAGCCCCTGGTGCTTCGTGCTGTACAATGTTAGAGGCACAAGAGAGATGAACCATGTTGTCTCACCTGTGATGTTGTATTTAGTTTGTGGGCACATTGTCATGAAACGCTAAAACAGTATACAGTCCGTATACTCTGCTTTACGACACTCACTTGCTATCAATGTACAGAATGGATCTACCACAAACAAAGGACTGTTACCGACACGGAAAAAAGGAAAGACTGACTCTGTCAGAGCCAGTCTCAATCTAAACGGAGTCTTTGACTCCCATGCACTGTATACATGTTTTGTTTTCATTCACTTTATTATTCAGAATGAATTTGTCATATAAGGCGCAATGAGAGTAGTTTCACATTCACAAACACACACACACACAACGTCGCTCTATCACAGGTTTGGTTTGATCAAGTCCTTTCATAGAGTGCTGCAGGAATGAAGTGTTAATGTGGGTCAACCAGGAAGGTCCCATCAGCAGAAAGCCTGTGGGTGCTTTTTCATTCATTATTGGATTATTGCTTTAAATAAGCTTTGTGAGGAACAAAGTTCACAGCGCTTAAACGTTTTGTTCACAAAGATAGTCTTTACAAATGAACACTGCGTTTGTAATCTTGGAAAACTAAAATAAGAAGCTAATTTAAGTCCAAAAGAAGACCTGAGCTATAATCAGATGACTTCATTGTCACCAATTCTAAACTTCAAACTTGTAGTCCATGCTCTTACCTCTTTTATTTTTTTCTCGGTGTGATCTGGTCCAGTTAGTGCTCATGACTGTCAAATGAAAACTGATTTATTTTAAAGACAATCACACTTAATGACGTTTAACATCCTTAATAAACTAGTCTTATTGAGCGTCCTGGTAGTGACAGACTTATGTAAGATGTAAAACGCTTAATGAGGAAGGTGAAATCCCATTTCTAATGATCTTGCTTATACCTGGGTATGCGTGTGCATTGCAGGAGTCTGGTGATACACTGTGCCTTGCAATAGAAGAGTGACAGTGCATTCTGTATATAAGAAATGCATTACATTTTGTTAAAAATCTTGTAAATGAAGAGTCTGTTCATAAAAAAATCCTCATTATCATATGCAAGAATAAGTGTCGTATGAACTAAGGTCACCACAACATGGATAAACTTAACTGTGTTATCTAGTGACAAAATAATGGAAACAAATGACATAGAAAGTCAAAGAGTCAAATACCTGTCGTCAGATCAAGGCTGTGGGCCAAACTCAGATATTGACATTGTGCTTTTAAATATTGAAACATTATTGCACCGCAAAATCTTACGCCCCTGTTTCTAAGTCAGGGTTTCCCACATATGTACAACACTCAGGTGGGCCACCCATTTTTTACCACATTTTTTCTGTTTTAAAAATAAACCAGATTAAAAAAAAACATCTTTGCTAGACAGACGTCCACTATCAAAATCTCATACTAAAAATAAAGCTTCCTACGCTGCTGTTGGAGCATTTTTCAACAGCCTCTTGTGCTGGATATTTCCCTGCTCTCCAACACTCTTATTTCCACTGTGATTTGTTACCTCTTGATGATAAGCCTCCATAGTTGTGGTTTACCTGCTTTAAGTTTGAATGTAGTGTTTCAAAATTGACATTTTTTATTATTTGACCACCTCATAGAGCACACTGCTGTTGAATCCAGTTAAAGGGTTGGACACCTCCAAAAACTAACCAGCAGAATGATGTAGGATGGGACAGCCTTCCTCCTGGCCTCCTTTATACCCAACTATACTATTTTCTATTGGTGGTAGCTGTGCATTTACCTCAACTCTGCACTCTGCTCGCTCCGTTTTCTATTACAGTATAGACTGTATCAGTAGCTCTTTAGGGTTGGTGGGACTGTCATGGCATGTGGAAAGCAAAGGTGGTAGAGGTGCCAATCCATTTGTGGCTTTTTTAAAATAGTTGTAAGATAAATGTTCCTAAAAGGGTTGCAAGCAGCAAAACAACATGCTATTATAGAAGAGGAGAGTCTGGATCATACAGCATCCAGGAGCTGACAACGGGGCATTCACTTTCTGTGTCAACACCCCTGACTCATGAGGAAACTCAAGTAATTCCAGCTCAGCTTGTTTGGCACCATGCTGGAGGTGATACAAAAACTGTGCCAGGTACTAGGTACAGTTCCAAATGGAAAAAAACCCAAAACAACTTAGTTAAGTCGAGTGGAGTCAAGCTGATGCTATGTAGTGGAAAAGCTCATTTTGCTTTTGTGGAGGTATCTGGAGTATCACCGGAACCACAAAAGGCAGAATAAGCCAATCCAGTCCTAAGGTCCCAGTCCACCTGTGTCTGAAAACACAAAATCTGACAGTTTGTTCTGAATCTGTGCTCCTTATAATATCAGAGTGAAGTAAAGTCTGTAGAGCTCCACCCACAGCCATAGAAGAAGAATAATATACATTTTATTCAAAGGTGCTTTTCATGACACTCAGGGTCACCTTACAAAAGATAAAAAGGGCATTAAAATGGGCATAAAACAGGTATAAAACAAACAATATGATACAATAGACAGTGCAAAAGATCAGAGGGAGTCGTAGAGCTTGAACAGATGATTTTTGAGTTGTGTTTTAAAGAGGGGTAAGGACTCAGTGTTGACAGAGGAATGTAGACAGTCCATCACACCTCTAGGAGCAGAGCTGGAATGGGAAGGAGCTCTTCTACCAAAGAAGGGTTTTTGAAAGCTGATTGTGCTTGATCTACATCATGTTTTGCCTGAAACATTTCATGGAGACCATATCAGTGAGATGTATTAATGTTGCAGTACAAGTCAAAAGCTTGTGTTCATCACAGATCTTATTTCTGGCATTCAAACATAAACTCCTTAAAACTCTCACAGACTTTGAGATGATGGAGCAGAACGTGGTAAAATGCTGATTCATGTCATTTCAGGGCTCATACTGCAGCACTCTACTGCGTCACACACTGAAGCTGAACTCAAAACAAAGGGAAGAGATTGCGCAGTGATGTATATTTCCAATAGAGCTTACCTAAGTACTACTTAGCATTGCAAAAAAACCTATAGCATTACTATTGTAATCATAGAGGAGGGTTTATTTTTTTAAGCTTAATAATATATGGGAGAGAACGGTGTTTATAGAAAGCAGTTTTACACTAAGCTTGTCAGTTCATGTCATTTTCTTGTACCTAAACATACGCAGCTTTTCTTCTGTTGAGACAGACACATGAAGTATGATAAAGTGATGCATGTCTGTGCCTGCATCCAGTGATTTACAGCAGTCCATTTTCACCTCATTGTCTGATGTGTGGTGTGTTTTTCCCGCTGTCAGAAGTGTGTCTGTTGTGAGATGATTTAAGATCCCATCAGGCCTCTGAGTCGCAGTCAGAGGAGGATCTTATCTACAAACAGGAGATCTGAAGAAATACCTTCAGATGGCATCACACTCTAATGAGCACGATCAGGAGACACCTAAACACACACTGGGTTTGTCTGAAGCTACATTGAAGTGATGTGTCATTTCAAAACTAGACTGAATTCACACAAATGCGGCACATGTTTTTTTTTTGCCAACTAATTTACAGGAAATTATTCATGGTCATAAAAAAACAGCCACTGTGTTTAAGAATCTTGAAGGAAAATGTTAAAATTTGCTTATTCCCTAACTTTTTTAAATTATGACTCATGTCATTACAGCTCATTGAAGGTAAACGTCTGTGAAGACATTTGTCTGCCTCATCTCCCGCCTCGCTCATGTTTGCTGAAAGAAATCAACTCTACCTGGTCAAAATGGAACTCATGCTGTAAAATGGAAAATTATGATTTTTTTTTTAGCACTTAATGTGAAAGTTGCATTGTAGCTGCTGAGACGGCGTGGTGTGAATAGAATAACCATTTTCATTATTTAAGTAGTTACACAAATAAAATAATTATTTAAGTTCTCTATGTTGTTTTTACCATTGTACTGTATGCGACAATTTTTTTTATTCCTGTATTGTAAATAAAACTAGGGATAACTTTGTTTCTCTACAGAAATATCAATATGTCTATTAAAATTTATAGCATGTCTGAAACACCTGAGTCTGTCCTGGTTTTTGTGAGTATGGGGTTCTCTGTTTAGTTTGAAAAATGAGTTATTCCCCTTTGAAAAAAGTTTTAGTGCTCTGGGTCAAAGGCAAGGGCCTGTGTGGTTGAGGCGAGATTCTTTAAAGTTTCAAAAGTTCAAAGTCACCATGCAGTCAGTGTATGACTGAGTCAAAGAGGACATTTGTGTTAGGAATGAATGACATTCTGACCAAGTTCCTGAGAATATTTATAGAATATGAATTTGTGTGAACCTTGCACAGCAGCTGGACCTGCCTGATTTAATGTCTGTATTCAGACAGATCCATCTTGCCAAGCTTCAATCTACAGTGACTGTGAGCAGATAGAAGACACACAGCACAATCAGAGTCTTTTGAAGCAGGAAGAGGTGGCAGCTACGAGGGACAACAGCAGGAAGTGACTGCTCTCACGGAGATTAGCATGGCTGCTAACATCCTCAGTTGCTGCTTTATCAGATCTGGACCACATTTCTTTATTAAATGACAAACCAATAACAACACAAACAAACTTCTCCATAGAAAGGATATTTTTTGCTCCACCTCAGACATGTTGTGGCAAGAGTCTGTTTTATGAAGTGGCTTATGTTTCATCCTTTACACTGCTGATCTGAATCTGATTGGTGCATAATGGATATTGTTGATGGAACGAACATCCAATCATCTGTTGGATATGCTTTACAAAGGTTCAGACCTCCCCAAAGACTTTCCATGGGCTCTTTCCCAAATGAACTATTGAAATATATTGAACAGTCCATCAGTTTTGGCAAGTTAATGCATGACGTTCTTATGAAATCTATATATTTATAAATCCTGACCAACTTTCACAATTTTCACTGTATGGCTGGAGATACACTTGCTGTTTGTCTTTGCATCCTGTGGCAATGTGTGTTTTTTTAGATATGCACGCTACTGCAGGATACCACCAGAGGGCGCTAAGAGATCTCTTGCGCCATGTGACTTCTGTGGTGGAAACTATGACCGCCGCAAAACTAAAATAAACACAAACAATCAATGTCATCATCAAATATTTGTTTGACCTCAACATCAAAATTACCAACACACCATTTTTACAGTATTTCCTCAGTGCACCATCGTAACGGTTTCGGTGTGATAACCTAATGAGTGATCATGTTCAACTATAATTTTTGTGCCGTGCTGATAGACGCAGTAGTTAAAGCACCAGCAAAAACTGTGTAGCTACTCTCCATTGCATCACTGTAAAGTGTTATGTTAAATGACTATATCAAAAGTAATAATAAGTAGTTTATATTCAAGAAAAAAACAGTTAAAGACACTAAGCTAGCACAAAGTCACTCACGGACCAAGTCAACCATGGTGTCAACTCATCTCACTCTTGAAGGCACCAGTTCACACAGTCCCCCGTTGAACAAGTACCAGACCTCTAAAGGAGAATTAGCCTGTCATCAGCAGCATGAACAGATGTGTTTATGTTTGTTTTATTTCACGTACTGTTTAGATGATGATGACTAAGAACTTATCAGTTTGTCTTATAAACTATTGCAGTTGTTAATGCAGTCATATCCCCTCTGTCTTTACACTGATCATGCTGGTCATGAGTTTATTACACCTGGTCTCTGCATCATGTCTTTTTTTCTAAAATATCATCTAACACAGAGTGAGTTTACAAGTGGATCAGAAGTACTTAATTCTGGTAGATGAAAAAAGTGAGTAGAACATTGAAAATATAAAGCAGGGTTAAGGAAGATATGGGCTTTTTACTACAGCTACAACATCTCTCTTGAATGACTTATCCAGGTACAAAAAAAACATTATAACTCTTAAAGTTTAGAAATAGGGTCAGCGTGGCTACAGACCCATGTTTTTCTTTACTCCTGCTTAAATGGAAAAGCTGCCTGACTAGTTGACAGCAAGGAGCAATCATTGATGGCCGCTTTGTCGTCATACAGCGTCATGGCATCGCTCAAAGTCAAGCCTGAAAACTCCTCATCTGAAGTGGAAATTCTGCACACGGGTTTTTGGAAGTACACAAACACGTCTATGCATGGAGTAGCACACGCAAGAGCCACTGCTGATGGCAATATTAATTTCCTTCTCAAAATACCAATGAGGCTTTGTGTTGTATAATGATAGTGCACGCAGACCACCCACCTCACTCTGCTCTCACTGACACACACACTCAAGCAGACACACACGGCCATATTTAGAGTAACGCAACTCTAAGTTGTCTATGCACTGCTCAGATCCAATCAAAACTGCATAAAGTTGAACTGTGCAATAGTGGAGCGAGGTATAAGGTATATTTGAGTTTATACACTATCTTTGGCATGAATCATTACTTTTCATTTTGAAGGGTTTTCTTTATCCTTCCCAAAGGGCCCTTGTCTGGCTATCTTTCCCAAACAGTGTAACCCAGTACTGAGAATAAACAAGAGGAGTCTGTATACCAAATATTTGTAGGACTGAGATGGCTGAAAGTGCATGCTATAATATTGTATACATGAGCCAAAGAGACGGCACAAGCGATACTTATAGGGTAACATGAGGAGACAGGAAAACAGGAAACAACAATAGTCCTGTGATTACAAAAAGAGGCGTCAGTCTTTTTTTACTCATACAAACAATGAAAACAATTCATCATAATGTTTTTACAAGTGTTTATATGCCACTGTAAATTAATATGTCCTATGGGACTGTTAGTGCCTCATGTTATTAAAATAAAGTACCAGTATAATTTATTGACTATAGACTATAAAACATGAGCACAATCTCAGTGGCTTCACCCATCATTTTCTCCAGTGAGGTTTTGAAGCTCAGTGATGGTGGTCGCCATGTTGGAATACTTTCTAAAACCAACTCTGTGGTGGCTATATGCCCAGACAACTACAATGCAGCCACCTGTCAGTCAGATCAGCCAAGCCTCTGGTTATAAATAACTCTCAGCCATAAAGGCAAGATGAACTTTTTAATGGATTTTGCTACTACTGATATGGTTTAAAAACCATTTACATCATGTCTTAGGTGTATGTTAAGCAAAGATTTGATTTAAATTGAATAATAATGAGATGTTTAATCTCTGTGGAGAACCAGCAGCAGCTCTTTTCCCCATCCCTTTGGAAATGCTTGGATCCAAGGGGCAGGGGGCTATATGAGGCTATGAGAGTGAGCTCTGCACTGAGTTGCTGCCCAAACAATACCTGATGTGAGGGGCTACAGGACTTTAAAAAGTCAAGATATATGGCTGTGATGAGCAGAAAACACACATGTAAGTGGAAACTGTACAGCTTTTACATAATAACCCCAGGGAGTAAAAGATGGAGCGTTTGATGGGGCATTTTCCTTGAAGAGGCAAAGTGCATTTCTCTGTGAACTGAGAGCATAATAGCAGGAGTCA
The DNA here is from genome assembly GCA_036419115.1 of Scarus forsteni. Classification (NCBI taxonomy): domain Eukaryota; kingdom Metazoa; phylum Chordata; class Actinopteri; order Labriformes; family Labridae; genus Scarus; species Scarus forsteni. The sequence continues at coordinate 15,913,859 of JAZDUH010000098.1, read as the reverse complement.
TGTTCCCCTGCCTATTTATCTCCCCAAGACCCTTCTAACAACACTTAAAAAAGAAAAGATTAAATTAGCAGGACATAGGACCTTTAACAGTTGTATTCAATTCTGTTCCCTGCCAAGTAAAAGAACAACGATTGTTTAATTGACAATAATCAACAATAATCCGTCACAAAAACGATTGAGACGGATATGGTCGCAAAGTCGCATTTGGTGTGAACACACCTTTAGGTTATCGACACCGTGGTTAGTTTCCTTTTAGAAAGTACCCTTTAAGACAGTATCCTTTTAGACCACTTAAAAACCTCAGGGTTCTCAGAGCATGCTATCAGATGGTTTGCAAAGTATCTCACTGGCAAAACCCACACTGTTCAGTCAGAGGGTCTCACATCTAAGATAGTACATGTCCACAAGGGGCTACTTAAAGATTCAGTTTTGGTGCCGCTCTTATTTGCCTTTCATATCAACTGCCTTGGGCAAAATGTTCCAAATGCAAATTTTCATTTTTATGCCTATGAGACTGTTATTTATTACAGTGCACTTTCACCTGCACTAGCTCTTGTGAATCTTCAGCATGCTTTAGATTTGGTCCAAGAACAGCTTAGCTAGCCACAGCTTGTTCTAAACGTAAAAAAAATACTAAACTCATGTTGTTTGCATCTACAAGAGCAACAAAAGGAACACTTTCTGAAAGTTTTACTTGGTTTTTACTACCGAAACAAGTCCTGTAGATGACAAAAAGAGATTGGTCAAGTCTACATGTTCACTTCTTCTTGACTATGGTGATGCTTTATACATGAATGCTTCTGCTCTGAGTCTGCACATGTTGGACAGTGTGTACCATGGAGCTCTGAGATTTATCACAAACTAGATTTCTGACTCATCACCGAACTTTGTACTCTAAAATCAGTTGGATTCCTTCAGTTGGACGTCGTCTTGGACATTGGCATATACTCATTTACAAAGCCATTATCGGCAAAATTAGACTATCTCTCCACTTCTTAGTTCTGAAGGATGGAATCCACAACCTGAGATCACTGAGCTTTGTGCAGTTTGTTGTACCCAGAGCCTGAACTGAATTGGGAATTGAGAGAAACTTGATTTTTCACAATGTTTTTGAATCTGCGGTGAAAAGTTTGGATGCAAGACTTTCTGAATGCCATTGTTTTAATTGATGACTTACTGAAAGCTGTTTCCTCACTTCTTCTGCTCTGTTTGAGTCTGAGTGTACTGTTTGATGAAACTGTTTTGCTGCCATTCTTGTTCAGGTCTCCCTTGCAAAAGGATCTGTTGATCTGTTGGGACAAACCTGTTTATATGAAGGTTAAATAAATAAATAAAATACATCACACAGTAAACTAAATGTCCCTCTTGGTTTCAAAGTGCATGCTGTAGTTTTGTCAGCAAATGTTCATTATGTGGTGGGGGTGTGGAGATTAGTCTACACTGACAGTAAAACTGCACTGTTTTCATTAAACAGCACAAAACTCTCATTCAATCTTACTTTAAAAGAAAAACACGAGCACTGAAATGTGCCTGTGGCATGCATTGTTTGCTACCCACTCCACCAAATCAGCACTATTCATAACATTCTTCAACTTGAATACATGCAAGTTAGATTAGCATTATAGTGTGGAGTTTGGTGGCTGCCAGTAGTGGACAGGTGCTGTACAGTTTAGCAGAGCATTTGACTGGGATCTTGTGACTACATTTATAAAAAATATAAAGAATCAATTAAACTGGTTGGTATTTTGGATTCAAACAAATCGCTGCCTTTTCTGTGTGATACTTGCACTCAGGAAGGTGATCTGGTAGAGTCAGGGAGGTTATAGTCCATCCATGCCAGAAGAGGGCAAGAGTGGGGGTACACCCAGAATTAGTTGCCAGTCAATCACAAAACAGACAAATACAATCAAACAAGTAGGCAAATCCACATTTATATACATTACATGGGCCATGTAGAGGCACAAGTCAGTCCAACAGGCATGTTTTTGGTCGGTGTGAGGAAGCACTCAGTAAGGACCCACACTAACACAGGAAGAGCATGCAAATTTAGCACAGATAAGACCAAGGGTTTGAACTCAGAACCGTCTTGTTGTAAGGGAATGGGCCCAAATCACCTTGTGAGAGAGCAGCCCAGGATTTGAAATGATCTTAACTAAATATGTGTTCAGTGATGCTTTTTCAAACGGAGAAGTCAAACTCCTTCTGGGCTTATTGTTTTGAGCTCTGTCTTCAAAGTGACAAAGATGAGCATTAATATCAAAGACACTCAAAAGAAATGACCAGACTGACTGTTTGGCTGCATATCTTTGTGAGCATCAGTCTCGGTTACTGTTGCACTTAGCAGAAACACAGAGATGAGAGAATGGTACACTGAGGAACAGTGGATAGGTGGCCAGAGAAAAGCTTCTCTGAGACTACTGCTTCATTTTGACAAATGTCAACAACCTAAAATACATAAAGGATTATGTTATAATAACTTCAATATTTGTCCATTTCTGTTTGTTCTTGCGTTCTGTGTGGGCCAGTCCTCCCACCGGGTGTGGCACCTGTTTGTGTATGAATGGACTTGCCAGTAAATACAGACATAAGCACCATGTGAATGTTTATGTTGTAATGTGCATAAAGAGGTAGTATACATATATAGTGCCACTTGGTTTACATGGAAAAACTGTGGAGTGAGTGTAAATATATTCCCCATGATGCAATTACTTTTAAAAGTTTATAAATACAACATTAAATTAAATAAATAATTCACATTTTAAAAAATATAGTTCAAATAAATTTGAAGCTGACCATCATGATTGTTTAACCTGATAGAACAAGGAACATTGTTAATGCCTTGGGGCTAAGGCCTCATGTTCATGGGTTTTCTTTCTATATGTATGACACTTTTGAAGAAGATTTCTCAAGAACCCCAAAAGGGATTTTTTTCAAACTATACACAAATAACCACTTTGACTGAATGATGAAAATACTATTCAATGGAGGTTAAATGTCAAGGTCATTGCTGCTGTTTAAGCTGTATTCACTGGCAGAACATTCTGTAAAGACAAAATAAATTATGTTTTTGTTTGCCTCTGTATTCTGATATCACAGCAGGTGTGCTGATGATGAAGGATTGTTGCTGATGCATTTGTGCATCTTTACAGTCATCACACATTGTAGAAATAATAATAAAAGCTCTATCTATCTATCTATCTATCTATCTATCTATCTATCTATCTATCTATCTATCTATCTATCTATCTATCTATCTATCTATCTATCTATCTATCTATCTATCTATCTATCTATCTATCTATCTATCTTTCTTTTCTTTCTGCTCTGACAGCTCCAATAACACATTTCACCCATGTCCAGTTATGACATTTTCCTGTAAATGTCTCTGTGTGATTGTGACATCCCTTCAAACCATGTTTGACTCTCCCTGCATGAATAATGTTTCCACTGTGATCTAACAGCACATTACTGCCTTACTAACACAACTGTACAAATCACTGAGCATGCTGTAGTGTGGCTTTGAGTTTGATGTCATGTGTAACATGAAGTAATAATGTCTTGTCAGGGAGGAATCCAAGCTGGGGGAGAAAAGTGTTGATTAATGTTGCACTTAAACATCTGTGTTTGTCTGTATTGGCACCGGTCTCTTGTGATTTGGAGCATAAATCGTGGCCTCCGCAGGATCCAGCATATTGATTTATGAGAGAATTTTAAATCTGGACTCAGTAAACACTTGAGGTGGTTGTTTTAGTGAATTTTTATGTGTTTTCTGCATCTGTGTGCATGTCAATACCCCTCGTTGTATATCTAGTTTTGTCACACCCCTAACTGCATCGTGTATTCTGTGACCTCATGTGTTTACATGGGCTGACTCAGTGATCACTACTGCTGAAGCACATGACCGAGGCAGCTGAAATCTCATACTCCCGGGTCCCTGATCGCTTACTAATGAAGACACACTTTCCGAACAGTCTGCTGCTGCCTTTTCTTCTGCCTCACTTAACTTTGGGCTTATCGCATAACAAAACAAACCACACTCCACGACCACCTCGGAGATTTTGGGTGGTTTTCTGTAAGTCTGTTGATTTTGTCAGTTTTTTTGTAAGCAGAGATTTTTTTTAAGGCTTCACACTTCCTCTATGTCAAATTTCACACTTCCTCAATTCATCTCAATGCCCCAGCAGCTATTCACACAAATTTCCCATCCTGGAGCACTTCCTTCTTGCTTGTTGCGTTCATCTTTACACTCTCCTCATTCTATCACTCCCTCCTCTCACCTTCCTCGGTCTCTGCTCCTGGATTCGGAGCTTGTTTACTCTCCCCGACCACAGCACTGACTCACATCCATGAAATGATGCAATTAAGGTTCCCACTGGGGCTCAATCTGTCATGTTAACACATGCTAAACCCCCACAGAGGGCCGAGAGCAGAGCTGAGTGTCAGGCGACAGGTAAGACTGACGTGGGCTGGGGGCAAAAGGGGGGCAGTTATAAAATGAGGGGAGGGTAATGTCTCATACTGGAGGAGTGTAACCATAATATAGAAGCAACAAACTTGGATTATCTTGAAAGAACCTTGAAAAATCCTTTCATAATGTTTTTGGAGACATTGTTCATAGTGGTCAGTAAATGCCCCACAATAAAAAATAATGCTAAAGCAGTCCTGTAATAATGGATGTACTGCATGGTAGCTGCATGGTTATAACTTAAGGCCCTGTTGTCAAAACTATGGCCCAGGGGCCTACTACAGCCTGTGGTCCATTTCTAATCAGCCCGGAAGTTCCAAAAGGTAAATGCAATAATAAGTGTCTTTGTTGAATAACACCAAGTTTTAGCTTGACTAATTATTTACAAGAAATGGGTTGTGGCAGGAAATGGCATTATTGATGCACTTTTGCACAGCTATCAGCTGCATCATGAGGTCTGATTGAAAAAGCACATTGTATGTATCATCTTTAAGCACCAGTGCATCTATTATGTTTATCGGTATGTGCAATTTGCTCTTGCTTTATGTCTGAATGTGGAGAGGAATTGCCTGCCCTCCTTGCTGCACAGAGCATCAACCTCATACTGACCAGGAGCAGGCAAGAGCAGCTAAGAGCCCTTGAATGGGATTGGACAACCCCAAAAATCCTTCATTTTAAAACACCAAAAGGTGAGGTACTGATTAACAAAATGTAATTTTCACATTTTTCAGCAGGTAGTTCTTGATGAAAAAAATTAAGGTTAAGGCTTAAACTGTTTAATTAATCCAAGAATCCATATTACCAATAAAATGGCAACACTGTGTCTAAATCTAACATTAATGCACAGGAGTGTCAGTTACTAAGTCAGACAACAAAGAGTGTGAGAGTGTCCAACTGCCTGCGAGCGATGCTGCATGATCTGATCCCAATTTGAATTTTTCCAGTTATGCAGGAAACAATCCTTGCTGTACAGTTTCTAAGGGGAAAACAGGAAAGGATTTTTTATATTTCACAGATGTAGAGTAGACAGCATATGATGCTGCATAATGCAAAGTGACATCTGACGTTTGCGTTCAGTAAGGACACAGTGTCAGGGGCAGGACTAACATATTTTATCTACTGCAAAGGTGGTATCAATTCCACCTTTTATAAAACCACAGTCACAGACATTGCAAATTTTGCTAAAGGCCTTCTATTGTGTGACAATAAGTCACAGTTTAAATTACATCTTTTCCTGTTTCTTTTAATTACTGCCTTTGCTCCTTCATATCTGCAGTCATTTGTGAGAGTGCTACATGGTTGTTATGTTCATGGAACAAAGATAAGAGGTATTTTAGGCATAGGCAGCATGCATAGATAGGTCAGTAAGGTATTTTTGGGAAAATCAGGGTTGCATGTGTTAAAGGGCAGGGTGAAGTCTGTTGAAGAATCCTACTGTTGGCGTTCGAACATGAAGCTGCCTTGGGACCATTTCTTATTTTTTTCCGCAAGTTTGAATGATGAATTTTGCTTCCGCATGTTTAGAAAAACCCTGAAATCTCTCTAAGGCACCATGCAGATGTAAAACAAAACTCAAAATGCATTGCGATGTAAGCGCCTGTTGGGTTCAACTTACAGCCCTAGATTTTTGTAGAGGAAGCAAGAGCACTAAATATCCTGATATATTATTGAAAGAAATTTCTGGAGCAGAGAGGAAAATGAAACTGACACATTAGAGAGTTTTTGCTTCTTGACAACCTTTTGTTTCATTACCAATAAACGTATCCATTCAGATATGACATGGCAACACTCAAGCTGCTGTTTGGAGCTGAATTTTTCTAGTATAAAAGCAAGTATACTCCCAGAGTACTTGCTTTATTTTGAAAGGCTTTGAATCAACTACCTGCTATCACAGTGGAGTGGACCTCACAGTGCAGGTCTGCAGCAGAGGGGTCCTGACAGTGCAGATCTGAATGTCTTTGGGCAATCTCAGCTGTAAGATGCCTTTAGCAGGCCTATCATTTGTAGGGCCAGCAAATCGTTTCTGTCCTGATCACCCTCTGTTTGCTGACCTTTTTGCTTCTTGCTGACTTTACAGAATACCAGGACAAGTGCCAGGACTTCTTTTATCCCTGTTGGTATTGGCAGTCTGAATTCATTGACCTGACCTGTTTTCTTTTGTGTATTTTACACATATTGTGGATATGATTGATTTTTAGATTGGGATCCTTGACTACTGATAATTCATTTATTCTCTTCCTGTCTGTTTAACCTCAACTGTTAATCATTACTGTTTATTTTATCCACAGTACTTCAATGACTGAATGCACATTATGGAGGTGTGTCCGATTCTTAAGCCTCTGGCTTTTGGTGGTTTTAGTGCCTTTGCTTTTCATTTGTGCTCAGGATTCTCCTAATGCCTGCATTTTGTACGGTTTACTATGTACTGGTGTGCTGAGGCCTGTTGCAAACCAAATTTTCCACATGACAACTAAGTTGAAGTTGAAGGGCAAAGTTCATGCCGTGAGTACTTTTGTGACTAAATCTAAAAGTCATTCAGTTTTTAGTGATTTTTTTCAGAGGGGTCTGCCTCACATAGTTTGAGGATGAACCATTAATCAGCAGTAATCACATCCATTCTTGTTCTCTTGCTCCATCTCTTATGTAGCAAAACAATTTTGCCAAACAGTTTCACAAACATCAGTGAAATGTAGCATAATGAGTGTTCGTGCTGCAGCAGGTGGGTCCTTTAAAGTGCATGTGTTACTTTGCACACCACATTTCTGTGTGTATATGTGTGAAGGTGTGTGTTTGCGTGTGTGTGTGTGTGTGATCTCTAATGAATCTGCATGTGGCTGTCAAAGACAACACATCGCTCTTTGTCAGCCTCCCCTCGCTGTGATCCTCGGCCTTGGTAAGTAAACAACTGCTGTCGGTTGGAATGGACCACCTAGGTATAAGTTTCCATGTGGGGGTATCCCCTGAAAGCAAAGCAAAGAAATTTTCCGAAACACATTAAAAAGAGTTATGCAAATGGTTTACGGCAGCGCTCGTGTGGCTGTATTGTTATATTAATCTGTATACACTGTGGCTCATCTTGGCAGGACCCTTTGTTTGTCTTCACTCTTAATCTGCAGAGCTCATCTGAAGCTTACATCATCCAGAGTCAACAGAGGGACATCCGCCGCAGCCTTATTGCTAACACCAGAGCTAACACTGGGGTCAAACAAGTGTGGATGTCCGTGCAGAGCCAAAAAAGGTCAGTAAGTGATTTAAATGGTCCACTTTTGTTTACAGGGACTGAGAAAAACACATCAGTCCCTTTTTGTTTGAATGATTTACAAGAAAATGTCACAAACAACAAGCTGCCACCTCATTTCTCCTGCTTGATTACCAATTCTTCTTTTCACACCTGATGATTGAGTCAACATGACTAACAAGAGCAAAACAAAGTTCATGCTAATTTAGATCCAGAAGTCTTTACTGTTAATTAGTTCACATAGTGCTAGTATTATTCTCTTAAAGTTATCCAAATCTACACTTCTAATAATCAATTGACTTTGTTTTCGATGTAAAATGCTACAAATATCATGGCGTTAACTCAAAAAGCTTGTAGGCCAAGCACAGGGCAGCAACTCAATGCATCTAGGTATTTAGAAATGGACAAGACAACTGACAGTAGTGAAGACTGAGCATCAGGATGGGGAAGAAAGATAGTTTAAGTGATTTTGAATGAGGCATGGTAGCCGAAACTGATGCTGATCTAGTGGGATTTCCAATAACAATCATTACTATGGTTTACTGAGAAAGATACAAAAAAGGGATAATATCCAGTGACCAGCAGTTCCCAGAGCCAAATGCATTGTTTGTCCTAAAAGTCAAACAAGGAGTGACTAAGGTATGCAGATAAATTTTGAACATAGAACACATCAAGACCTAAAGTAAATGGTCTATAGCAGCAGAGGACTACACCCTGGGCCAGTCCTGTCAGCAAGAATGGATCACTGAGGTCACGATTTGAACAGGCTCCCCAAAGTGGACTAGAAGATTGGGAAAGCGTCACCTAATCTGATGAGTCTCAATTTCTGCTGTGACATTCAGTTGGGAATCAGACCTTAGTATAAACAACGTAATCTGATACGATATGCAATTACAGGTGTTTTCACTGTCAAATAAGCTGAAGAGGTACCAAATAACCCACGCCATCCTACATTTTAGCATCCCTCTGAAGGGGCACTGAGCATACCGAACAGATCTTTAAAAGTGGAAAGAAAAAGTGCTGAAGACAATTCCCATGTGACAGCAGTTAAAATGAAAGCACGCAGCGCTCCATGTTGAATAAGGGTTTAGAGTGATTTATTCATGTTGTCACAGAAAAGAGTTTCCTCATGAAGCAATGCCTCATGGAGTACTGGAGTGATGAAGGTCCTCTATGTAACTCTTTGTTTATGATGTTTGCTCTTCCTGGCTGCCATCACAGCCCTCAAGTGAATGTAAAGCTGATGGTGGAAATACAGATAAGTTTAGAGTTAACTGCTCCAAACTGTACTTAACTGAGCTGAACCAAACCAGAGCACTCAGTGGAAATGAGGCTTTGTTTCTAATTGATCATCGTTGAGCTGCCACAGCCTATCTGAATATTGTTGCTGATGATGTCCATCCCTTTATGACCACAGTGTTTCCATTTTCTGATGGCTACATCAAGCAGGATAATGCTCAATATCTCAAAGCTGAAATAAATCATTTAAAACTGCTTTCTTGGACATAACATTGTGTATCACCAGATCTCAATCCAATAGGGCACCATTGGTGTGCGGTGGAATGGGAGATTCACAACATGGGTGAGCAGCAGAAAAATCAGCAGCACCTTTGTGAAGTCTGTTTTCAATATAAAAAAAATCTTTGCAGATATTTTTAAGTTTCTTCAGACTAAGCGTGTCCATGGTTTGCATCAGATCACTGCTGGAGTGTCTGTGTGTCCAGGTCAGAGAACTCTGCCAGATGCCCAATGCCTCCTTATCTTTACAGGCACAGTCTGTTCTGCAGTGCCGTGAGGGACAAATAGCTCATCAAACACCAACAGAAAAGAGGTTAAGATCTTGCATAATAGAAAGCACACACAGACACACAAACACACAAAAAAGTTAAGCACACCGGAGCATTTTCCCATGCAAGGAAGAAACTTGCAGAGATGTAGTGATACATTATGACACTCAAAATTGAAAAATGAAAACAGCTATAAACACTTTATGTCAAGTCACTAAAGGTGTTGACAGCTTTACCCTCTATTTGTGCAGCTGCCTGTCGTGGCCTGGACACTCTTGCAAATGAGATTATTAATGTAAATTTTTTTCTGTTAAAAAGGTCATATATACATATATATATATATATATATATATATATATATATATATATATATATATATATATATAGAGAGAGAGAGAGAGAGAGAGAGAGAGAGAGAGAGAGAGAGAGAGAGAGAGAGAGACAGAGACAGAGACAGAGACAGAGATAGATAGATAGATAGATAGATAGATAGATAGATAGATAGATAGATAGATAGATAGATAGATAGATAGAGATATACAAACTCCAATGACATACTTTTACATCTGTCAAATCCAGCAAGGTCCCTTCTAAAGGTTGACAAATGATACATCTACCCCATCCTGTTCCCTAAAGTCTAACTTAAGCCTCTGTGCCATTCTTTAGTCAAAACTTGATAAAGAAGGGTTGACTCAGCCTTTCTCAGAGTAGTCTTGCAGTCTTGGTGTGTTAGTGCTGTCACTTTCCCCAAAAATCAAACTTTATTAGTTTTAAATGTTTCCCTTAGTTCATTTTAAGATATGGATTTTGCAATCTTGTTTGGGGTGGCCTTTTTCCTGATGGTGATGGTGGGGGTTTATTGTAGAGGAGTGGGCCAGCTGCTTTGCACATAATTGACACAAAGGGGATCCCAAAGTGCTGCCACATGGTGTTTCTCAGATGTCTCAGTGTCTGATTATCTAATCACAGTGGCTTTGTCTGTCCCCCATTTTTGAGGTGCCTCTTATCCTGGTCTGTGTTAGGTGGTTTACTGCTCCAGGTACCCTAATGGGCAGCAGAATTTACTGCTATGCTCAAACAGATACTCATCAATTGGTTATAAATTCACAGCCCAGTGTAGTTAATAAGCTAAACTAAAAGAAACCCATGTATGCACAGGGAGAACATGTACACTCTTCACTAAAAGACTCTGTCCTCCCAGAATGTCACTCAAGCAACCGTCTTGTTGTGATCCATCTGCAGCACCTCAACACTATCGACTGTAAATATCAAGCATCACATCAGTATGTTTAAGTTAAAAAAAATAAATCAATGCTGACAAAAAAACAAAGCAAACAAAAAAAAGAGTTTCAGAAAAATGTTATTTAATTGAATAAATATGTGTTTGGCTCCAGTATTAAAAGAACTTGCAACAGTGTACGGCATCTCTGACTCAGACCCACACAATCACAGAAATGCTCCCCCATATCTGCAAATACTGTATCAGAGCGCACTTTACAAAATGAACCATAAATAAATCAAGTTAGAGTTATTCCAGTAATGGAGGATTACAGAGTAAACACAGCCTTCTCCTCAGTGAAATATTGAACTTGATATGAAATACTGTTTGCTTCATCTCAAGAAATATTGCTCATTCATTCTTGGGTGCCACATAAGGTTAAAACATGCCTGATGTGTGATCTCCTTCAGCAATGTGCTGGTGTCCTATGTGCTTTTCTCAGATACTATACCACTAATGCAAGAGCCCTAATCCTTGTTTTGGTAAGGAGACTGCTTGTGTTGGTGGTGTACTGTGGGCTTCCTAATCTCTCCAAAGCTCTGTGTCGAATGGAGGCACTGCCGGCACACTGTGTGCTCTCAGTTTAACTATAGCCTAACAAGCATGGTAAAGTGGTGAAAGCAGGAGCTTCTTACACAATCAGACTGGGATGGAAGAAAGGGAGGAAGGATCATAAACAAAAATATATGCCTTTTTGACTTATGTGCTGAGAATCATGACAGATGTAAACAAACCTGTCAGGGCTTCAGAAAACATTCCTTACCCATACATTGTTGAGAGTCTACATCACGCAGGACCTGTCAATCAACACTGTGGTAATAGCAGGCTTCACTCATGTTATTTATCCTGACAGCGAGGATGCACTTGTTTTTATATTGCAAATTATCTGGTCTATTAGTGCTTAAATCTGCCATCAATCAGAAGGCTTATATGAGGTTAAGAAGGGTCAGCTTAATTGACAGCAGTCTGAGATGACACCTGTTTCATCACATCAACACTTCATAAATACTGCATGTGTAAAAACAAGGAGTTTCCGACATTTCTGAAGCTCTGATGATTGAATAGGTGACCAATAGGTATTCATAATTTAAATGTGATTAAATGGCAGATTTTTGTTTACAAACTTTGGGTGTTTTGAGTATTTTTTGAGCATGAGTGCAAACATTGAAAAAATCCCTCAAAGTCTTCTTGACTTATTAGTTTCTCAAACAAGCTATAAACATCAATCAGTCAATCTTTATTTGTATGAAATCATAACAAATTTTAGGAAATTCTACAGAAGAGGAAGTCAGTGCCATACACCCTGTAAGTTTATTTTCTTAGATTAATATTTTTTATTTTTTTTTTAGACAGACATAGAAAAAATAGAAAGGTTGACAGAGACAAATTAATTTAAGATGAATTTAAGATAGCAATAAATGTGTGGATGCCCCGCTGTAAATTTGTCTCTTTATTATTTCTTTCCATTGAATTTAAATTACTAATCGAAAGCCCCTTGAAATGCAGCATCTTGTTTTTAAGAGAGCCTCCTCTCTATATGATTGTAAAGGCAGTTATTGTGGTTTAATTAGATACATAGATTGATCACGCAAGATCTGCCTGTCTGTCTCATCAGGCCATCCTGTAGTTAAAGAGTTAAAGTGAATGTTTGTGCAAACTGTGAAGAAAATCTGTCATGTCATTGTAAACTAAGAAGACAGTGGTGCAAAGTTGTCTTTGGTTTGATGAATGTTACATTCAGAACTGTGGCCACAGTTGCCCATCCCTAGTTTCAGGATTTGTTTGCTTTCAGTCCAACATTTTTAGTCATTTGCACCAGAGGGCAGCGCTCAGTTTACCTGCAGTTTGAGGCTGTTTGTGATGAACCAGGTGTGCTTGATTTGATTATTGTGAGGGAGTGACATCAGAGAGATCAGCAGCATGCAGCTTTGGCATGGTAGTTCAGTGTGAAGAAGACAGCAGAGACGTCACTGGTATGTATCAGTTTCATTGTTTACTTTTCAGATTCAAGTATTTTCTTTTGTTGGAATACTGCAGGGGCGTAGTTGGTTAACCGTATTTATTGATTCATTGTTTGATAGGTTGATGTCCTCTCTGTTTGTTTGGACTCAATGTAGTGTGTGAGGACAGTTTAAGGGAGTATTCTGCTTAACAAATGTTCTGTGTTAGTATGGTTTGCGCAAAGATTTTTGGCTTAGTATGAATTTCCAATGGTTACAGGAGGATCAAATTATTTTTAAATTAATGTTATAGATGTAGTTCTACTGATAATGAAATTATTGAGTTGATAAGTAATGACAAACTCTATAATAAACAAGAAACAATATTGTTATTGTAACTGATGGTGGGTAAGGGTAAGTTGAAATTGATCTAACATTGTATATATTTTCTTTATAATTTAATCATGAAAACAAATTCTAGCCGCCAACAGGTGTCCACTGACCCAAAAAACCTTCTCTTAATTGGCAATTGCTTGCCAACTTCAGTCAGGGTACACAAATAAAGATATTTGGCTGTTTTTGTCCTGACTTTCCCCTTCCCCATCAAGGATGGCAAATGTAAGATTAACTTATGTTTACATACAATTATATTATAAGATTATCCTGTGGTCTGAGATGTGTTAAGAGTGAATCTGTCCCGAAAATTAGCTCCAAAACGGGTCAAGGCTGACGATCGTAAATAATGAACTTATTTAATATTTCAGACCAGAGATCTTCATGTTTGTTTGGAAAGTCTATGACTCCCAAGTCCTGACTCCCTGAATTATGATGTGGAACGGAATGTAGCCAATCAAGAAGCGAGCTAACATAGGAACGACGAAGCAGGCATAAATAAAAACAAGCACGGCCGACCTGAAACATTAAGTTTGTCAGACCTCAAAAATGGAGGATTAGCTCACATGTTTATGCTGTCTCCAGGTTTTTTCCACAGTTATTTTCTAGATTTTCCATCAAAAATAGTCCCAAGGCCACCATCATTCCCTCTTCTGGTATGTCCTCTTTCTTGTTATGTGTTGTTGTTATTCCTGTTGTTGCCATGTTTCTTCTTTTTCGTCTTTGTTAGATCACGTTTGGTCATACAAGATTTCTGGATAGGAAGACGAGATTCTAGATCAGTGGTGGGACAGAATACTTGTGTGTTTGGTGTGCTGTGTTGAGATTATTGGGGCACAAAACACACTGTACGATCAAAACTGTTCAGTGCTTGATGTTTTTTATCTACATGTGTGGAGTCTCTAATAGATAAAAAAGATTTAGATAATCCTTGATGTGAGTACTGTGCTTTAGGCTGATGCAACGAAACACATGACCTACATGTCACAATATTTGCCAGTGTTTGACTGAAACTTAACTAAGACTTAAGTTTATCATGAAGTCAAAGGGGGAAAGCAAAATATAAAGTGAGACAAAACCATAATCCAAAGTTAAGTTCCCTTACAACAATGACAACAGATTGGATCATCTGGGACCTTTACTGTGTGGTATAAAGATCAAATGGTAGGACCACAGACAGGACAAAGGTATCAGGTTTTTCGATCTGTGTCCAAAGATCGATTAGGCACATACAAAATGGCAATTGAAGGTAAAGATGGAAAACAGAAATGTGAAGGTCAAAGTAAAACTGGAAAAACTAGATACAGGAACACAGAAAACAACAATAAAAGACAATAAGGAGTAAGAAAACTCTTAATTTCTAACTCAAAAGATATCTTTGACATGAAATTGAAATATGAGCTACTTACATTCAACCATTAACACATGTTTTAGCACAGAGAGGGAGCAGAGGGAGGATTAGACAGAGTTTAATGGGTATGGTGGTGATGAATGGAGTGAGATTTCCTCCCCTCTTTCTCCTCCAATCTGTTTGACGGTCCTGCTGCCACATCAATGCAAGCTGTATACATCAAGCCCTTGTGCAGGTGTCCCCTGTCCTGACCTCATCCATGACCCTTTAGTCTTTAACCCCTTACACCTGGGCGGCTCCTTTGCAAACCCTCCCTGAACTCTGACCCTGGTCTGTCCATCATCATGGCTGTCACCTGAGGAAAGGGTCTTACCAAAAAAAAAAACAAAACGGCTCTGTTTCAAAGATGATCTTTGCTTAAGAACTCCTAATTCGGTATTATAAGCTTACACAGAACACAATAGCCCCCCCCCTTAAAAAAATAAAATAAAGGTAATGAAATCTGAAGTTGTTTTTAGGCGGTTCTCTCTATTCACAGTTTTCATTGGCAAAGAGACTGGAGAGGATTCATTTTTGTGAACTTGGCAATAAGTTCTGCCCTAATGTTTGAGTGGTTGAGCAGCTACACCTTTTTGAAGCAAATTGGATGCATTTTTTCACATGAAGCACCTTAGAAGGCTGATTAAATGCTTAACAAGCACCCTGAAATGTTATACAAAAATGCTGGGTGCAGCAGTTACCTTCCAAGCAGATGGAGTGATATCAGTGCACCTTAAAAGCCTCGGATCACCCTTTTGCACAGTTGTATCAACTAATGACCAGAAGCCTTTCGATACTTCAAGGTCCAGATTTGAAAGGGGCCAGAGTCCCTTGATTTTGGAGCCTCTAGTTGTAGGGTTTGCACCCTTGCCCCCTTAAACTACATGGCATGTTAGCACCTACAAATGAGATAGCGATAATGTTGCTGAAGGTGCAGACAAGTGGTCAGGAATGATGAATGGCAAAGTGCCGACCCTGCATGTGCCCCCAAACCAGACGTAACCTGACTTGATATCTGAGTTGTTTGATCAGCTTTTCCCTTTGCACTGCTCAAACTTTAAGTTTTGATCATCAAATCAGATGATTCATGCTACTCAGCCTAATAAAAACACTTTCATCATGTCTCTCAGCTGTGGAGTGGTGCCAGAGTGATGCATTGGATTCCCCACCTGGTGGTTAGCATTGTGCTGGTTCCCTCCAGCAAAGGCCTTTGGTATTTCTAACTGTGTTCTTGGATCACGGCTGATATAAGGTGTGTGGCAAACAACAGTTCACAAATCTTACATTTTTTTTGATCATGATTCAAAAGTTGTATTCCTGAAGCTGCACCTGATCCAGAGTAGCCACAAACTCCTGATTTACTTTGCCTGTCAAGAAGCGAACCATAGCTCTGTCCTCCAAATTCATCCACTCACCTCAAACAAATAACAGAAGTTCTTTAGCTTATCATCCAGTTACTATTCTTACGGTGAGACATATATCTCAAAGATAAACCATTGGTTGTTTTTCTTTATGTATAATGGAACAACAGAAAACTAATTTACCAGTCAAGAACGTTAATCATATTTTTAACAGGTTCACTTTGAGACGATGACAGGATGATGGATCCAGTATTAAGTGCAGTTATTAACAACCAAGGGACTGATTATTGTGGCTGATTTTTCTGCCTTTGTCCTATTTATTGTGAAGATATGATGACCAACAATTATGTATTTCAAACTTTTGACAAAAGTTAACCACAGTGAGAGTTTTAACCCCCTCTCTTTTTTGTTTTTGTTTTAAATAAAACAATGAATATGGTTAGTTCCTTGTTTTTTCCAGGATATACCGATTAAGTAGCATGTGTTGTGCGTGAATTTATGCACCATGCATACTGTAAGCTTTTACATCAGAACCAGATGTATTTTCACACTTTTCTCATGTGTGCATAAGACAGTTTATTTAGAAACATAAATAAAGAAAACCTTGTTATCATTCATTCTGTGACAGATATAGAATACATTTCATAATAGTCAATGAGTCAATGTGCAGAAAACATATGCAAGGCACCTTGCACTGTCAAATTAAGCTTCAATTTGACTTATTTGACAACAAGAACAACAACTCATGACCCAAAGCTATCATACAAATCATATAATATGTTACATATGAACAGTGTTATAACTAAGGGAGCTGACCTGTGGAAAGTACAACATGCCACACCTGTGTATTATTAGACTGCCATCTGTGCAATATGGGGCTAACACTGGGACATTGTAGAACATCAGTATGCATAAATACAATAAACCTGTTCAGCCCCAGACCCTTTTTTAAGCCATCTGCTTGAAAACGGCATACTCATAATAGAAAAGAGTGTATCTCTGCGATTACAAGGTCCATTTGAATAATTTTGGTGTCATAATAAAAGTAGTACTTCAGAGATTTAGTCAGATGTGGAATTATCAGTATATGTGTTACTGGGGCAGAGTTAATGAAGATAGAAGTCGGAATCATTTGAAAATTTCATCCAAGTCTAAAAAAAACAAGTTGCTATCTATATTGTGAGTATCTCTTTGGAATGATGCAGTTGCAGCTTTAGAGCTCTATGAATTACTGACAAAATATAACATTACTTCTGCCAAGTTTGAGTCTGGTAAAGTGATACAGAGCAAAGTTAGAGAGGTTTTACTTCAGAGTGGTCAGGCACAGTTTGGCACAGTTAATCCCATCTGAATTTTTTATATACCAAACTTTATATATTTTACTTTTATGCCACTTTTGGTGTTCATTACACCCAGGTGACTGTTTACAAAAATACATTTAAAAAAGGAAATAAATAAATACTTTTCTGTTTCTTGTTGGAAAAAATCAACCAGAGCTCTATCCATTTTCCCATTCAAAGAAATCCATACAAAGCAACCCAAGTTTGAATCAACGTTAATCTGATTTTGATATTTGATCATTCATTTGCTTGGTGTTGATGTTGTGATTGGTATGTGTAAAAATGGCTTATATGGTTGTGTTGCTGAACATTATCTGTTTAAGTTGACTATATTTCTACATGAATAGTTCACTCTTTCTTAAGTTTTTGTTGTAATACCCAAATCAGGTACTTTGGGCTGAACAGGTTAAACCCTATTTGTCCACTCCTGATCTTGTGTGTTTGCAACAGCAGTTTAATAGTAAAGAGAAATAATCATCATGTAATCGACCTAAGTAATGTCTTAAATCGTATTTATTACCTCAGTTAAGGAGGTTATGTTATTGCCGAAATCTGTTTGGTTTTTTTATTTGTTTGTTTCTCTGTTAGCAACATAATTGAAAAAGCTATGGATGGATTTCAAGGAAAATTTTTCAGGAAATGTCCAGATGGGGACA
Organism: Scarus forsteni; assembly: GCA_036419115.1. Lineage (NCBI taxonomy): Eukaryota > Metazoa > Chordata > Actinopteri > Labriformes > Labridae > Scarus > Scarus forsteni. The sequence goes on along the minus strand of JAZDUH010000098.1, from coordinate 15,896,010 downwards.
AGGAACAAATGATTCGATTTAAGGTGTGATCCGAATTACTAAACCAGGTGAAGTCAAATATGGTTGAAGGGGAAACAACTGTTAAATTCAATAAAATCAGGTTAATCATTTAAGCTTAAAGGAATGTTTGAAATCATGAAGAAGCAGTAATAAGTTTAAAATAACTTATGTAAATGAAATATAATTTCAAACAAAACCAACACATAATTAAGTATCAATAAACTACCAAAAAAAGAAAAAAAGATAGCTATGAATGGAACAACATTTCTATGAATCCTGAATACCACCAGAGACAGTTCTTCAAGCACTGGATAACTCGTGCATGCATGGGCTGAGTATGCATACCAACAAAGTCACATGTAATTGCTGCATGACCCCCAAAAGCTGTATGTTCTGGTGTCATCGGTGGACCTGTACAGAAAATGGGCAATGAGCCATCCTCATCTGCCAAGACACATCCCATCCAGCAGGACATGCATCCTGTCAGTATCTGCGGCCTCATCCCCCAGAAGTCCTGGGGGGAAGCCATGGCACCCCTAAGCTGTCTCAGATCAGTGGGGAACTGCAGAGGGAACCCTGACCCTGTGGGTTAGCACGACCCTGTGGGTGGGCATGGCTCTGTGGATACAGCCCCCTGAAGGTCATCCAGCAGCTGGTGTTCTTGCCCTGCTTGGACAGTGAGCTCCCCTGGTTCTACAGGCACCTACCTGAGGACTCTCCAGGGGTGACTGGGCAAGCTTCACCTGACGACAAGCTTTGACCAGGGTAGACATTAAATGTCCCAATTCCCTCATCATGAAGGCAGACGCGAGCACTAAACAACAAAGCCAGCTGAGAAAAACAATAGAAATGAGCTGTAAGAGTGAACACAAAGACAAAGAGACCATTTACACAAGGCCAAAATTGTGAAATCCCATAAGTTTTCATTGTGTTTCGGCCCCCTGTTTACATGGAAACTCTTTGCGGATTGCCTAATTCCCTAAACTTTTGAAAACAGACTCCAGAGTGGAGAGTTTTCATTATGCTCTCCATGTGAGTCTGTGTAAACCCAGATCAGAGTGTGTCAGGGTGAAAAGCTGACATCACCGCAGGCGCAGTACTCTTTCACATGAAGGCCGCACGTGCATACCAGGAACAACAACAGCTCCGGCCATCTACTGATTAACGTAGGTGCCACTTACCGTGCTCGGTTTGTTATCCAGACAAAACTATCCAGTCAGATTTGTTGTCCGAACTGAGTTGTTGTCCAGAAAATAAACTCTTGCATCTTTGTGCGTTCACTCGCCATTGTTGTTTGTGTAAAGTTTTCCTTTTTGTACGTGTGTTGTAGCAGCCGCCATCCAACATAGAGGCTGTGGGTGGGGGTTGTGAGCATGTGAACAGAAAAAAGAGACACTTACAAATGACCAGAGACAAAACTTTGACTCACACCAAGTTCCACCCAGCTCTCTTTTTCTTTTCCTGCCACTATTCAGCTTCATGTTTTACAATCTTATGCCTTCAAGCCAGCCACAACTAAGACCAGAGGAAGTTTGGTATCTCATGGTCCATTTGTATGATCTTGTGTTGGTCCATCCATCAGTCCCACCAGGGCAGCAGCACTGCCTCTCTGCAAACCTATACCGCCATCTACTGAACCGGCATGCATACTACAGTGGTTTCGTTCATCTCCAGCATCTCCATCTGAATGTGGATTGACTTGAATCCGCAAAGGAAAATCTTTGCGGATTCAAGTCAGAGAGTGTTCATGTAAATGTGTAAATACTACATGAGCCAACACTTCAGCCAACAATCAAGTCTCCAAACTATGAGCAGAAGAAAGACTATACTTTGTATTTGAATATTAGAGGCTCATTGAATTTTAGCGTCTGTGAACAAACCCTATCAGTCAACAAGAATGAATAAATCAATAAGAGTTGAGACAGAATCTGGGCTCTTTTCAATATCTGTTAGAAAACCTGCATGGTAAATATTCTTCAAGGAAATGTGAATTTCCACAGAGCACAGCCGCATGTCAGTGCTGCAAAAGAAAAGGAACATTTTAATAAGAACAGAAGGGCCGTCTGTGCAGCTTGTGTGCTTGACCACCAACGTTTTTCCAGGAATCTTATTTTCACATTGAAGGATTCAATCCAACCTCATCATTTTTGATGGATATGGTGCATTTTCTGAGCAGGTGGGGGTGGGGAAGAGGCTTTAGGCTAATTCTGTGATCTCTTTGTGGGGCTTCCCTTTTCAAGTTGAGAAATCAAAGACCACCAATGTGTTACACCTCTAATGTGGTCAACAATGAAAAGGAAGATCTACAGACACACAGTCGAAATCTTGATCTGATCCCATCGAGTCCATGCCAGCAGATGGGGGTTGGAGGGGGTAGGTGCAGCACATCGCTATGATCAGCTCCTGCACTTGCCACACACCATGCTAACAGCGACGTTTCTCATTGGCTTTTATTGTTGCGGACACTTTCTTTTTTTCTCCATTTCCCTCACTCGTATTCCTCTTTGGCAGTCAGGATTAAGTTTAATTGTATCGTTTATGACAGATACAGAGTGAGGTTTGGCACTAATTCAAGGCAGACTGTGCACACTCATTTTATGGTTTCTTTCCACCTCAGTGGCTGATGTGTGTGCGGTGACACGTTTGACAAAAACCATCCAACATAGAGGCTGTGGGTGGGGGTTGTGAGCATGTGAACAGAAAAAAGAGACACTTATAAATGAGCAGAGACAAAACTTTGACTCACACCAAGTTCCACCCAGCTCTCTTTTTCTTTTCCTGCAACTATTCAGCTTCATCTTTTACAATCTTATGCCTTCAAGCCAGCCACAACTAAGACCAGAGGAAGTTTGGTATCTCATGGCCATTTGTATGATCTTGTGTTAGTCCGTCCATCAGTCCCACCAAGGCTGGTCTCGTAAACAAACAACTACAGGCCAGTTGTTGGGATAATGGTGCATATAGATGTCCACCGTGACTGAAGGAAGATTTTTTATAGATCCAAAGTCAAGCTCAGGAAGGCTCATGTTAATCCCTTTTCTGTAAGACTGACATTTATAGACTGCTTGGTGGATTTCCTTCAAACTTTGTACAAGTGCCCACTCATAGAATGAGCTACTTTTTTTTCCCACACTGAGGGTCAAATATCAAAGTGAAAAAACCTCATGTTAATCCCTCACTTGCAACCACAATGTTTCACTATGACTTATTTGCATCTAATTATGAGCACATTTTTACTCTGACTGACGGATGATTAAATTAACTTCTGGGGATAGTAGGTCAAAGTCGGGGAGCCTCACCCTCTTTAAATCACCTTCATTGAAAACTCTATTATCTAATGTCTAATAAAATAGGTATTCTTTTCAAGATTTGCACTATGAGTGAAGGATGAACTTGTCAGAGTGATATCTTAGCACTCATTAAGGTTATACACAAATGATAAGTTTGACTCAAGATTGTAGCCTGACACACAAGATGGACTGTTCTATATATGTCTCCAGTCTATCCTGGCAATAGCCCATAGAAAGTGTTTGGGAATGGGCAGAACCTTTCAAAAGCAAATCTGGCAGGTGATTACATGATTGTTCGGTCAGTCATATTCATTACAGGCCAAGATAATGTTGGAGGCAGGTGCTATTGTCATAGTGTTATAGACAGAATGTGAGCCACTTCATTAAACAAACTCTCAGCAAAACATGTCAGAATTGGAGCGAAATTAAAATTTCTGAAGTAGAATTTCAGAGTGTTGTTCTATTGGAAGTTCTTGTTCAGTTTGGAAGAAGGCACAAGTCCAGATGAGATCGGTTAGCGAACCATTTATTGACAATATGTGAGACAATACAAAAATAATAAAAATACTCAGCTGCTGAGGGCTCAGTTCTGCACATCACCAGGGATGTACAGACAAAGAGCCTTGAACAATAGCATGCACAAGATCTCATACACATCAGGATTTGGGAGGTACCAACTTGTCACGTATTAAGATCATGTCTGGTTTCATAAGCTATGTCTGTCAAGAAAGATAAACATAATGGCGAGATAAAGGTCATACTTAAGGCAGAAGTTCAACCAAGAGTTCAGCGAAAGTTCTCGCAGTTTCACAAAACCACAGGACCAACTACAGGATGTGAAATGGGGAAACTGGCCCCCCAGACCTTGACTGAAACCACAGTCCTGTCTAACCGCGATTGCACCTGTACGATTTATGACACATTTGACCTGCTGAACAAACATGTCTGAACTGATCTGCCCTAACATAATATGTTTGAATAACTGTTAGCATAAAATGACATCTTTGGACAAATATTAGCATTAGCTTGTATATAATTCTAACAGTTCTTTATTTTATTCATAAAGAAATGTGGTTCAGATCTGATAAAAAACTGCCATTGGAGCTGTTCGCATCTATGCTAATCGCTGCACGAGCAGTCACTGCCTGCTGTCATCTTACTCATATAGCTCACATCTCTTCCTGCTCTAAAGAACACTGATTGGACCGTCCTGCTATGCGCCGCTCACAATCATTATAGATTGGAGCTTGGTAAGATTGTTCTCTGTGGTCACAGACAAGGAATAAGGCAGGTGTATCAAGACTGGACAGAATAAAATTTTGGATTTTATAGGTCGATGCCCAAAGTCAGGTGGCCTCAAGGTGATCTCTAGACTGTGAATGTGATTTCTAAACAATGCTTTCAGGGATTTGTCTCCAACTTCCACAACTGTCCTCTCTGCTTGAAGGATGAACTTATATGATAAGTGAGGCTGTGGGTTTAAAGTCCTGGAGCTTAAGTTCACTGCTTGCTTGTAAGAACAATATCTGAGTAATGCTTGAGGGATTTGTTTCAATATTTACTAAACTGTGTCATCTGGCTCAATTATGAAATAATCACATATTGGCTGGACAAGGTGAAAGGTAATTTGGCCTCATGGCAATCCCTTTCTTATGGACATACTTTTAAAAGAACGTTTAGAGGATTTTTGTGTCAATCTTTCCAAAAATGTCCACAATGAGTTTAAGATGAAGGCCATCAGATTTTGGAGTTAACTATTCAAGTTATGATCAAGAACCCTCAAGTCAAACTCAAACCATGCTTTTAAGCATAGCATCTTAAGAAGCCTCAAGTATTTTTGTGAAGTTTCTTCTTGACATTCACTCAGACCCATTGGTCAACCGATCCCATTTTCAGGTTAAAGATCAGAATTCAGAGTCAGAGAGCCTCATTTTAATTCCCTTGCTTTTGAATCTCTAATTCAGGATTAACTGTTTTGATATTGAAAGAAACAGGGCAACAGTTTTTGAGCCTTAGTATAGTTACGTTAATCGTATCTGTGGTATGCTTTGAATGATTTGTTTTACTAAAAGGTCTTCTAAGTCTCTTTTAGGTCAAAGATCAAGAAGTATCATGTTAATTGTGAACATATGACTTTCAGTATGCTCTGAGAGATTATTTTCAAACTTGCACGAATGTCTGTCTGCTGAATCACAGATACACCCACAGGATTATGGCCTAAAATGATTATCTAGGGTCTGATGTTCATCCTGACATCACCCTTTCACTAAAATCACCCTCAGACCCTTTTCTTGAACCACCACTGTAATGTCACCACCCATTTCCCATTTTTCTACAAAGGCTTACGACCTGGAGAGCAGGTTTGGGAAAGAGTCAATAAGAACTGGCATGTTTTATTGGTGTTTCTAGCCTTATGGGTTGGGGGCCTTTTGTGTTTTTTGGACCGTGTTGGGTGTCTGGGCCATAATTGTTTTTGCTCATTTTTTGGGGTTTAAGTCTTCCTCATGTTCCTGGTAGTTTTACCTTCCGTGAGCACCGTTTGTCTGAGAGAGACCAGAAGTTCTCCTGCTCTCCTGGTTCTTATTGTGTTGGGTTTTAATCTGTCGTTTTTGTTTGTTTGTTTGTTTGTAAGTGTTCTTTGATTAAATGTTGCTTAAGCTCTGGTGCTTTGTCTTCTGTATGTTCCTGACTGTTTGTCAAAGCAGATTGCCGTCCTATATTTTTAAGTGTTATACAAATACAGTTATCTTATAAGTGCTAAGCCTGATTGGTTATATCTTAGAAAACAATGTGACTTTGCTGTGCTGAGTGCTTTTATACCGCCTTTTAGGAGTCCACATACCCACCGTAATCTCACAATAAGCCAGATGGGATCAGGAAAACCTGCCAAGTGTGTGGCATTTGTAGTGTTCAGGTCAGACAAATTGGGGTGTCAAATGGGAACAGAAAAGTCTGGTTTGCAGTAAACTGACTTAACAAGCAGAATTATGTTGGCCTCGGTGGGAGTGGGTATAATAGTTTAATGTGGCCCCTTAGTAGAGCTGTAGGGAGGTTAACAATGACATCAACTTATAAAAGGCTTTATTAACAGCTGATGTTCATTCAGCGGACAGATGTAGCAAAGACGCAGGCCTCGTCTTTGTGTGTGTGAGAGTGAGTGAGTTTGTGTGCAAGTTTTTGATTTTGCATGGTGAGAGGACCACCAGGCATCCAGACATGAACTCCGCCTCTGAGCTTAATACAACTGATTGCACTCTGATCAGTGCTGGTAATGGTTAAGGCTTCAAAGGCTCTACCTCAGGCTGCCAGCAAATATTTCTGGGCTCTACTTCTAATTCTTTGCATTCAAAAAACATTGGACACTTTTATTTATTATATATTTTTACTTAGTTTCAGTGCAGCAAGCAAGCAAACAAAGGCACTTGTATATCAGAAATGTAAAACTGGAAGTGCTCCGAGGGCACAAACCTCCACCACGGCATTTCCATCTTGTCTGGGTGACATGTTGTCAAAAATGAAGAAAACTGCCCTATCTCGCGTTTTTTTACAAAACACTTTAAAAAATGGACTCTTCTTCCTTGGACCAGGATCGACATTCCCTTGGGGGAAGGGCAGACTGTGCAACAATTTATAATATATTGAGTAATCCTTTTTAAAACCTATTAACAAACTAACAAATGTCAGCAAAATCATAAACTCCTTGACTGAGGTTAAAAAAAGGCATATTTAAAGTCATTCTAAATTGCTGTATAAAGAGCCAGCGGACCTTACCATAATAACTGTTCTTTGCCCATTTATACATGTGAACATTCAGGCCATCCTCCTGAACATAACATGTCAAAATCTCAAGGAGGAATTATCTACGAACAAGCACATAAATCCACTCTGACTCTGTAATATCATCTTCATTTATCAATCAATCAATCTTTGTTTGTATAGCGCCAATTCATAACAAGTGTTGTCTCAAGACACTTTACAAAAGAGCATAAAACTTTTCATTTGATGGATACGCTTATATGCATATATATGCACCTTTTTACTTTTACAATACCCTCTTTTGCCTTAACTTGGACATAAATTCATTTTTAAAGACTGCTAGAGTATGTTTACAATAGCTACTGTTAAAAAATATATGGTTTCAGAAAAACAGAGTACCCCTGATCCACCTGTATTCTCAGTCTGTCTGAGATGCTCTGTTAAAGTTCCTACCTCTTTAAGATTCCCTTCCCTAAATGGGCCACATCCTCTGTGCTTGGTTGACCAATCTGCTCTGTGGTAAGTGGTCATTATAATGCTGCTTGGCGCCATGTTGTCAAGAACTCTGCATTCATTTCTCTGTCTCTGCACACATTGGTAGGTGAACTCTGGGGGAGTCATTTCAGGTGACTGCCACTGCTGGAAACAGAGGAAAAGGAGAAGTCCCAGTGCTGAGGACTTTTTGTTTTGTGCATAGAAGTGCTCTATCACAGAGGAGGAAAGCACACTGAGGATATTAAAGCAGGACAAAGTAGAGCATGTGGTACAGAAGTCCATCATTCTTTGTTTTCTAAGTGAAGATAAGTCCTTAATTTTCTTAGATGACATACAATACGTTCTGTATATGTTAAGCTCTATTTTTACTACATTTTTTGTCATTGACACTGTTTTATCTCCTTCCTGTGCTTTGCCCTTTAAATAGAACAACTACTACTTCAATCTACAGTTTCTGTCTGTCTATCGATCCATAAAAGGGGTTCATATATCTGATGGAGGTCATTGTGTGTAACAGTATAGAGCACATAAATTAGCAGACACTGAGCGGATGTTTTTTTCTTAACTTTTAAACTTATTTTTTAGGTCTTTGCATTCCTGCACCTCCATCCTCCCCCTGTCATCGTCTCTCTGTTTTTACCCCCTGCCGCTCTTTGTTTGCACACAGGTGAGCTGTCACTCCCCTCTCCTCCAGCACCCTATAATTACGCCCGTTACCTCCCCCCCTCTGCTCCTAAAACAGTCACGCACTGAAATGCCCTTTCGCACACCTCTAAACGGCCTTTTAAACACACTTGTCTGTTTTGATGGAGTTGAGCTTTCAGCTGATATGAAGCGGTTAACATGATTTTAAAGGACTACAGTGGTAAACTTGATGTAAAAAATGATTGAAATAACCCGACGGGTCTTTGTGCTGACAGTGCATTTTATCACTCTTTCACTGGCTCATCATGAGGACAGGTAAGACAGACTTTTTGGATCCTTCTTTATGTTGTTCAGTAGTCTGTTGGGTGGGCTCTTCTACTACAGTGTGAGCATGTAAAATGAACCCACTGGGCCTGGGTCTAATCATTTTTAACAGCCTCGTATTGCAGAGTGGGTGTGAGGAAATTTTACAGCGGTTACAAACGAAGCTTTGTCAGTGGTTCTGTAGGCTGTATACTTTATTAGAGCTTTGTTTATGACAGCAGATTTTAATGAGGGAAAAAATTGGAATTCAAGGGTTTTCCGATAAATGTAATGAGGAAGGTGTTTCATAAGTCGTTAAAGTGTGCAGCTGGAAGTTAAAAATGTGCTTAGATTATGCAGCAGCACATTGTATCTGCCAAATTTGGACAGTTGGGACTTGAGTGTTGTTTAGTAAGGATGTGAACTTTAAATGTACATTCACAAAACGAGCAATCCGTAGGCAAATAATGTAAAAATAAAGGGCTTTGTTATTTAAGTCTGATGCCTATCAGCTGACTTGTTATTGATGTAAAAATTGTATTTCTTGTGCACAAACTAATTTGATGATATTGCAAGGGAATGTTGGTCATGGCCCTGAACATGACATGGGGAGAAGTGATTCCATTTTGTGTTGATATGAATATGGACGCAGAGGAAGAAATGTTTTCAAGGACTTAAACATTTTGAGACTAGAAGTGTACAGACAGCACAAATCTCCACCAAGGCATTTTTTTTTTTTTTTTGACATTGTTGGGTGAGTTTCTCTCTAAAATGTGGGAAAACTGTCCAATCACACACAGTTAACAAATTCATTAAAATGTCCTGGATCTGCATCCAGATTCAGATCACCACCAACATCTTACCACTTCCTCTGTTTGCCATGATCAACCTTCCACCTGAAATGTTCAAATAATCCAGAACTTACTGAATTATTAGAGAAAGGTGAAATACTACCCTCTCTCACAATGTTAACAAATCTTTCTAAGAAATCCTGGATCTACATCCTGATTTAGAGCACACCCAAAATCTAATTGATGCTTTCTTTGGCCATGATCAGCATTCCTAGAAACTCTTATAAAAATATGTTTCATAGTCTTTTGAGTTATCCAAACAAATAAACGAAGACTGATGAAAACATAACCTCCTTGGAAGAGGTCATAAGGCAGTTCTGTTTTTATTCCTTACTGACCAACAGCGGCAGTGAAGAATGGTTATGTATTGTCTACTGGTCTCCAGTACTAATAATGTGCAGTAGCTGGCATTCTTGATCATCTTGTATCTAAGCCTGACATTCTTCACAGGTTAACTGCTTCATGGATCCATGTAGAAAAAGACAGTGGGTCCAATGGAGCTACACTTTATGGTTATTGGTGGTTGTCATCCAGCTGACTTTGTTGTCAAATTGCATTATGCTCTGATCGACAGCTATACTATCTCTCCTTAATTACCTGAAGAGTGCCAAACTAGCTGGCCTGCCATCACAGGCTATTTGGACAGCTATTAGGTTGGGTTCATCCTTCCAGGTGCAAGCAAAAAATCTGCTCAAGTCTGAATTTACTAACTTGCTAAGTAGAAAGACTCAGCTTTGTTTAAGTGATAAGTGAGCTGGATGTTTCAGCCATCTTCTGTGGCTGGCCAAGGCCCTTGCCTGGATAACCTGGCTGTAAAGATATTTGGTATAATTTTAAAGTATTAGCTCAGTAGCTTTTGCCATTTTGTGTTGACTGCTGAAGTTTCTGATTGCGTTCTACGGCGGACCATGCTTCTTGCTTGGATTGCCTGTCGTGACTTGACTCAGGAACAGGTTGTGAATAGTGTTGTTTGCTGGCTCCTGTTTTTTTTATTCTGAGGGTTTTTGTTTTTTTTTTGAACATGAAATTCTGCATCATGTATCATGATCTAGCCACAGTTGTTGCTCAGATTTCCTTGTCTGTTTTTTTTTTAATTTGAAGAAAAAATATTTAAAAAAGAAAGAAATGCTGGTGTGTGGAGTTCAGCTCCAAGTGGAGCATAGCTAGGATCTGCCCCTAAGTCCCTGGGTGTTGGGAAGCATTGTCTTATCTATGTCCTCCCTCTGGGCAAGCTTGAAGGGGATCGGGCACCTGAAGACAGCAAGAAAAGTGCAGCGATAAATTGCTTGTGGTCCATGTTAGCTTGAAGTGCAAGTTGTTGTTAAATGTGCTTCTCATCTGGATATAGCAATGTTACGAGCTGAGATCCAACAGTTTAGAGCACTGATGGGCTCCACTTCCCCCTCCTGCTCCCCATGTGGATGCATCGAAACAGGTGAGAGTGTGAATGATGTGATGTCAACAAGGGCTTCAAATTTAGTTTCAGACCTGTAAAGTTGCGTTCAGCCACATTAAAGATCCTGTCCCTGAACTGTTGCTCAGAAAGCTGAGCCTGTCAGCAGAGAGGCCAAGGATGGTTTAGAGACCTCACTCGGGGGTTCAGGAAGTACTAAGCCAGGGGCTGCACATGGTTCTCACTTGGATTGCTGATTTCCATGGACCATGATCATTGAGAACAACACTACAGGTGGCTTTGGCTGAGGCCGGGCTGGATGATCCTCCAGCTTTTAACTCTGTCACCAACCCATTTCTCCCCATGCTCTAGTAGCCTTACCATTTGAGATCCCATCCTCGCAGGCTTTCTTGGAGGAAAGTCATGGAGGAGTCTGGCTGGGCAAACCCCAGGGAATCTGCCTACCTGGGGAGAGATGGAAGGACCTTGGCCTCCACGTGTGATGCAGAAGATCACAGCATATGCCTCCTGTGGGTCAAGCAGTGCACATTAGTGACTCCCTCTCTGTGCCTCTCCTTGCCCAGTCCTAGTTGTAAAGCCAGATCATGAAGGGAAGGAACTAGGTGACAAATAATGCAGCTTTTAACGCTTTTGGTTTGATATCCATGGTGCTTGACTGCTTGATGTCCACCCTTGTTGTTGCCTGTCGTCAGGTGTGGCATGCTCAGGCACCTATGTCTGAGGATTGCAGGCAGACACTGTACAGGCTTCTGGTTGTGTCAGGTCAGCTGTTTGGGCCTGAGACAGAGAGGGCTTTGGAGTGGAAAAAACAGTTAAGTAAAGTCTCAGAAGCCTGGGGTCATCAGGGCCACCCCAACTAACACCACAGGAAACGGGGAGCGATAAACCCAAGGTGTTCACAACAACTCAACTCATTGTCACAACTCTGCCAACATGGCCGGGCTACTCTAGGCACTGTAGGTACTCTAGGAGACATAACTACTTTGTTCACAGCTACTGGCAGTCATCCAGGAATACACAGAACCAAAGTTACTGTAAAATACCAAAAAAACGGCCAGTCCCAAATGAACGCCCAGTCCCAAATAAACGCCGGGTGTTGCAGTACATTTTGAAAAATAGACGCCCGTTCCAAATAAACGCCTGGTGTAATTTATTTGGCGCAGCGTCCGAGTCACGGTCGAGGTTTACAGAACACACATGCAAATGCTGAGCTCACCACTGACAGCTGACACCTGAAAAGAAACACAATCAGACTGTACCTTTACAGTTATTTGTCTCTCTGGACGTCCTGACGCGCTTCTCCTCCCCTCTGTATTTCAACAAATGCAGGTCGATGACAGTGCAGCAACACTCAACCTCCACAGAGGCCACTAAAGAGCAGATTACCAGAATCTTGCAGACTAGGGCTTTGAAAAATCAAATACGACGACGTTGCCACTGCCGCTGCATGTTTTTTGCCCTTAACTAATGTCAGGAGGCCGGTCACGTCAGTTAGCTGTACATTGCTGCTTATCTCCATGTAGCCTACCTGGTGCAGCGGAAAAAAAAGAAGTAACACCTTAACTTAATTACCAGTCATTCCTTACCAGATTTAAGAGTGTTTAGAGTGCTAGTAATCTTGCCTTGAAAATGTACAGGTGTTATTCATATTAGTGTAAATAAATAATTTGATTATATTTGCCACATTTTTTCATTTTTTGTTTAGTAAAATTTTTGTGCAAAAGGAATTAAACGGCTGTCCCAAATAGTCGCGTGGTCCCAAATAAGCGCCTGGTCTGCTCAGTAATTAAAGCAAATAAACACCCCGGCTACTATTTGGTATTTTACGGTACCTATAGTACCTTCTCTTTTCCACGTCTTCACTAACAAGTCAATAAGCTCTATACGGAGTTTCATTAAAAATTTCAATGCTGATCATGGCACAAGGGCAAAGTGGAGATTTTGAGGTCATTAAGAATTTTGTACAGATTTATTAACAGTGCAAATTAAAAAAAATAATACATTTTTTCATTCAAAAATCTTCAGTACTGAAGGGAATCGGATTGAACAAGAGAGGCTGTTACAGGTTTTTATTAAATGAATATATTTTAAAATTCAAAGAAAACTAAAACAATTGTAGTATTGCATCAAAAATATCAATTCAGTTGAAGAGCTTCTACACTACACTTCTACGCAGCATAAAAATGATATTGGTAATTACCAGTGATGTTAAGTTAGAGAAGCTGTGGCTGAAGACTTGCAGAGGAGGCTGATCAAAAAATGTTGTTAAGCACTGTATATATCTCATTGATTTAATAATTGTTTTTTGCATAGGGATCATCACAGTATTAGAATTTTAAACATCATTGATATCATAGTTGATATCTGATATCAACACATGTTTAGATATCAAAAGTTGAAGAATTTGATACCCAAAGATGGCTACTATATTGAATTTGACAACAATTATGAAGGTAAACTTATTCTGCAAATGATTCAATTTGCATAAAAATACAGGTTATGCTTCTGTGCCTTTTTTCAATTTAATTTGTTTTCATCAATAAGCAGCTATTTGCCAAAATATTTAATATTTAATTTGATTTATTCCACTCCTGATCAGCTGTCCTATTAGATGTCATTTTAAAGACTCTTTACTTCTTAGTGTTGCTGATAATTAAATTGAACCTTTCCAAGGAAGTTTTATCAAAACAGTAACAAGCATCATTGTTTAAATGGTATATAATCACGTCTAAGATCATTGGTGTTACTTAAATGTTTGGTATTTGTGATCCTATTATTTTTTAACAATTCCTTGGTACCTTTTTTTGCAGTGAAAGGTAAATGGATTAAAGGCTGCTTTCTTTAAGGTTCATCCAGAGTTAATTCAGTGAAATGCATGTATAACTTCACAAAAGGAAACTGTGTCTTTCCTCATGTCCATCACCTCCTTACAGCCATTTGTCTGTGTTGGCCTGTGCTCTGACTAAAGCCCTGATGGCCTAAGATTTTTAATGGTCTGTTAACCTTTTGTCCGGGTGTGCAGGTCAGCGGTTGCGTTGAAGGATGCGTTGAAGTATTCAAGGGGTCGCGCACTCCCCGGACTCTGCAGCTATGGTCACAAAACTTCCTGTTGTTTGGGATGGAGGAATGTTAACGGAGTTTGTCAGCGTAAGTCATTCTGGGATTTGGTAACAGGACGGGAACAGTTAAGTATTACCCAGAGTTCAGAGGTTATCAATTTGACATCTCGGCTAAATAACAAACAAGAGGAAGTAAAAGTGAGAGCATTTTTCTTCACTGTTGGTTTGGTTTCTATTTTCTTACTTTACTCATGATCTACTGTTTTTCCAGTTTAATTAATTGACAATAAATGAAGATAATGGTAGTTTTATGGGAAATCAATGTTTTTTTTAGGGCTTGAGCTTATCTTTTTACCAGTGTTTCATTTAAGTGATTTATTTTCTCCTCAAACCCCATTTCAAATTAAGTTGGGACGCTTTTTGCAAATATTCACCCTTTTTTAGTTTGATGTCTGCAACATGTTCCTAAAAAGCTGGAAAGGGGGCATGTTTAACACTGTGCTAAATCACATTTCCCTTTTCCTTTTTTTCTAACAATCAGTTTTGGCAACTGAGGACATAAATTGTTAAAGCTTTGTAAGTGAAATTCTTTCCCATTTTTGCTTGATGTATGACTAAAGCTGCTCAATTGTTAGGAGTCTTCATTGTGGGTACATTCTTAGTGGAAGACAGGTCTGGACTGCAGGCAGGCTACTCTAGTACATGCATCCTTTTACTAAAAGGCCAAGCCGTTGTAACACATTCGGACTATGGCTTGGCATTGTCTTGGTGAAATAAGCAGAGAAGTACCTGTAAAAAGACGTTACTGCAAAACCTGTATATACCTTTCAGCATGAGTGGTGTCACTGGTGCTGTGAACGGGGAGAGGGAGGAGTCCTCATGCAGCAGACTTTTCGTCTTGGTCATAGAGGTGCTGTGTCACGTGGAGGAGACTGAGATTTTATTTTGCTTTGCTAAACTACAGATGCAACATGATCTGGGCAGTAATGCTAAACGTGTTGCCATGGCTTAATGCTGTTGGTGTCCATCATTTACCTCTGATTTGTTGGCACATAGCATAGTAAAATGTGTAAAACCAGTTGTATGCATACTGCCAAATTTCTCGGAATCACAGTGGTATGCGATTACTGGCAACTTTAGAGTGCTGTGAGTCTTGCAAATGCTCCTAAAATGCACACTAAATATTTTGGTAAAATCAGGACATATTGCCAGTATTGTGAGCAGTTTTGGATACAACCTAGATTTTCAAAAAGGAATCTGATGTTAATATTTTACAAGACCGCAGGGACCGTACAGCTTTGAAAAGTCTGCACTAAACCTGTTTTCAAAACCCACCTGTCGACTTGATGAACAGTCAAAACACATCAAAATGTATTGTATTTACCCCAAACTGGACTCATGTAAACATGTCTTAATTGCACAGACATAAACAAAATGATTGTTGAAATTTAGACAATCTGCAGGTTTTATCTGCAGTTTTGAGTGATTGATTCTACACTTTTACAGCTCTTCTTTTCTTGAGAAAGGTTTTCACTCTGAAACTCATGTTCGGACTCCTCAGTTTTGAAAATGACTTTTCGAGTGCATCTTTTTTCCTTTTGAAAATGTTCTGCTTATTGAAGAGAAATGTTGCCATTGCATTGAACATATTGATAACATGTGTTCTATTTCAATATAATGAACAATCAATGTGGTGTTTAGATTTAAAAAATTGTATAAACTGATAATTTGTCATTATTATATACATTTTAAATTGTAATCCTGCTTTGGTTTATGTTGTGTCCAACATCCTCCACAGCGGTGTGTAGTAAACCATGTGTACATGGTAGATGTGTGGGACCAGACAAGTGTTTATGCTTCAGCGGGTATGAAGGACCTCAGTGTGATGAAGGTAGAGTCAAATTCCAAAATCATCGTCCGTCTCATGGTTTTAATTTCTTATCCGTTCCCTGTGTTCCCCTGCATCATTTGCCGTAATGATTTCTATCTGCTGCTTGAATTATGTTTCATATTGACTCCAGATGTGAATGAGTGCGGTTTCCTGGAGAGACCCTGTACCCAGCGTTGCATGAACACACACGGTAGCTATCGCTGTTACTGTGAACCTGGATACACACTCAGAGCCGATGGGAGCACCTGCACCAGTGAGTCATCTCAACTTAAAAACAGAAGAGTCCACTTCTTTGCCTAAAGACCTGTTTAATGACTTATGATATTTCTGATGTTAGATTATTAAGGGACTAATAACTGCCATACAGATGGAGTTTTAACAAGTCAACAGTAATAACAAAACAAATGTAACTGAGACTATGTAGTCATACATTCACCATAATTATAATGCTTGAATCGTTTATGTTGTATTTTGGTCTTGAGGTTATAATATGCAGTTTTCAGAGCCCATGGATAGTATTCCCCAATCTGATAGACAGCCATTACTGGATCTTCAATCAGAAATGTAACCTGAAGTTGATTCTTCGATCTGACAAGTATTTTGGATCAAAAAGAGATTTTTTTTTCAGTCTGGACAGTCTTTTAGATCCCTTAATTCAGGTTGTGTCTAAACTCTGTCAGTGTGCCAACACAAACAGCATCATAAAGAGTGTAGGGTTATTTTTCTTCCCTCACATTGTGGCAGAGTTTAATAATGGGAGAGGGAGGTGTATAAAACATGTTCAAACCTCAGAGTGACACATAAAGAAAGTGAGGAGTGAACACATGATGAAGTGAACATAGAGCTAAGTACAACAAACCTAGAGGATGTTTGGTTTTACTCTATTTCCACAAAGTAAAGTATTTAAGTTGTTGCATATTATTTTATATATCTGATTACAGCCTATATTATATTTCTCCAAATAGTTATTAACTTTAACCAAGTCAACTGTCAAAGCTTTTGTGTGTAAATTTAAAAAAAAGTGAAAAATAAAGTTCAATATAAAGGACTGAAAAAACAGATTTGATATATTTAAAAGTAGACAGCTTGATAACTTCATTTAAGCTACCGACAGATTCAGTTTGAAGAGCAAAGACAGCAATGAAATGTAAAGTTCATATTGATATATATGATATATATGATAAATATAGTAGTTTAATTGACATTGCTGCTATTTTGATCCTGGCTCGATAAATAGTCAATTTTGGCCATTTTTGTACGCTGTGTGTTTATGGAAAAGCAATATGTTTTGTGAGCACGTTTTTGCATATTTGTGAGGACCAAAAAGCAAAGTTAACCCTTTAGGTCTGCTCATTTGTTTTTAAAGTGACAGCATTTTATTATTGCTCTTTTCTATAAAAGGGCTGTGTTTAGGAAAAGACGTGATTCAACGTTATGGTCAAAATTAAGCTCAGGTTTGTGTATGGTCTGTGGTTTCTGCATTTGTTTGTGAATGTGGGCTCAGGGTGTGTTTTGCCATGAAACTCCACAAGAAAAGGTGTTTAAGTGCATGTGTGTGTGTGTGTGTGTGTGTGTGTGTGTGTGTGTGTGTGTGTGTGTGTGTGTGTGTGTGTGTATGTGTGTGTTCTTCTGGCTTGAATGATCCAGTGGCTCATTTCTCTGATCGATCCTCATTCAGTGTTTCCCTCTCTGTCTTCCAGGAGAGGCTGCATGTTTCTCTCTGCGCTGCCAGTTTGGCTGCCAGATGGAGACAGGGGGAGAGGTTCACTGTCTGTGTCCTCCAGGCCTCCACCTGGCTGCTGACAACAAAACCTGTGAAGGTAATAATGCTGCCTGAGGAACACCTCACAGCTCATCACTATTATGCACAACCAGAGGAGGCTAAATCAAAAAGTTTTTTCATTGGTCTGTGTGATATTATGTTGATGATGGTAGTTCAAATGCATAAATTGTATTCAACAAGTTAACAGCCATCTTTATATTTTCCATTAGGGCTGTGGACCATAGGTTTAGGCCTTAGGTTGGGCTTTTTGGCTATGACTCTATTTTTTTTTTGCAACAAAACCCAAAACATTTTGGCAAGTGTTGGACACAAATGGTGGTGATTACATGTAAATTAGGTACGGACTAGGCTTTGAAAATATGTCTTCAGGTAGTGGTCTGGCTTAACCCCAAAATGCATTACTAAGAGCCAACCAATCTATCATGCCCATGTGCAATTTGTGGATGAACTGCTTTAAAAAGCCAGCTCTTTTCTGATTGATGAGAGCCCACTGTATTCCCTTTCTGTTTTTATAGTTTACTAAACTGTTACATTTAAAAAGTGGTACCAAATGCAGCTTTTTGAACCAATGCGATCTGCTTTTATTACAGAGCTTGGTCATAAGGTTCAGCTCTCAACAATGAGCTGGACCTCCCACAACCATGAACAAAGCTGGACGGAGGTACAAGCCTCACAGTTTGCTTTAGGGCAGACAACTGTTAATGTTGGAGGGTGGGGCTGTCTCAGGTGTCATTGTTTCTACACAGCCAGACCAGTCAGGGTGAAGGTACTGAAGTCCATCAATGCAATCTGAGCTATCAGAGCAAGCTTTTTCATTAAGCATTGAGATACAGTATATTCAACAAAGCACTCTGGACCAACCTTTGGCATGGGTGTTGCCAGGAATTGTGAGCCCTGTGTAAAGACACCATTGTGGGCCCAAACACCAAAACAAATCATGCACATTACTTGGATCACATCAACATTACGAAAAACAAAGATACCAGTATAACATGATTTCTTGACCCTGAAAACCCACAACTACTACTCGGAATCATATCATTATTAGTTAGACAGTTGTGTTACTGAACAAAAACTTCCACTCGTTAATGGTGGTTATCAACCTTCTTGTCAAAGATAACCAATACATTTATAACATTTTAACATGGATAACGTTTTTTTAGATAAAGAACCAATTATGCACTTTGCTAAACTTACCTCACAAAGTTATCTGAACATTCATTTGTCCCTCTTGATGTGAAAGCAAATTTTCTAAATATTTTATGCTGTGATAAACAACAAAAAGAGCCTTAAAGTAGATGATATAGCATAGTTTTTGCAATCAAAATTGATTACGTGGATTGCATCGCTCTGGCCTTGGTCTCAAAAAGTGGAAATCTAATCTTTCCCCTGTCCTATCCCCCCATTACAACAACCCTGCCCCTTGGTATCCCAATGCCCAAAACAGATGTAATCCTGCACTGATACAGAGTCTAAATTAGGTTTTATGATCTCATTGTACCTATTTCTATTTGACAGGGTGCTTTTTTGTCTGCAAAGTACTTTGTAACCCTGTTTTAAAGAGTGGTATACAAATAAAGTTTACTTTTATTTGATAGCGACATGTTAAAGGTCTCCCCTGTCATAAAATCATGCCTACATGTTTTGTAAGCATTTGTCATGGTCAGTGACTTTACAGGTAGAATGAACTATTGTGCAAAGTCAAAGTTTCCTATTTTTTTAGTCGTAATTTACGATTCTCATGGTAAAGTTCCAGTTTTTGAATTACACTTGAATTCCATTATAAATACGCCCTTTCTAATAGCTATAATTACTCACATTTATATCAGAGCAATTATCATAACATAGCATAGCATAATTTTTTATATTTCTGTCTTTTATAACAGTACAAGTGATACACACAGCTCCCCTTGCCCATTAAGTTTAAAAACCTGCACTGTACTCACCAGGTGCAACTCTTCTCTGGCTCTGTTTGTGGGGAAGAGCCTTTAATTACCCAAAGTAAAGAGAAACAAACCTTAGACTGTCTCATCAGTGTCCCACCATTTTATGACTCAAGTCCCCCTCGACATCCTCGCTGAGGATACCCTCTGTGCTGTCCTGTAATGAACGAGCCTTTGATAACGTCTTTCACAACTGGCTGGACTTCTTCACACAATGAGAACACTTTTGGTGGGAAAAAATCACTGACAGTAGATGAAAAGACTCTAACAGATGGAAAATTATGATTAAAAGTAGTATGAAATTTTATAAGTTACCACTTTGGAGCAAACACATCTCACCTATCAGTGACTGTACATGAGAAAATTTACACACAAAGTTAGCATTGTCAAACAAACACTTCCAGAGTTGATAACACTTCTGAAGTGTTTGTGTGGGTCCACACCACAGACAGTTTATTTAAACCTCTTTAGAGAGGTAGTACATTAACACTAATGAAGTGTAATTATTGAATCTTTTTGGAGTTAAAATGCAGCACTTTTTAATACTTTACAATGTGACTTAAGATCAACACTACCTAGCTTTAGGTATGTACTCTCCCAGAGTGTCTTTTTTAAACAACAATGTTACCTCCAAATTTACACCCTAAGGTTTAATGAATCATGTTATATTTACTGGAATTATTGCTGTGTTTGGTTATAACACGTTTATTTTGAAACATTTGCACCACAATAATTATAAATAATTTGAAATACATTCATTCTGGTTCTTGGTGCTGTAATTTAACTGTAAGCAAGTTGCCAAATCCAGAGATCAGGCACAGACAGCAGATTTTCAGCTGCAGCCATGTTTGTTGGTACAATTTAATAACTCCAACTCTTTTTCTATAGTGGCACAGAGATTACATATTATAGGACATTTTCAAGGCCAATGTGGAAGTTAGTATTTCACTGATTCCCTCGACTACAAGCTTACTAAAAGTCTATATGATTTTTCAGTTTTTTGGACCACAGCTGATTAAATACTCTTTATCAAACTGAAAATTATTAAACACATGTGTTCTGCTCTTAGTGAAATCTTTACAAAGAAGCCTATATGTCACAATGTTTTAAGCTTAAATGGGATTAGCAAGAGTAAAAAAACTATTAGTAAGCCACTATGGAACTACAACATTGTGGTTCAATGTAGAAGCAGCTGCAACACTTCCAATTTTTAACATTTTATTGTGTCCTCTTGTTTGAGAGTTTCATCATAACCAAGTGAACTGATCAAGTTGGTCCATGTGGTTGTAGCAGTAGTGCATGACTTCTTGATTACTAGTCCTTATTTGCAGTTCATTAGCAGACATCATTTTAAACACACAGCAAAAGTTTAAGATTAAAAGCAGGCAACATCAGATACATAAATGTTTCCCATTAAACATTAAAATTTAATTTGTGCATGTCAAACAGACTTAATTTCAAGCACTTTTCTGAATCCAGTATTCTTCATCCTATGTACTCTGGAGGGTTGGGAGCAGAAAGGCTAACTACTAACTTGCATCTACATTTTTGGACTCATTTTTGCACCACTCTATTAGGCTAACTCAGCAACCACAATGCTATCATCAGCAAATAGAAATGCGTGTCATGATGGGACTCACATTTCTGCTGAAATTAACTAATGCCTCATAATACACCCCTCAAAACTGCAACTGAAGAATGTGGAGAACTCTTAAATTACAAAAAGCGGTATAATGTTAGTGTTTTTTGTACGCTTAAACCATTTTTGACAGTTTTCTGAGTGTGTCTTGACCTTTCAACTCACCTTTTTATCTAAAGCCAGAAAACCTGATCTGCAGGGCCATCTTCTCCTCTTTTATGCATGAAATCTTATGAAATGCATGGTTTTTGTGTTTTTTAAAACCTAAGAAGAGAAATAGAAACTACAAAAAAGAACATAAAGCTGGATGTTACAGTAGTAAAACTGTAAAAACCCTCAGTAACAAATTACATAATTTATTGAGGTTCTGTTTTGATTGACATCCTTTGAGAATGCAGCCAAAAGGACGCCTTTCCAGGAGTCGTTTTGCACACCTGAAGTCAAAGATTTGTGTGTTAGGGTCATATCTTGTTTTGAACAGTGGACTGACTTTTAAAGCTGCTGCTCAAAGATGTGGTTACGAGGTCAAAGTACTTATTTCGTCACTTTTTGAAGGTAATGACTGTTTTGAGCAAAGAGGAAAAACATCTAAGCACGTAGTTCTTTAGAGTTTAGGTCTGTCTGTAACTGTGCCATTGTTTGCTCAAAAAGATTGTGGTCCAAAAGGCCCTACAATGATGATGTTTGAGGAATAAAATTAACTTCCTGGTGTCTGACAAATGTGTCTTGTTTCGCAGATGTGGATGAGTGCCGGCATGACACGGATGTGTGTCCACCTCGGAAGATGTGCAAGAACACATTTGGCAGCTTTGTGTGCCTGTGCAGGAATGGATTTGTGATTGGGACGTTTCAGGGCTCACTTCAGTGTCGAGGTGTGTGTATTCTCAACTGTAAAGTAAGGGGCCGTTTACATGGAAACTCCTGACTTGAAGCCGCAAAGATTCTCCCTTTCAATTCTTCTGATTCTTCTGCGTTTACATGACAACCCTTCGAGAGGCGAGTTAAAGGAATAATACGCAAAAGAATGATACGCAGTTTGTCTACTCACCCCCTCATGTTGAGCAAGACTCTGGAGCACTTTTTTGATGTCTCAAATGCAGCTGGAGGTCCGGGGTATTTTTAAGCTGTGAACAAGCGTCCATCTAACAGGGCGACCAGAGCCGAAAAGGTCCATAAAGTCCACAAAAGCGTGCCTATTTTCCTTCATACTGCTAGTCATGTAATCCAGTGTTATGGTAATTGCGTCCATAATTAATTTGAAGCAGGTCATTTAGTACATTTTTGAAGCCTAAGCAAATTGCTATAGCGTGCATTCCGCAGTGCTGCGTCTATGCAGCGCTTCCTGCACCTCGCCTCCTCCCGTCTGGATTGGCTCCGTCAGCGGGCTGGGCGCAGTGCAGGGGCCCAGCTGCCAGAGGCGTGCACTGATGCGAAGCACGCTTATAGCACTATTTAGGCTGAAAAATGTATGCTAATGACCTCTGGCTTCAGACGAAGCAGTAAAAAAAAAAAAAAAAAAAAAAAAAAAAAAAAAAAAAAAAAAAAAAAAAATAAAAAAAATAAAAAAAAAAAAATAAAAAATAAAAAAAAAAAAAAAAAAAAAAAAAAAAAAAATAAAAAAAAAAAAAAAAAAAGAAAATAAAAACGAACAAAAAGCTGCATTTGAGACATCAAAAAAGTGCTCCAGAGTGTTGCTCACATGAGGGTGAGTAGAAAATTAAGGCATATCATTCTTGGGTGAAGCATCACAGTGGCAATATTGACAGCTTTAGTTTTATGCTTCAGTGACCATATGAATTTGGATCTATTTCCAATTTTAGACATTTTGTACAAATGAAATCTGTTGGACTGAGTGTCTTGGCCGTTGTCACCCACTGCAGTTTCCACCTAATTGGGCAGTAAATTGAAAACATGAGGGGAGACAGTAAGGGGATATTGTGCAACAGAAGCCTCACCAGAGTAAAGCCAAAGATGTTAAGAATCTGTCTTGTGTGTCTTAGACCACCAGGCCACAGGGACGCACATGTATGACATTTTTGAAACAACTCTCAGATCTGTTCCATGTCCAATCCTGTAAATAAAAAAATGAATCACAGCACAGCTCCACATGTTCCCCTCATCTGTGCTAATTGGCAGGGAGAGGGATCATGTGAAGATGTGCTTTAGCAGCAGAGGATCCACAGACCATGTTTATTTGATGAGCACTCGTAGCTCACCCACTCAGCTGTGGGCTCACCCACGAGCTGTTTTTGTTTTCATCCATGTGATGAGCATTGCAAATATCTCTGCGGAGCAGGTTTCATACACACAGTCCTCAAAACCCTCTGCTCTCTCTGTCTCTGTCCCTCTCTCTCTCTGCACACAAGCAGCCTTGCTCTCATAATAACAGGTTCAATGTGTCGTCATTTATAAACACTTCAAATCTGCTTCTCCTCAGATAAGGACGAATGTTTGACCGGGTCTCACCGGTGCAGCCGTCACGCTCAGTGTGTCAACACAGATGGTTCCTACACCTGTCAATGTTTGGAGGAATACATCGGCAACGGACGCACCTGCTGGCCCAAGAGAGCCCCACAGTCCAAAGCTGTCATGTACTTCAACTATAAACTCTCCAAAAGGACCAAAGCTTTACAACGTCCATCTTAAGGCTGCTTCTTTTGGCCAAAATGAATCAAGCAAACCAAGACATTCAACAACTCAAAGTCAATTAAAGGGGCTTTTAAACAGCAGGACCTTTCTCCAGGAAGTAGGAATTTATTAAGGAACTCTACACATTTGGAGGGCAGAATCCATAATCAAAATTTTGATCAGGGTAACTGAACAGCCCCTTACAAGAGAACCAATGCCACAAGTTGTGCCTTTGTTTTGTCTGTTTGTTTTTGTGTTTTTTGTCTAATTCTTAATGGAAATCTGTCTTGTTTCATAATCAGAACATTGCACACCACTGTGAGTAGAGTCTATGTGTTCACTTTGGAAAACATTATGAGGTGCTGCTGCAGACAAAGCAGTGTTTCAGTTCAGAAACTGTTAACTAATGACATTCAGCCAAACTTATCTTACCTAAGTCTGTTAAGATTATTTTACTCCCCAGCTTTTGGCTCAGTCTAAGAGTTGGCTTTCACCCCTTCGTTCTATTTTTAATATTCTTAGTATACTTTTAGATCCTGTTGTCTTTTCATGTTTATAATCCTGTGCTTTATTGTGTTTTTTTTTTTTTTTTTTCACAGTTTTTGATTTTTCCGAAGTACTACAATTTGGATGCTTTAAATATGCATCGGCAATGGAACCTTTTCGTAAATTATATGTTTAGAAGACAGAGCTGTAACTTAAAATATTGTTGATTTTTTTTGTTAATAACGCAGCTCAGTATGTTTTTGGAGTCTATGAAGAATCATGCCCCTCCTTTGTGTGAATATCACAGTCACTGTCAGAGGGCAGCAGTGAGCAGTGACAGAGGAGTGGGTCAGTAAAATAAAATGAAATAAAGATCTAACTACCAACCTGTTAACATCCAAATAATATTTTTACCAGTTTTGATTTCAATTGATACAAATAAAAAGCTGATTTTATATGGGACGTCTCTTTAAATACCATAATGAATTCCACTGATGGAAAAACCTTGCTGTATATTTATTCCCCAACATCACGCAGCCCTACTTTGTGCTAAGAACGTGTCTCTGGTGATGACCTGTAATATCAACCAACTTTCAGCTAACCAAAAGATTTACTTACTTACTTTACATATTTTTGTATTAGAATATAAGGTAGACGAGCTGAACATGTACAAAAAGATCTTATGGCTTGGTAGCCCTTAATGTTATGTGCAGTGACTCCGGCCATGCAAACAAGTAGGAGTCAAATTAGCTACAGGCTTAAAAGACAAACACTTCATGAAAGCTTTATTTCATATTTTATTAATAAAGGGCTTAGACTGTGTTGTGCCATTGAGCAAATAAACCTTCTGTGATGTTTGCTAAACTAAAAAAAATAGCAAAATGTGACCCAGCTGAGTGACTTGCCTCTTAGCATTTGGCTGTTTCACCTCCGTTTAGTAGAACTTAATACCTTCATACCTAACATATAGCTTTACCACTTGAGTCTTTACTGATGTGTAAGTGGGGTCAAAGAAGAAAACCCATGAAACATGCTAAAAGGCTTAGTGTAAAAGCACACTTGTGATTACGCCATCCTGTCTGTTGCATAATGTTGCTTGTCTTTGTTGTATGGCTAATATTCTTCTTACCACCACTTACTGGGATTGCAGATTGGGATTATTTTACTGCTTCTCTGTAAGTCACTAATCAAAATCTTTACTGGTATTTAGCAGCAATAAGAGGGCAGACAGCCAGGAACCACTTATTTTCTCCAAGTGCATATCACCTTTTGTTCAGCGAGTACCTTTATTGTTTTAAGAATGCTGGTTTCATACCAGATTTGCAAGTCTGTGAAACTAATGCCCCCATGATCTTGGGGGGGCCGAAGCTATGCCTGGGAGGCAGCAAGGTTAGACAAAAACAATGCACAACATTTTGTATTGCCACAGGAGCAAGGCAAACTTTGTAGAAGGATTCCAGACAATCGTGGGCTCACACTGATGCTGAAGTTGCTTCTCTGTCCTTTTGTCTAAAAATGTTGGGGACAAATTTTCACAGAAATGGGAATTAGTAATCAAAAGGGCATGACTAAGGTTGTTTTCTATATATGGTTGTGTTCACATGTTTTATGAACAGCAGGGCAGTTTTAAAGGTATTTCATTTGTCAGGGGGAAGCCAGGCACACAAAATTAAGAACTACTGAACTAATATAACTTATTCTCATCTCAAATTTAAGTCCCACTTAAATTTTTCTAACGAACTGTAGCACCACCACAGGAAAGCACTGTTTTTAACACAAAAATGGAAATAAAGTTCTCTGTAGGCTATGTCATGCTATACTCAAATATTAATCATGAGGCTGACGAAGCAACCCACCCCACTAAAAGAAATATGGACATTAAACTGAAAGGAGAACTGGGAGCTTATGGAGCCGACAGTGCTACCATTAGCATTAGCCACACTTCACTCTGCCAACCCAACTTCGGATTGTTTATTGTCTTGTGTTCAGTTTTAACCATTTTCTGAATGCTTTATTTATTTTGGACTAGTTGGTTTAAAGCAGTTTCAACTGATGTAATCCAGATTTGAACATTTTCCACCTTAGCAAAACCCTAAAATTTTATGGAGAATATAATGATTAAATAAGGTGATTAAGTCTTCACTAAAGTAAATTAACATATTTCTCAAACTTATTTCAACTGTTTTCAGCACATCTGGACATTTGAAGCCCTTTTGTGTGTGCAGTTGTCATTTCTTCTCAAGACACAAATACCCCCTGCACCATTAGCATTAGGCTGTTTGAAGTGAGATGAAGAAACCCTTCATTTACCACAGTAACAGGAGAGCTCTCTGTACTTAGCTCATACACTTGAGCCTGATTGGGCACTGATGACAGGACAGTTTTCCTCAGTACCACTGTTACAGAAACACAGGTCTGTTATTGCTCATGGAAAGCTGAGGAGCACAAGTCAAACATACAAATATATTGATGTATTATTTATTGGGGAAAAAAACACAGCAAAGTATATCTTTTTTTTTTAACAGAAATATGTGTGTGTTTTTTTTGTGTTTGACTTCAGCTGAATTTGTTACTAAAAGTCTGACCTTTTAGATGATGTATCAAAAAAGGAGAGAATATTTGTTCAGATTGGGTTGTCACTACTTTCTGTTAAGTGTTACTGTTAGGATTAGGAGGGCATGTCTTAATTATTACAGGTAGCAACATAATGTTTCCCCATCATTCCTTTGGACTGGTGTCCTGCAGCCCTGATGCAGTCCCACCATGCCTAAAAGGCACAAAGTACTTCATTTAGCTTCAGAATTTCCAAATTCAGTTATTTGATTCAAACAGGGCATAAGTATCTTGTCCATGCTTTTCTGTCCTCGAGTGTGTTCAAGGGTGTGTCCCCATTAGACACAGTCAATCCAAACAACACTTAACTTTAGTGGTACATCAATTTTAAACTTTATCAGTTGAATTTACTTTAAAAAGACAAACATGTCCATAAAACTGTCTTTGTTTCATTGAAGCTACAAGTTTTTCTCCTCCTTTTCAACCCTCTAGCTAAGTGGGACCAGACCACGGTCCTAAACAGACCACTTTATTTATTTAATGTTTATTTGTATAGGGACAGTATGAAGCAAGAGAGCCTTGCCGCACACAACAGGATTTATTGTTTGAGCAAATCTGCATTGTCTGTCCCTAATTAATCCTTTAAAGACATAAAAAAACAAAGTTCTGTCTAAAAAAACTACTATCAAACTCAACAATTACACACAGTACAATACAAGACAAATACATAAACTCAAAACAAAGAAAGGCAGCACTTGATCATTAATGACAACAAAACTGAATCCTCAAGATAGATTCTTTGTTGGACTTGAGCTCCCTGACATTATGAAGCACTGGTCCAAAGCAAATGTTAAAACCTGCTTTGTTAGAGTATGAGGATGAGACTGAGAATCATCAGCTGTAAGAAAACATCATGCTTTCCGAGCTTTTAAAATGAAATAAAATACATATGTTCAAAGTTGCTACTTATCAAGAGTGTCCAAAATGATGGCTGCAACATCGGTATCAGAGGATATATGCTTAAGAAGTTTGATTATCAGTTTTGGCGGATATGATAATTTAGGCTGAAATTACAGCTGTTGTTTTAACTTTACAATTAAGACATACATTTCCTAGGTATTTAGTGTTATATTGGCCTGATAGACAAATGTATTATATAATGAATGCCCACTTTTGCAAATCAAAGTTAATATTTTTTTTTTTTTTTGGGGGGGGGGCATTTTTGTGCCTTTATTGATAGGACAGAGACAGTGGATAGGCTTGTGTGAAAGGGGGTAGAGAGTAGGGGAAGACACTCTGCAAACTGGTCACAGGCGGGACTTGAACCTGGACCGGCAGAAGCATGTACATGGGGTGCCTGGTTGCTAACCACTCCGCCAAATCAGCACCCTGCAAAGTTAATATTAACACACATACACACACACACATACACACACACACACACACACATACACACACACACACACATATATATATATATATATATATATATATATATGTATATATATATATATATATATATATGTATATATATATATATATATATATATATATATATATATATATATGTATATTATATATATATATATATATATATATATATATATATATATATATATATATATATATATATATATATATATATATATATATATATATATATATATATAGATATCAAGCAAAGCAGAGCGCACTGTACCTCCAGCCACGACCAGCTTATGGTCCTGAACACATACGAACAGCAAATTCCTGCTTTGCCAAATAACAACGAAGCTCATTCCCTCAAACATGACAGGCTAATGCACAACAAGATGGGACAGACGCAACTCTGTCTAGCTTCTGGGTTAACGTTCGCTGAAACTGAGGGGTTATGTGGTGGATAAAGGACAGACTATATTCAGTCAACTGTTAAACTTTTCTTGACTAATGCAGGAATGTTCACATTGAAGTTTACCCTTCCCTCTTCAACAAGTAACGTTAACATTGACAAACATGTGCAGTTACCTTTGGTTCATTCTCCCCTGCTGTGAGCGGGGAGAATGCATGCACAAAGGAATGAATCTAAATAAATACTACACGCATTAAAATACTCACATTTCCATCATCAGGTTTGGCAAAGGATGGTTGGTATTGAGCCCGGATTTAGGAAAAGTCTAGTTGCCAGTCCTGTGTTGAACTGGCTGAAGTTAAGAGCAGTCAGATGTGAAGTGACTGGCATACACATGCATGTATTAGCAAACTGTGGCTGGCTCATTCCCTTCAAACTCTTTGGTCCTGTAAGCCTGGTAGCCTATATCTGAAGATATGTGGCTGTTTACCACCAACACCTGAGCAGTGACAGATTTTGGGTCTAGACATGGCGTACGCAAATCTCTAGCTAAGAATGTAAACAATATGGTGGCACTCTGCAGAAAAATTTCCCTCAAGTTGACGTAGGCTTATGCAAATAAAATGCCTGTGATGTAGCCTACCAGTATATCCACAAACTCAATATCTCACCAAATACCATGAGTTTACATGAATGCAGGTTGTGTGGTCTACTCTCATATTTAGTAGCCAAACACCTAATAATGTGTTCAAAATGTGTTTTTTGCGTAATATGGGACCTTGAAATCATGAAGATCCATTTGCATTGCATGGTTAGCTGAAAACATGTTTCAAAATTAGAAATTCTTCATTTTTGTAATGATTGTAGATGTCAATTAAAAAACTTGATCACACTCTTTTTTTAAAGCAAAAGAGAGATGGTATAATGTTTTCTTTAGGATTTAGGGGTTTTGGCCTGGTGCTGCTCAAGTGAAGGGCTTGGGGTGAAGGGTGAAGGGGATTTCATCCAACTTCAATAAAATCCTCTGTTAAAGAACAATTTTCTACTTTTCTCGAACAAATTTTCCTTTATTTTTGTTTGTTTCTTTTAGTAAATCAGATTCATTTTGTTGTAATGCATTATAAAACTTCCAAATGAAAAAGACTTGCTTTACTTGCTTTACATCTTTAACCATAAATAGACTACCCCCATGAAAGGAACAATTCAATTTTAGTAAATATGTAAAAATGTAGAATTTATACTCTTGACAAAACATATTGGAATCGCTATCAACAATACTGACTCCAGAAATATCAGCATATTTTGTTTTGTTAAATAATGATTAAATACAAAACTAGAAAAGCACTCGGAGAGCACAGACCTCCGCCAGCACCACAGTCCTCAGCCATATTGTGATTTTGACCATAAATATTAGTCCTACCTTTATTTCATTGACATATTTAGATTCCTTGACCATGAAAACATACCATTAGCAATTGGATTCATAATGATATCTATTTTAGTTCAGTATTTATTCACAGAAATCACATTTTTCACCATGGCGGCCAGACGCTGATCCAGATCAACAACAAAATCGAATCAGTTCTTCCTTTTCTCATGCTGAACATTTCCTGAAAATTTCATCAAAATCCATCAACTAATTTTGAGTTATTTTGTTCACAGACGGACAGACAGACGGACAGACAAACAAACTCTCCCGAAAACATAACCTTCTTGGCGGAGGTAATAAATTGGAACATCAAAATCAATATTTGCCCATCTAAAATATTTCCTCTTAATTACAACTAATTGCTCATAACTCTTAACTCATTCAAAAATATATATATATTTTACAGTGACTATCTTCTATGCGTTTTCTAATTTTCTTATCGAGGACCATGTATTTCCATCTCTCTGCACAAACCTGACACTGAGACACAGGCATAAAAGCGAACCTTTATTGGTCCCTTCATGACTCTGGCCCAAGAGAGCTTCACCCGTTTCTGCCTTTATAGAAGGCCTTGGACACCAGTGGGTGGTGCCACTGAGAATATGTACATTTTCTAAAGAGACTGACCCATTGTCCAACATCAGATTAAGTTAATAGGAAGCTTTTTTCCAAATTTACAGCCTATCAAGAAGAACCCCACATTGTCAATCTGCAGGCTTTGAGACCTTTACTAAAACAGTCTGATGTTTTATCTCCTGCCCTCTTCCTCTGTTCTGCCACAGGGAATGTTTTCAGACCTACTAAGTCACACGCAGGGCAGACTACCACACAGCGAGAGAGCATAGACAGGTCAGACCAACCAAATACCAGGAATCTTTGTCTGTCAGCAGCTGTCTGGAAACCTCTTCCTGCGTTCAGAGAGCAGAGGGGTGGAAATTGAAGTTTGTGTTGGGATGTTTTCCTCGGGTCAATTTCAGGTTTCCTTCCGAACGATTAAGTTTGTGACCCTGGGAGACGAGGGGACTACATTACTTTGAGATAATAACTGTAATGATGGGGAGTGGGTGGTAGGGGGCACTATGTGTGGCGGTGTCAGGGCCTCGGTTGTAGTCACGGAGGCTCTGGGGTACAGAGAGAGTGCGGGGTCTCTGCAGTGAGAACAAGCAGCTGCTGCCTGCTGAAGGGCCCTGCCACTGACCCTATTCATCCCAGCAGCAGGTGTCACACCAAGTCCCCGCCTCACCCACCCTCACGCACACACATCCAAACATGTGCTCTGCGACCAAAATCACAGAGCCCCGTGCACGTTTAGGCACACACGAAAGAGCAAGTGTGTGTGTTTCTGAGGGGGGACCTGGAACTACTTACAGAGAACAAAGAAGGAAATCAGGGAAAAATGCAGCCTCTTCGAATAAATCTCGCCACAATGCCGAGAAAAAATCCCCAACCTCACCCCCAGAAACGCAAGAAAAACCTTGTTTCTCTCTTTCAAAGCAGTCAAAAGTGTCTTACAAAAGCAGAAATAGAAAACATTTTAGATAAAAGGATCCAGGCCCCTCTCGCTGAAAAGGACCTCACACCAAGTTGTGTGTAATTCCTACCAGAAACTGGTTTATTTACCAAAAAATAATAAGATTTAATGCCAAGGCACTTAGGCCACAAATAAAGGACAAGAGGTTGGTGCGCTAAAGGGGGGCCTGGAAGTAGAAAGGAGCCAAGGTGGAAATTTTCCCTTTTCTTGTGCTTGTTATTTTCTGGTTCTCTGTTTACACGACACAAGATTTTGGGAATGGTGGCACTGGAGCTGAGCAAGGAAAGGCCTGAGCACAGAAAAAGAAAACAATAAACATGTCAGAGGAATTTGGACAATTGCAGTGACACGATCTCTCACACCGAGGCCATGGCAATTTCACGAATCAAAGCGCTGCTACCTCGGCTTCTCGTTGTATAAAGCAGAATCAACATTTATCCTGAGAAAGTGAGCAATGATGCTGACAAGTGCAATAGAGCCAATGACAATACAATCGCAGAGATGCTAGGAACAACCGTGCCACCCACGTAGCTGAAAGCCTATGCTCTCAAACACCACCGCTGAACTGTAAAACCACTAAAACCCCTGTGTTGCCCATACTGTCCTTTTCAGTTTAGCCTGAAATAAGCCAGCCCTTTTTCTCCCTGTGTGCTCCATCAGAGGAGGCTTTCCTTTTCCACAGCTAATTCTAGTGTAATATTCCACAGCTCCTCCAACACACAGTCACTTTACAAAAGGAACGGTGTTTTCCATGAATGAATTAAAACTGTAAATGCTGACCAGCACGAGCCCCGAGAATGAGCCCAAGGTTGAACTTTAGTTGGGCGATGTGGGCCCGACAATTTCATCTCAATATATTTCGAGCTGAATGGAACTATATGTTTAATATCTCAGTGAATGAATTCATTGTTTAAGTTAAGGCTGTCATGGGATCAACATTTTTATTCACTGTTAATATTCAACTTTTTGTACTTCTTTAGAAATTAATTGCATTTAATTTCACAGTTTAAATATTTGTACTTTTCTTTTCTATTTTGTCTTTGCTTGACTGTATTTTGGTAAAGTTCAGCAGTTCTTCCCAGTTTTTTGATACGTAAATTAGGTAAATGAAAATAGATGTACAGTCTATTGTTTTATTCATTTTCATTTAAACTGATGCTCCAGTGACACAGAGGTATGATTTAATAGAGATATGATAGATAGATATGATTTAATACACTGCCTTAGTGGCAGTAGTCCACTTCAGAGTCCTAATTACACATATCAGAATGACTCAGTTATGCCCAATGACCCTCTGTTGATGTGACAGTTATCACTTTTCAGAAGTTCACCTTTTGCTATTTTTTTTCAGTGTGAGTAAAGCCGCAATGATAATCAATAAAGGGAGGAGAATTTATATGAAATTTGTCTTTGTTACAGTTTTATTTTGTGGTTTCTATTAGCCTTGACAAAGGCAAAATTACTTCCTGTTTGCTTTACGCTGCTTTTATTTTGAAGAGAAAAATAAGGACGTTCAGCTAGCATATTTATGTTAACCCCAGCAGATGAAGGAGTGGATTACAGCAGTAATAAAGAGCATGAAAAGATCAAATGATTGATTTAGCAGAAGGCAGATTATTTTGGTCCCATCCCCTGAACCTTCTGTGACTTTTTACCTGAAGGAGTCAAAGTGAGCACTTCATGTTTGTATACAACTTGTCCTCTCTGTGACAGGGTAGGGGGGCTGGTAAATTGACAGTATGAGAGAGTCTCCATAATATCAGTAAACATATGAAAAGGAGAATATCTTACTTACATTAACTTCATATCTGCATAGGAGCAACAGGTGTTTGAAGATGCTGCTTCATGTTTGTAATCTTCATTTGGGTGAGGAGAGAGGGGCTGTATTGGCTTGTTCTGTTGGCATGTGTGAGAATAAACATACTCTGATCATAGCTGAGGTTAGATAGTATAATGAGAGTACATACTCAGACACTTTGGTCTGTGGAGTGGGTCATCTGGCAGAGCTTTGAAGCTGAAACTGTTGGATATAAGACTCCTATCTTTATCCATTTCTGATGGCATTACTGCTACATCCCTTGAATCACCTTCTGGTGTAAGAATCGGTCTGAGGGTCAAAAATTCATCATCTGTGCATCAAAAATTTGAAGCATTAAAAGTACTTCAAAGTTAATACATTTTAATTGCAATAATTTTGACAGCGCTAGTTTAAATACATCAGCAAATGTTTCACATAGTGTGGTTTTCAAGTAATTCAAAACTTAAATAAAATGTGAGGTCAATGATCATTAGTTTCAGAAAGTAGCAAACGTAGTTGATATTTAGTCATATTTTTATGTAAAAGAGGGAAAAAAATGCACAAATTGTGGAGAGGGAAGAACCGCCAGCTCTTTGATAGCTCCACCCCCTTTCCCAACATTCCAAAAACATCTGTGCAATTTTTGAGTGCAGGAGTTTTGCAATTTCACATTTACACCAAGAGAACGTGATCATCCGTCGGCTGTCTGATTGGTTCACTGGCAAACCAATCAGAACCAGAGGACCTCTCCTCAAAACAGCTGTTGTTCAGTTAACCCAGTCAGATCATTTCTGTGTTGGCAGAGCCTGTTTTAATGCATTGTGGCAGAATCATTCTCGAAATTTGCTCCTACAACATTGAGAATAGCAAAGAAAACATACCTACATTCAAATGTAGGAGAAAACTATTTAAAGGCACAATATTTAGTGTTGTAGAAATAATCTACAGAAATGTTAATGAAGCATCTTGTTGAAATAAACAGCCAATATACGATATCATCTCTAAGGTAACAGCCTGGGTGTGTTTATGTCCATTATGGTAGAACATTCAGAGCTCCCATATTGGTCAATATTTCTGGTGTGATGGAACCAATCACAGTGGGCAGGACACAAACCAAACATGCCAAACTTGCTGTCATGAATTTATGGGGCATCCATCATCAACAGATTTCCATGGCTTCAGTCCTGAAACTCTGTAAATGATGAGTCGGGTCATGATCATGCATAAATCATAACGTCTGACCTCAACATTAGCCCTTTTCTGGCCGTACGCCTTTCCATGGAGGCACACTGGCATCCTGGTTAACTATCAGTAGCCCGTATAAAGATACTTTTATTTGAAACAATTTTCAGTGATATGAATCTTTTCTTAACCAATATTTAGTTGTTTTTTTAACTCTCAAAACTCATAATATTACCCACCCCTACTTGGTCTGCCTGCGTAACATTATGGGGTCATTTTTCTCTCGTTTGCATATTGCACTGAAATCAGCAGCAGGGTAGAGGGATTGTAAAAGCTCACTGCCTGCAGCAATCCTCCAAGATTTCTTTTATTTAATTTCACTAAAATGAGCTGAACTAAATAAAGCAGAGCTCATTGGCTTTGTTGCCAAACTGTTACCCATATTCTTGAATCACTGCCAAAAAAGAAGAGACAGAAATGAACTTGAATCATGTATTTCAGTGCAGAAATGAAAATAGACTCACATGGCAGCAGATTAACAAACCCAATACACTCAATTTTGTCATGGTGATAATTTAAGCTTCCTGTTATCTTAGAGGCAGCGTTGTCCTTTCTGTCACTTTTAAATCACATTATGTGGGGTAAATACATGTGAGTCACTCTCTTGTGCGTAACCTCATGCACTCGCGCTTCCTCGTAATTCTCATTCATGCTAATACACTCCTGAAGAATGCTCTGTTGTATGCATGAAGGGAAAAATGATGTAGAAATATCCAAGAAGACCTCAAACGTCTTAAAAAGTTTCCTTTGCCGTTGTGTATCAGTGACCTTAATTCATGTTTCAAATCCACATAATGACTCTGAACTCTGTTTGAACAGTTAGAAGAAGAAAGAAAGCCGTTCTCTTCCCCTTGCCTTTCTTCTGTCTGCTCCTATTCTCTCCACAAGGTACATATAACAAGTGGAACAGCCCACATCATAACATGAAAGTGGGGACTTGACCTGACCGGAATTCACTGTGCCTAAATCATTCTTAATATGAGAGCTGGGCAGCCTTGTTCAGGGGATAATCCTCCGTAGAACAGGAAAGATTTCCTGCTAATCTATATAAGAATGCCCACTCCAGAGAAGGTGAAGGGAAGTGGCTGGGACCAAAGGTTTCTCCTGGAAGCCAACACACATTATTATTATTCTGTGAGGCAATTTAGGGACCTACCACTGGAGAAAAGCAACAAAGTAATGTTCCTTAGATAGATAGATAGATAGATAGATAGATAGATAGATAGATAGATAGATAGATAGATAGATAGATAGATAGATAGATAGATAGATAGATAGATAGATAGATAGAATCATCCCGAGTTTTGGTGATGTGAATGGGTCACGTCTCACTGATGGTTTAGAGTTTCTTTGTAGGTTGTCCATCTGTATCAACTGACACATCAGAGCCCTTTCATGCCTATTTATGCGCTACTGATGCATCTGTAGAAGCAACTTGGGGTTAAGTGTCATCGCCATGTCAAAGCTTTATCTGGGCTCAAACCTGCAACCTTCCAACTGCTGGTACAAGAACAATTTTCAATAAATAACCCAACAAGCTCAGTATCTTCTTCAGTATATGAATGCAACACTATATTCCATCCCTGTTTTCATAATTGTTGGGGTGAGTGCATGCAGCTCAAGGGAGAGGAGGGGCTATGAGATCAGCATTTCTGAAAATGTTGGTATTTCTTGCACTCACCAAAACACAAGGGCAGTGTTTTAAAATTTGTTCATTTGGGACCCATTTACTAAAATGTGTTCTTTTTAGACTCTAGAAATGCTGGATCTGAGTGGCCAAAATGCCCATGCAATAAAAATAAAACTTTCGCAAATACACCTAAACTCAACCGTATGCAGCGCTAACTTCTCATCACACAGATCACAAACAAATCATGTTGATTTGTGCACTGAAAGCAGAGCTGGTTGGTGTTGATGGACAACAGGGCCCAGAGTCTAAAGCCCCAGTCACACATTCCCGTTTCTCATGGCGATTGTGCATGACTGTCATAATCCTGATGAAACGTGCTTTGGTCGTGGTGCATGCGCTACTTGGTCTGGATCACTGTCGTATAGTTGTGGATGAACCGAGGGGAACGTGGAAGGGCCCCGACAGTTTTGAACTGTTCAAAACTGTTGGGGAGAATTGCCACTGTCAGTGTAGCGGGGTGGAAGCCTAATGCAGTCCTAAGGTGAACGGTATTAGCGTGGCATGTACGGAGCTCAGTCGGGCTGATCATGGCT
The DNA here is from genome assembly GCA_036419115.1 of Scarus forsteni. Classification (NCBI taxonomy): domain Eukaryota; kingdom Metazoa; phylum Chordata; class Actinopteri; order Labriformes; family Labridae; genus Scarus; species Scarus forsteni. Next base: position 15,859,223 of record JAZDUH010000098.1, on the reverse strand, counting down.
CAATCCTGAAAGCTTCATGAGGACGTCTGACAAGGATGTATCCGTTTGTGCTCTGACTGTGTCCCGTTCAAGACAATGCAAGCGACGGGGCTCAGTCGGGCTCACGTGACGCGAACTGAGCTCGAGCGGGGCTGACGTCGTGTCAGCGGGATGGAAATTCATGGAATCCTTGTCATATCGCTGTATTAACCTAACTGGAGCGGGATAAACGCCCCCAAAGCGCTGTAGAAGCGCTACTAACGGTGTATTTACAGGGTGTGTCCAGGGGTGAGACAGTCATTTCATCCCATATCATAGCGATCACACCAGCCTTGTCAATCATGTACAGTTGTGCAAAATCGCCATGAGAAACGGGAATGTGTGACTTAGGCATAACTGAAGCAAACGGTGACACAGTAGACATGAATTTAGTGAAAGTGTGAAATTACACATCAACAGGAAAGTCAACAAATTAGATTAGAAAGGACACCTTTCCCACAGGATTGATGTAAACTGGTAATGCACAGTTGGCGCTTTGAGTTGAAAGCTGGAGCTTTAAAGGAGAAGTTCAGCTCCTGCAGCTTTCACATTGTTTATAGAATGAAGCAGAACAATATACTCACCCAGAAGGCTTTCCTGATCCAAACAGTGCTTCGGGAGATATTTAGATCCAAAAACGGGCGGCGGACATCCGTATAATGGTAGAACATAGGGCATACAGTGCCGGTCCGACAGTCACACAACATGTCGTGAGTGACACAGACTGTCGTGGAAGAGTAGCCCGAATGGACCATGATGAAATATTGTTGAAACTAATGAGTTTTTGGACGATTAATGCAGTTTTAGGACCAGCACTGTATGCCCTATGTTCTACCATTATACGGATGTCCGCCGCTCGTTTTTGGATCTAAATATCTCCCGAGACACTGTTTGGATCAGGAAAGCCTTCTGGGTGAGTATAATGTTCTGCTTCATATAAACAATGTGAAAGCTGCAGGAACCGAACTTTTCCTTTAAGTGCAGAGACTGGTGGTCAATGACATTCAGTGGAATAGCTAACCTAATGTTACTGGCAGTGGCGTAGCTGGGATGTATTCCACATGGGTTTTCATATGTGTCAAAGGGGCCCGCATGTTTGGCATGCCGCATTGCACACAAGAATAGAGGACAGAAAAAAAGTAAAATTAAAAAAATGTAAAATACTGAATACAACCTCTCATTACTGTCACTATTTGAGATGTGTTTTTCTTTTTTACATTCTTGCAAATGTATCAACATCCTTGTCCAAGTTAGTCTTCCCAGACATCTCTCTCTCAATGAAAAGTAATGCCAGGCTTGAGAGGCGAGACTCGCTCATTTTTGAGTGCAGATAAGTCTTGATCAGTTTAAGGTGACTGAAAGTGCGCTCTGCCTGTGCACCTAATGCTGCCTCACTTTCATGCTCTCCCTCAATATATCCTTAATAATAAATGTTATAATAAAGCCTATGGATTTCATTTTTATTGACGAAGAAAATTAATGATTTATAATGTATGGCTTTTCTATCTGGCTTTTCTATATTTTGATTATTTTATGGATGTATTTAGTGGATATTTTAGCCAGAGAAAATTCTGTCCACACCACAGAATTATCTCTGTTCATACAGAATGGCAAAGCTGTAAACGATCACCTCTGAGGCCTGAAATGTCATGCAGGCGGTGGTGGAGTTCAGAAAAATTTAAAATAGCACAGAAGAGCATTATAAGCAAGCACAGTCAAATGGTCCAGAAGAAGCAAGTGCAGATTTGAAACTAAATAAAAATAATAAAAAATAATAATCACGAGTTAACAAATGTATGGGAAACACTCATAAGTGCAAGTATAGCCCGTTACATGTGGACAATTATTGTTTACAACCACTTTTTATCGGTTTAAAAATAGCCGTTAATCTCCATTTATATGGTTGAAATTGCTGCGTTTGTGTGGTTGAGATGATGTAGCACCATGTCGCTGCAGTGGACAGTGCATGTTTACCTGCATGTCTACCTGCTGTAGCCGTGCTCGGTCCCGCATCGTCACAGGCCTGGGCCACCACCCGGATGTTTCCCGCCCCAGTGAAGACCCCACTGTGGCGGAAAAGATCCGGAAGTTTGGCGCATTTGGCTGCATCTTCTCTTAAATTTTTTTTTTCGAGCCATACGTTTTTCCGCTCCACTAGCGGCTTTTGCTGGCGGCATCTGTCTTTTCTTCATCTTTTTTCATCTCTCGTTTTCGGTCTGACTCAGTACGCGGCTGAGCCAATCACATTTCAATGGGCCAATGGATCAGCTCAAATCAGCAGGGGTATCCCCCCCCTTAATATGCAACAAATGGTGCGTTCCAGTTGTAGTCGGAGGTCGGAATTTCCCACTTCCGAGTAGGAAATTTCATCTGGAACGCCCCCGAGGTCGGAATATCCTACTAGGAACTCGGGGGAACCTCGCCACCCCCGAGTTGACAATCGAAGATGGCAGCCCCCAGTGTGAACAGTTATTTAGCTCCTGTAATTATCAATTTATTTGCACTTCTGACTAGTGTGTGTTGCTCTAAATCAGCTGTATACGTAGTAGTGTTAGACTTATATTTACAAAAATGCTGCCATAGTGACAATCACATTCTTCATGTGATATTTGTGAACAACTACACAGGGCGTGCTAACAACAGCTAACAATAGCCTGGTCGATCGGCTCGTTTTTTTCCGACTTCAACTGGAACGCCGATAAGTCGGAGATGACGTCACTCCCATTTCCCAGCTCCCAGTTCCGAGGTAAATGGAACGCAGCAATAGCTGCAGCGGAGGCTCTGCAGCCACAGCTCTGGCTGTGCAGCGGAGGCCGTTTCACGGCGCTATGAGAAATAGAGCCTTATTTAGCGGTGCTTTTGTGTTAAAGTAACGCACTGAAAATTCTCTAAATAAAGCGTGAATGCAGACCGATATCAGATTTTTTCGGTGGGTGTCCGTTTATTTGTGTTTTTGGTCAAGTAAAATATGGCCCCGTCTGACTGCAGCGGAATCAGCAGACGAGCAGAACCGAAGCAGGAAGAGGGTGCTTGGTCCTAGCGCCCTGGGTTTCTGTTACACAGAAAGACTGCTGTAGAGGTAATTTCTGCCCTAAACTTTGTGATAGGACCCAACTTGTTCAATCCCGGAATATCACTTTAAGGGACATATAGCATGCTTGTAAGTGTAGTTACGGATAAAGGGGTATTTCTGACTAAATTGACGGGTTGCCCATTGAGGTTGTGAAGGTAGAATGCTTACACTGTAAATGTGATTCATGCTGCCTGTTTGTTTAACTAAAAACAATAAATAATGGTGCTCTCACTCATAACAAGCTTGGTTTGTACCAAACAAACTCCAGTTCGCTATTTTGGAAAGTGATCATAGCAACAAAGCATTCGCTGACAATATCAAGCACCGATAACCGGTGGACTTCCATTAATCCCTGTTGAATGTAGTTACTCTCCCCTACGGTCAATATGCAAGTGCTGTCCAGTGCTCCCTAAATGAGGTTTGATCTTATTTTGTGCTACAGTATTCTTCCTAACTTGAGCAAAACAATGTTATTACTCTGAGATGGTTGTGCATTTCCAGGTCATAGTGCACCAATAGGCCAGATGGCAGGAACAAGGACCACAGCCAGTGGCAGGAGGCTAGATTACACAGCACATGACAGGCTTTGGCAGACCAAATGAGTGAAAATGGAACAATGATGCAAATTTAGCTCAAACCAGACCAAGTACGCTGAACTTGAAACTGACCTAAAGTGACCTGAAAGTACCTTATTGTGTTGTAGTAAAGTAACCCCCAACAAACGCCACCACCCTACCGAAGAGTTTTATCATGCTGAGGGAACACTGGTTGACCATAGAGATTTTTCAGTAACTCAGTTCAAATGAGCTGAGTCACTGACGTGTATAAACACTAGAGCGCGTGTGTTTGATTCCATGTGTGGATATATGTTTATGTGGAAGGAAAGTTTTGGCAAGACGAGGGATGGGCACAGCTTTAATTAGTGATGTTCTGGAGGCTTGAACAGTGGAATCGTTGTGGAAAACTCCGACAGCTGTGGTGGCTGTTCACTCCAGCCGTGCACCCAGTCCAGCTATCCTTCTCTCTCTCTTTCTCCACCTCCTCTCCCGTGCTAGTTCAGGTGTCTGGGGCAGCTACGGAAGAGCTGGGTGGCACCCACCCAGACAGGCTGGGCTGGCATTGTCCACTCTGTTGAGGAATGTATGAGAGGGTTTGCTGGCAGGGCTGGCAGCTTGGCAGGTTGTCCTGCTGGGGAATCACTCAGCGATCGTCGACTGCAGCCAAATCCCTGTCAGTGGCCGGTGAGCTCACGAGGGCTGGAGTCGGGGAACACAGACGCAGACACACAGACGGACTGTAGTCATGCTGTGTAATACCTTCCCATTCACTATGCCGAGCCGCCGCCACCGCACCCTGCCTATGGGGACACTCACTAAATTTTCAGTAGAAATGAGAAATGAAAACAGTTTGTTCCACTCAAAACTTCAATGGGTGGAAATTGTTTTATGGCTGTACAGCGTACATTTTTGGTTCAGAAGCTTGATTAATTGTCCAACTTTGCTGTTCTGACAGAGCTGGGCAGGAGCATATAACAACATGTTGTCCACACTGTTTAGACACAAACATTTTTCATATCTCTCTGTCTTTGGACAAGTCAAACCAACAATGTGTTGCTCAAGAAGCTTTTTCATCTCCTTGATCCCTTTTTTCTCAACCCAGGCCAAACCGAACCTCAATTTCCACTTAAACTAAACTTGAGGAGGAACCGACAAACCCAAAACCTCACCTCAACCTGACCGCATGCCAGTCGCTGCTGGCTCTGTCCATCCATTGCTGAAATGTTCTGAACCATTGGTGGAGATATTGTTTTACTCCAGAATTTATTCTGTCTATTTTGGCAGCATAGAGATCAACACTGGCCTCCACGTTAGCTCCAGGAATCACAGGCAGTCTGTTTAAGTTTGAAAAAGGCTTTAAAAAAAAGAATTAAGTATATTTTGACAGAAAAGTTTGAATGATTTGACATGGAATTTTTCTTGAAGTCTGAGAGACTCTAATTTTCCATCCAAATGTAGCCATGTTTTACTGTGAACAAGGAGCTGCCAACAGACTTTCAAAGGCTCCTTTGACTCAACTTCTCTGTGGGTGGGAACAATCTGCAGTGCGACGGTGACATCTTGTGGAAAAACAGAGATGTGCAAACCAAACAGAATAGTCAGGAGTGTTATGGGCATTAAAGAGGTCAACACATTAAAAAGAGCTTTTAGGATTCAGAGGGGGAAACAGGCTACACAGCTGTGGAGAGTTTTTTTACAATTGTGTTTTTGGGCTTTAAACACAAAAACCTCAGCTAAAACGATTAATAAGAGAGAAAAAAACATATCTGTATCATCAATGTTATTACCAGTGGACATGGAGTGAAGGTCAAGGTTTTTCAGTACTTGAGTACAATAAAAAATATTTAACACTAAATAAAAGAAGGTAAGTGTTGATTTAATATAGCATGGCAGCATTTTTTAAATGCACTATAGATATATTTACAGTTCATGCGTATGCACTTACAATAGCACAGGAGAGGAGATGAATAATAACTGGACTGGTTGTATGGAGTGAGAGCTGCGTCAAATAGCCAGCAAACAGCTGTCAGAGTTTTAAACAACAACTCCAGTGTTCAAGCCTCTTGTTGCACTTTTAAAACATACAATTGTATTTAAAACGTTCTTGAAGGACAGAAACAAATAAAACAATCAAACAGATGTTTGATTGTTTTTCATTGTTTCACTATCGTGTTGTCTTTAATGGTTTTAGTTTTTATCTTGTTTGCCACTTTGTAGCTAGTTTAGACTAAATTTGTTGTTACTGCCCACTTTCTCATTTGAAACAATTTAAAATAACTTTTACTAGTACTCAGATTTATCAATATGATGTTTTTTGATATGTTGACGTGATGAAAGAATAAAGAAGAATACAGAAGTAAAGAAAACTTGAATTCTTTATTAATCTGTTCAAATAATTATGGATGTCACTGGCAGATGACCTTAGTAATGTCATCTAATATAAGCTAAGGACATCAACAAAATGTTTTTATTACAATTTATGAAATATTCCTACATAACCAAATACTGTTGGTATGAAAATGTTTTATCTTTGAGTGAAGGTAAGTTTTCTTTTTAATTTTCAATATTAAAGTAAAAAAAAAAGAATTACAGAATTGGCTCTGTCAGCGTAAAATTTGCCTGACTAGGGTGCCTGTCAATGGCTGCTTGATAAGAGGCTCTCTGATTCTGATTGGTTTGTGTCCCAAGAGTCAGCAAAGGGGTTAATGGGGGACAATTTTTAGGATATTTTAAAAAGACTGGTAATTTATAACATCAGTGCCAACAGATGTACATAATATTTATGAGTGAAAGCTTCTTGTTTGTTTGTTGAAAAGCACATTGTTTGTTTGATCACTCCTATCATTTTCCCCAAACTGTAACATGCTGTCCGACGCTGATTAATTTTCAAGTTGTGTATGTGGATTGCACGAACTTATTTCAAAATACATAAAAAAAGTCTTATCTGAATCCCCAAAAAGCAAAATCCCACCCCAAACAAGGCTTCATTAGTTTAAGATTCCCAATGTACTAAATGAAACTACAATACCCAAAACCAGTGAAGTTGGCACGTTGTGTAAATCGTAAATAAAAACAGAATACAGTGATTTACAAATCCTTTTCAACTTATATTCAATTGAATACACTGCAAAGACAAGATATTTAACGTTCAAACTGAGAAACTTTATTTTCTTTTGCAAATAATCATCAACTTAGAATTTAATGGCAGCAACACATTGCAAAAAAGTTGGCACAGGGGCATTTTTACCACTGTGTTACATCGCCTTTCCTTTTAACAACACTCAGTAAACGTTTGGGAACTGAGGAGACCAATTTTTGAAGCTTTTCAGGTGGAATTCTTTCCCATTCTTGCTTGATGTACAGATTAAGTTGTTCAACAGTCTGGGTCTCCATTGTTGTATTTTACGCTTCATAATGCACCACACATTTTCAATGGGGGACAGGTCTGGACTACAGGCAGGCCAGTCTAGTACCTGCACTCTTTTACTACGAAGGCACGCTGTTGTAACACGTGCAGAATGTGGCTTGGCATCCAAAACCTGTATGTACCTTTCAGCATTAATGGTGCCTTCACAGATGTGTAAGTTACCCATGCCTTGGGCACTAATACACCCCCATACCATCACAGATGCTGGCTTTTGAACTTTGCTCCTATAACAGTCCGGATGGTTCTTGTCCTCTTTGGTCCGGAGGACATGACGACCACAATTTCCAAAAACAATTTGAAATGTGGACTCGTCAGACCACAGAACACTTTTCCACTTTGCATCAGTCCATCTTAGATGAGCTCGGGCCCAGCGAAGCCGGCGGTGTTTCTGGGTGTTGTTGATAAATGGCTTTGGCTTTGCATAGTAGAGTTTTAACTTGCACTTACAGATGTAGCGATGAACTGTAGTTACTGACAGTGGTTTTCTGAAGTGTTCCTGAGCCCATGTGGTGATATCCTTTACACAGTGATGCCGGTTTTTGATGCAGTACCGCCTGAGGGATCAAAGGTCACCGGCAGTCAGTGCTGGTTTTCGGCCTTGCCGCTTACGTGCAGTAAATTCTCCAGATTCTCTGAACCTTTTGATGATATTACGGACCGTAGATGATGAAATCCCTAAATTCCTTGCAATAGCTGGTTGAGAAATGTTGTTCTTAAACTGTTGGACAATTTGCTCACGCATTTGTTCACAAAGTGGTGACCCTCGCCCCATCCTTGTTTGTGAATGACTGAGCATTTCAAGGAAGCTGCTTTTATACCCAATCATGGACTCACCTGTTCCCAATTAGCCTGTTCACCTGTGGGATGTTCCAAATAAGTGTTTGATGAGCATCCCTCAACTTTCTCAGTCTTTTTTGCCACTTGTGCCAGCTTTTTTGAAACATGTTGCAGGCATCAAATTCCACATGAGCTAATATTTGCAAAAACTAAAGTTTACCAGTTCGAACGTTAAGTATCTTGTCTTTGCTGTGTATTCAATTGAATATAAGTCGAAAGGGATTTGTAAATCATTGTATTCTGTTTTTATTTACAATTTACACAACGTGCCAACTTCACTGGTTTTGGGTATTGTATAAGCTTTGGGTCAAGGACAGTAAAGTTGGCAGGAAACAAATGAGCTGAGTATACAGAAGCATCATATAAGCCTGATGCCGATGTGGAGTGCCAAACTGGGAATATCTAACTATTGTGTAGTAGTGTTGTTTCATCAAAGCTGAGCACAGCTAAAGATAAAATAATAAAATTTCTATAGAACTGCATCTTTACTTGGTAATATTTCACAATTTTTTATGTCTCTGTGTTTAATTTATAGAATGTTTTTTGTATTTGTCATCTGTCACACACACACACACACACATATATATAGATAGATAGATAGATAGATAGATAGATAGATAGATAGATAGATAGATAGATAGATAGATAGATAGATAGATAGATAGATAGATAGATAGATAGATAGATAGATTTGGGTATAGCTCTCGTACTTCAAACTTGAAGAGGACCCTTGGTCAAACACGGTGATTAAAATAACTTTTTTCACTGAGTCAGTCTGCAGCTATGTACCTCTCTTTCTGTAGCTGAGAGGAACTTTCTAGAAAGAAAAATGCTATATTTATTTGCACAACGTAACATTCCTTACAAATAAAGTAACAAAGTGCTTCATAAGTAAAACTAAGGTAGATGCTACAACCTTTTGAAATTTTCAAAAGTTTAGTTAATTTGAAAACAGATGAAAATCTATTCCTCCGTCATTTTTCACACAAACCAAAAAAAGATCAATTGCCCCTGCCCCCAAGCCAAAATAAAAATTAATACAGGCAACCTTTTATTTCAAAAGTAAGCAGATGTTCAGAGGCAACTTTTCAATATATTCTTATAATTTATTTTAAGAGCAATACGGAATAGAAGTAAAATATCACAACATAGAAGAATGAACTGAGTGACTGATTACTAAAGGTATACATCTTTGCTATACAAGGTTGCCAAAACTTTGTTCTCTTAAGCTACATTAATCACAAAACAAGAAAACCTTTTTCAAAGTAAGTAAATATTTCACTGTTACTTTTTAACATTCAGCATATTTGTCAAATAAATTTGTTTTGTGAATATATACAGCATTGTCATAATTCCTTATTGTCAAACTGTTACATTCATATTTCATTGGCATTGACCCCTTTGAGCCAGCAGATGGTGCTGAGTATTCACTTACCATTCACCAGCACTGTATCATGATCTGACCATATATTGTTAAGAGTTGTTAAAGCCTTTTTTCAAAATATTCTTCTGAATTCTTTATTAGATAATTTAAAAAATCGTTTTAATGTTGCTGTACATTCTTAAACGCAATATGTATAAGACAATAATATTTTATTATAAGTTCACATCTGCCTTATTTTGGTCATGGTTATTTCAGTTTTGTTGTTGTTTCTTTTTATCCTCTTTAGGTTACTCAAAGCATCACTTTTGAATTTACTCATAGTATTAAAAAAGAAAGCATTATTTCTATTATTTTCAGCAGTTTCATATATCAAATTAAGTACATGTAGGGTATTGACATTAAAAGACAATAAACATTCCGACAAAAACTCTAATGAAAATGTAAATGCTATTTTTTAAAGATTTTACTGGGTCATTTGTGGCCTTTATTGTTAGTGAAGGAACAACAGATAGAGAGGGTTTGAGGGATTTGGAGAAGACATGCGGGAAATGGGCCTAAGGTGGGAATTAAAACCCACATCATTCAAGTGCCTTCATTTGTTGTACTTACAAGGTTGCAATACCTTACTCTGCCAAACAAGTCAACTAAAACTGAAAGAAATCATTTTTGAGATTTGGTCAGTTGAAACTAAACTACTTCTTTGGAGGGCAAAAATAACTAAAATTAGGCTAAAGTATCACTCATTTTGTTTCGAGACTTGATCCGATGTCATGATCGAAGATAACTGTGCATATCAGTGTAACTGTTATTCAGCCATCAAAACATTAATATAAAATATAAAATAATAAAACCACTTTTCTCTTTTATAAAATCATTGGCATTGTTGTTGTACCTATTGGCATCCTTGAATCCTGACTAACGACAAAAAAAAGCCTCAGGGCTCCAAAGATTAGGTCAGATGAAGGCAGATCCACTTCATTGGCTCTACAGGAGGGTTGTTCCTGAGTTCAAGAGGATCAATAAGTACCCCCTACCAAGGGCTGCGCTCCTCCTCAGAGGATGAGGGGGTTTAGGGGATGGAGAGGGGAGATGGCTGTAAACATATGAAGGTGAAAGTTGAAAATGACACCCCACACCAACATGAACACAGCCTCCATACATTCTTACTCAGGACATAATTGAACTCTAGCTGAGATGGAGGATTGCCTGATGTAGTTAACTTTAAATGTCTGACCCCATAAAACACAGCAGCTCTCTTTATGCTGCTGTTAAGCACACACAAACTCATCTGTCCTGGTCACATGACCGCTGGAGCTGCAGGGATCAGTTATAGACTAGTGACATCATTCCAGTGTCTGGGATCTGTTTCTTTCCCCAAGTGCATTTAGGTGGGTATTCCCAAGTCGCCCATGTGCTTCAATTATACTGCTCGGTGGTCCAGAGGAAGAGTCATCTCAAAGATCAGTCATAGTACAATTAAAGCATTTGTTGCTACAGTTGAAAAGAAGGGCATGTAGGTCATTGCTTTGTTAAAAAAAAAAAAAAAAAAAAAAACATGAGGGCATCCTTTACTAATCCTAACGTGTTCCTTTTTGTTTTAAACCTAAAGACTTGTTATTTCCCATTAAAAAAACAGAAAATATAATTTCTGCTGGTGTCCTATTTGAAAAGGTTAAAGCTCATCTGTTTAAATGTTAAGAACCTTTATCTTTCTACAGTAACGATGTTGGTGGGCACCTCAAGCTCAGCTGTTAGGACTGTCATGTTGTTGTACAAGCAATACAAATGCAGCTTGACATTTATTACATTTGACTGGAGCCACGCAAAGATCTACTTAGCTGATTTTTAGTCAGCCCTCAAGATGACCAGGCCTTTGCCACTGATTCAACATGCTTGTGTTATTGTAAATGATAACTGGTAAGGGCTCATTTAACCACACACTCTAAAGCTAAATCTGGGTTGCCTTACATAAAGCTCCTTAGCCTATAAGTAAAGAAAATGTTAGCGGTTGTTACTGTGTTTAAAACATCCTGATCTGTTCCCCTGGGTAGATTGAACAACTACAGTTCTAGTTTTGTCTGCATGTGTTTTCTTTTTTATGGTTTTACATTTCAAAGAGTCACATCATAGACTGCCTTATTTTCTTGATCTTTTTTCTTTGCATAAAACTTTAGAAACTGCCTGTATTGTTATGTTGTATAAAATGTTTTAAATTATTGATGCCCTTGTCAGTCATTTTGTCAGTTTAGTTTAAATTGCTAATAAATAAAGTTTATTATTAGATTTGTATTATCACTTTTTGAAATTTAACCAAAAATGTATTTTGTATGAAGAAACAACCTGTATGTCATCACAAACTTCATGAATGTCTGGATTTTATATCTTCACAGTGATAAAAAGATTGAACAAAATCACCAAAAAAACTTACTGAATTAGAGGTTTGTTTTTATTATTGTTATTATCATTATTGCTGAAGTTACTACACAATAAAAAAAAAATTTTTCTTTTCTTTTTTTTGGGGGGCGGGGGGACTTGTAAAGAAAGCGTATGTGTAAAAGTTGACAACTCGGAAAAATAGTACATATAAACATACAATATACTTCACCATAAAAATATTCTCCCATTTACGAATCATTACTTCCAACCACAAGAAGAATAACCAATACCAGACATTATGATAGGATAACAAATATCAATATCAATTCATCAATAATTTCATAAATTAATGTAATAAATTCACACAAAGTATAAGGTAAGTGTGAGGTTTTTCAGATGTGTTGACCCCTAGCTGACCCTGATAAATTGTGTTTCATCTGAACAAAGATTCAGTCAATAACTGTGGTTGAAGCAGCAGCAGTATGAGATGGTGATGTCAGTTTTTTTTATCTGTACAATTATTTCACAGACTTGGACGTATTCACTTTTTATAAGCAGAAAAAGAATATACCTGTGATCATACCATTATACTCTTAGATATGCGGGTAGAAAGTTACTCTAAGGTGGCACCTGTGTGGTTGTTTATAAAAAAAAAAATATGAAGAAACTGTATTTTAAACTTTTCAAAGTTTGGGTCACTATTGGAAAATTCAAAAAAATTTCGGACATGAAAATGTGTTGTGTAGGGGGGTTTACCTTTGTTGAAAATTATTCGGGGCCTTGCACATCACTTTCGTAACAACAGGGACACTTCCGGTACGCACGAGAATGAAGTCTGTCGTGTGGCCTCCTGGGTAATGTATGCTGCAGTTATTTAGGCAGCAGGTAGACCTGTAGGTGCCAGCAGACGAAAACGGGGCAGCTTGTCCTCATCATTTGACGACCCGAGCAGAGTTCCGTTGGAGCTACGAAGGTAACCCAGTCCAAGACAACCTGAGGTCAATAATCATTCATTAAGAATCAAGAGAGTTCATTCACCATTTAGAAAAGAGAAAAGTTTGATAACATTTCACTATAACATCAATATATCCAACGCAATCACCGGCCAAAGCAGAAATAACCGAGAGGAGAGCATTTCTCTACACACTGAGCGTCCATATTTTGCTTCAAGCTTCTGTCCTGATGATTGTGTCCAAAGTGACTCCCCTCAGACAATATCTTGGTGGATGGTATTTTAGAAATGCTATCTAACTTTACACAAACTTTACCGTGTATCCCGTGGTTTATGAAGACTTCCGGTTCTTGGCCCTTTTCAGGTCATCGCAGGTTGTCATTGCTGATTTCGTACCTTTTTACAGGGCTGAGATGATGTTGGTCAGATATTTATAATATTTATTTATTTAATAATTATTTAAGATACATCACTTCACAAGATTGTACCTGTCTTTGTGACTTCATTATCCTTGTGAGAAGCATTCCTCCTTCTCCTCTTTTCCCCACTTGGATCGTTTTCTACTTAAGGAACAACCAAATTTATGCATAAGTTTGTATGGTTTATTTCTTAAATAAATGTCTTCTTTTGCAATTGCTTTCTTTCTGAAGTTAAGTGGGAAATTCCTGCAAGAAATCCTTAAAAAAGAACTAGCACACGTGTAGTTCATGCCGTAACAGGACAAGACAAGTAAATGCATCAGATTCACCCTCCACACATATGATTACTACTACTATTAGAACCCTGTGGTCTAATTGCTTTGAACTCCAATAGACTGTAAGAAGTGAATTAATTTGCAAAGCTAGGTATTCTGTCTGTAAACACTGATGACATGTCTTCTTTGTCTGTGCATTAATTGGAATCTGTCGAGGTAAATAATTACAAAATCTTTATAAAGAAACTTTGTTTCATATCACAGAATCTGCTGTTGTATAAGGTAAGTTTGAAACAATATTTTTTTAAAATAACTTTTTGGATGTAGATGAGAAAAAAACACTTCTTTGACTAAATGTGAAATTTGAAAAAAGAGGTTAATTTAGTTTTCTCTTTTTTGTTTGGAAATGCACATTGTCATTGAATATGTTTAAGACTATTATTTTATTATCATCAGTCCTCAACCTGCTGTTCTAATAGTTTTTTTAGACCAATATCAAAAAAGTTAGTGGATAAGTATGAATATGGTGCTGGCCCTTCGTAAATATAGACTTAACACCCATAAAATACTGTTGAAAAATAGTTAAGCGTCCTTACTGCATTCATGTCTAACAGTTTTTTTTTCACTATACAGTATGCACTGCAGAACACAAAATACCTCCATGTGAATGTTTCCATTATCCTCTGTATGACTAAAAGAAATGATGGCAAGAATATTTATATTTGAAAAAATCAAAATTACTCATCAAATATGCTGAGTTTGAAAAATGACAATGAAATATTAACTGGATTTAGACAAAATTAAATTGGTTTGTGCTTAATAAGAGAATCACATATGTGCACTTCCTGGTAACTCTGTGTAGTGAAGCTGTGTGTCTTTTGTTTTATTGTTCTTTACTCAGTGTGTGCACTTTTCTTAGAGGCTTTGAAAGGAAAAATGTTTGTGTACACTTAAATTGGTTATTTTAATGGTGCCCCCAATATCACTATCCTCTGTGTCAAACCCAGTAAAACATATTTACTCCAATAGCTGTAGACTGGATAAAGAATTGAATTCTGCATATACAGCAGTTCCTTTGTCTGTGTAACATTTGACCTCACATGTCCTTGTGGTTTACCCACTACCATAATCATTTTTGCTGCAAACAATCAGTCATCAGCTTTGTTTGAGGAGTGGTCTATTTTTGCCCTGCAGATCTGTCTTTGGAGGCCAAACCAGGAAAGAGGTGATGTCATGATGGCTATCACTTACAATGCTCCAGCCCACTCCAGATGTACAGACCCCCCCTCGCTCTCCTGAGGTATGACCTCAGCCCCGACGAACAGAGAGAACATCTGCTGAATGATCTGCTGAGCCGGATGCAGGTTTGATCTGACACAGTATAGGAGGGTCTCATTTGTGTGTTGATAATATATATGAAGAATTGAAGTCAGGAAGCAAAGATAATGCACATTATAGCACAGTCGTTTGATTCTTATATTCCCTAAATGATTTGGAGACCAAATATGCACTTTATGTGATCATTTTTTCAACACAAACCCCCTCCCATGTAGTCCCACAAGGGAATTTTCACTCGCAGCTTGAAAACTCTGCATACCAGTCAATGTGATCAATGCCAACAAAGAGAAAAATAAAGAGATGGAGGGAGGGGCTGAATGACCATCCTCAGGGTAGCAATGTGTCTGACTGATCTTCACCGGATAGCCAACACAGACATTCACACCTAGACATCACCTACTGTCTCAAGTGATCACCTGAGCATCATTCCCCTCATTTGCAAATGAACACACAAGAGCTCCATTCTCATCTAATGCCCTGTAGAAACCTGAGATAATGAGGATGTCCCACACAAAATATCAGTGTAAATTAAGCTTTATGTCCCGTTTAACATGATTAAAAATGGTGAAAAAGGCTGTATTTACCAAAAGTGCAGTTTCCTAATAAATATACATCAATATATTCTCACAGGTGATCTCCAGGTGGCACTGTTTCACCCATTTACAAACTGCATCAAAGGGCCATAATATCAACCCTCTTTAAATTTCATTTTTTTTAATTAAAGCTTTTCAGATATACTGATTAGTGTTGACACCATTAATCCCATATGCACTTCCTAATGTTAAGTGTTTTACAAATATATGAGAGCACCTGTGAAAAAGGAAGAAAACATATATCTTTTACCAATTTTTCAACAACTTGTTTATAACTGAAAATGTAATTGTTTGTGGGACATATATTTTGAACAGGAATGTTGCACAGCTTTCAACCTGAAACTTTTTTTTCTGTTCGGGAATGCAAGAAAAAAAGCTATAATTTGACATCTTAGTCAAGAAGGGTGCAGTGCTTTATTGTTTTCTTGAGCTTTTTTGTTAAAAAAGTAAACGTGAAAATGTATTGATAAGAATGATAACTATATTTTGTGATTACAACATCAATTTGGTCACAACCTACACACAGGTTTATTAACCATTACAGAAACATAAAGCTTCATTTTGGTAATTATCAGTGGTTTAAATTTAGGGCAGCTATGGCATGAACCTTACATCAGGCGGGTGTTTAATGAATTTGTAAAGCATTGTATTTGCATGATTTCTGTGTTTTGATGCTTTGAGAGGCAGGCACCGCCATGTCACAAATTAAGCAAGTTATTTTGGTTTGCTCACAGTCTGGCTGTCTTACCAGTGCTCTTGAACTTGTCACCACCACCTCCTCATTGAGAAATATTTCCCATATTCACCTAAACTGTTCTTCAAACTAGTTAAATGTATAAAACAAACAATGTTGCAATGCGGCCCTTTGAAAACAAAATGATGATCAGAGATCCATAGAAAACATGAATGCATTATTTTGATTTAAATGAAAAGTTGTACTCTTTAAGCAGTTTCACCTCTTGCTCCTCACTTAAATCAAAGTGAGAGCTGTATTGTGAGAAGGGTATAGCATACACTGTACAGAAACATAAATGTTTGCTTCATTTACTGACAACAAAAACACAACCAAACGTGCAACTCGGTAACGGTTTTCTGTGCTCTTATTTTTATGATTATTGGGAGCTAAAATAATTATTGGAATTAAAACTTGATTAAATGTTTTGTACTTTTTCCAGCTTAGCCCTTTGTTTTACCCATTTTTGACTACCATATACTCATTTCATATTGAAGATCAACAGGCTGCCTCCACGGTTTCAATCCTGGCCCCAGAATATTATCATGCAGGTAATATGAGGAAGAAATATCTGTCATGCTTTTAAGTGTATCTTATTTTTTTCATTTCATTCAAAAAATATGAACTCAGCCCCCAAAACAAGTTAGATTAAAACAGTTTGGTCAATTTAGATTTTTTCATCTGACAGACATTTTTAGTCACAATTTAACCTTGGAATGAGTTTATTGAGAGTCAAATCCAGTGATGGAAAAAATAACAGTCCCACAAGAAAAAACCCAAATACCTGAATTGCTCTGTGCCCATAGCAACAGCATGGGTGATATGGACTGACCCTCTCTAAAGGATAAGAAATACATCAAAAATTTTAAGTATTAACCTAATAATGTGTTTGTGAAACCAAGGTATTAATATAATTTGTTTAATAACCTGCCCTTACACCTGTCAGCCACTAACTTGGCTCTTGTACAAATGTTGTTGACCTCTGCATTAGATTAGGTGATTTCTGTACGGCCACCCCCCTCTAAGATAAGCTAAATACACGTTATCTTTATCATTCTTAGTCAAAAAATGTTTAGTCTCTCTTGCTTTGTGAAGGAAGAATGAGCATAAAAAGTTGTTTTTTAAAAGTGTGTAATAACTTACCTAGCAGGTCTTAACAGGTCTTTTGCCCAGCAGCTGAACTCAAAGGGATCTTCAAAGGTGTAGCACGTCAGACAGAAATTCATTAATCAAAAGGGAAATGCTCAAAAGTGGACACCAATCCTTTCCAGGTTTTCCCCTTGGCAAGTTAGAGTCACAAAATTGACTTTGCTGCAAAGTCTTTGCAGAATGAAAGGTAATTCATATACACTGTATGAAAGATCCCAAACTATTAAATATTCAACAACTAAGGGGCTGGGTTAAGCTCCTCATTGGGAGGCCCTAACCTTTGCTTATGAAACAATAATTATATTTCAGCTACTTGGTGTGTTCAACGTCTATTTGCATTTTTATGTGGAAGGAGTCATGACTCAGCCTAACTTAGTATAAATGTCAGCTTCTTTATGTACTCTTAATTCCTCAAAATAATTCATGCTCTTAAGTCTCCTAAAAGTGGACTACCATGAAAGCAGCAGCATGTCATTTAACTTTTAAGTATCCTGACAGTTCTAGGGAACTAATAGGGTTTCATCGCACTTTTAAGACGTTTACCAGGATTCCCCAAAAAGGTAAAAATACAAGCTTTTGTCATACAACATTACAGCACGAATAAACCACCAATTAAAAAGACAAGTTGTTAAAAGGTGCTGAAAGAATTAAAGCTATATTGAGCTTTCAGTTTTGTTGGATCGATGGATTTGATATTGCTATACTCATCATTTAACAGACTAAACAGAGACATGTGAAAATCTCTCTTTTTAGTACATTTGCCCATATTTTAATTTCATCGCATTTTGGTGTCTGGAATGTCTACGGACCCACAAAACATGACATAAGCCAACCCAGTTCCTTGTTTCTGGCCCACCCATGTCTGAAGACAAGAAACCATCCCCTGCACCATTGTACCACCACCCACAGCCTGAATCACTGATACAAGGCATCACCGATCAATGCTCGCAAGTTGTTTGCACCAAAGTCACACCCTATGATGATTTAAGATTCTGTAGGTTGTGTGATTAGAAATGGTCTCCACCTTGGTTGTAACTTTTTTTGGCCGGCGTATGTTTGTCTGTTTGTTAGTAAGATTATGCATAAACGACTGGACAGATTTTGCTGACATTTTCAGATGTTGGTAATGGCCCAGCTTAAAAATGATTAGATTTTGATAGTGATCCAGATAACCGCCATTAGCGAATGATCACTTTTGCTCAGTAACTGCCTCATAATGACATCAACATGATTCTGAGTGCTAGGTGTGGGTTTTCAGAGTCATTTTGTCATGTTATGATGATAATTTTATCATGGAACTGCAGTATGTGAGCAACCTTGGTAGAGGTTTACCCAGACAAAAAAATGAAATATAAAAACTGAAAATATAAAGAAAAATGTAAACACCTGACATTTAAAGTATAAAATATGAAATACGAAGTGCACACATGAGCCCACGGGTTGTTACCATGTGATTGAGGGATTAGTGAGTTTAACAAACAAGCACTTCAGCGGATGTGCCAAATAAAGTGGCTGTAGGGACAAAGACATAGTGTAAGTATTTTGATATCCTCATTTATCCAGAAGAACAGGAGGCATCACATATTAAAGGCTTCGTCCTTTACAGCTTGCAAACATGGCCAAAATAACAAAACACAACTGTTCCTTCTTCTCAGCTATGACTTAATCTACAATCCTTTCCTTTTTTGTCATATGTTGCAAAACAGAATGCACAAAAGAACAGCCAGCTCATAGTATGAGCAGTCTTCTCTTAAGATTTGTCTTGTGTAGTTTTGTCTCTGTGGTCTCCTGCAGGTGTGTGGTCTCATGGTCTGGTCCAGTGAGTGCATTTGGAGCATTATGATGTAAAAAAAAATGATTTGAACTAGGGCTGAACAATTAATTGCAAATTAGATTAAAATGCAATATTGCTTGTTGCAATTTTCAAACCCAGACAGTGCAATATTTTTAACCTAAAATGTGTTGAACATTTTGGCATTGTGATGTAGTTTCTTGCAATTTCATGCCTATTTTAACCTTTTTTTAACCCAGTTTTTACAAATTTATGCCCACCTTGCTCCCATTCATCTTTTTTATTTTTGGCCACTGTCAGACCATGTTTGGAATTTTTACATGGTTTATGAAATTTAATCCCAATTTTGCTGCTATAATCAATTTTCCATAGTCACTTTTGATTTTTTTTACCCAGTTTTTACAATTTCATACCTATTTTGCTTCTGTTCTTCACTTCTCCACTTTTTCTCAAAACTTTTATCCTTAGATTGATTTAATGTCATATTGGTTTTACTATAAAGCGATCTACTGCTTATGTTTGTTTAAGAATACATAAGATGAGGAACATTCAAACAATAGCAGAATAAATCCCAGTATTGGGTAAAAAAAATTGCAATTACATTATTTTCTCAAATCGTTCAGCCCTAATTTGAACACGTCCTTTGGTTTGTGCGTTGTATGTTACTAGCTATCCTTAAAGGGGGACGTCTCTTGTGCTAAGATATTACCATGATGCCCAAAATGTAAAATAAGGACAAAAAGAGGGTTCTCTTTTGTAGAGATGTTCTGAGAGTGCACCTGTACATTGAAGGACAGCTGTCAGGACTACAGGTGCATCACCATGTGTCCAACATGAGCAAGCGTCGGCAGTTGCTTGAAGTTCATAGTGTCACCACCCCCTCTTTTGAAATGTGCCAGGGCTGCTTTGACTGACAGCTGTGCTATCTAGGGTTAACTGTCCGGTCTAACAAGTGACTGTGACAGCTGGTTTTCGATGACCCCCCCTCTTCGCTGATGAGACCCCCAACACTTTGACTCAATAATAAAACCAGTGCAGAGAAGTGCAGGGCAGACCACCCTCTATTACTGATCCCAGGGAATCTCTCTACTGGGGGGGACTGAGTTGTATAAGCTGTATTTGTGTGCATGTTGGAAGCTGGGGGGTTGCAGACAGAGACCTCAAGGGAGTGTCATTTTACACAGTGGGGTTAGATTAGAAATAGAGCATTGTCTAGTGAGGAAAGCAGTCGTCAAACCTCGAGAAGACCTTCGAGAAAGCCTGTTACGTCTTTGCGAGACTGTTACCAAAACAGAGAACAGTTCTTCTACTCTGAATTTAAATGATCCCCACTGCATTTTAAGAGAAAAATCTTCATAATAAAACATAAAATATGGGAGAAAGTTGCATCAGAATCTGATTGGTGCATCCTCTGTCTCCATGCGACGTCGGTAGAGGAGGGAAACTGAGAGCCCCTGGAGACAGTATTCAAATATTACCACCCCAGACATTATTTCTAGAAGGACTTGCAAAAAGCCGCGCCAAATGAACCACCCATTTGAAATGCGAGTCGCCCTGATGCACTGCTGCCATGCTTCACATTGCTGCAGAAGAAAAAAAAATGTGATGGGGACCTGCCAAGAGTCCTCGTACATCAAAATGAATCGCATGTGTGAAGGAGTGTCATCTAAACACTTGTGTCAGTCACCGTTAAG
Organism: Scarus forsteni; assembly: GCA_036419115.1. Lineage (NCBI taxonomy): Eukaryota > Metazoa > Chordata > Actinopteri > Labriformes > Labridae > Scarus > Scarus forsteni. Next base: position 15,838,606 of record JAZDUH010000098.1, on the reverse strand, counting down.
TGTTTCAACCCCACACTGATTCATGGAAGTCTGTGGAGTTAATGTTGTAATCAATCCTAACCCACAAGTCCTCTCTTCCTCCTGCTGGTTAGAGACAGGCAGCACTCCAAAGTTTCTAAATGGCTCTTCATGAACCCTGACCTAATAGAGCCTACTACTAAGTGTTTCAGATGTTAATGTCCTGTCCACACATTTTACAGGCCACATGTTGGCCTCACAGGTCCTCTACTGTTTTAGCAGAAAAGTATTAGACTGTTTTGAAAGCTGGAGCTGCTCTTGAAGGATTAAAGACCCCTTCTTATCAAGTGAAAGAGAAAAGTTCCTGCATTAAAAAGTAGAGCAATGGGACACATTCGCAGAAATGTCTGATTACAGAGCTATTTTTGAAAGCTTTTCTTGACTGTGTTGTAACTCTTAACGGTTACAAGTGCTACCAACTACAAAACCCAAAACCAGTGAAGTTGGCACGTTGTGTAAATTGTAAATAAAAACAGAATACAATGATTTGCAAATCTACACTGCAAAGACAAGATATTTAATGTTTGAACTGAGAAACTTTATTTTTGTTTTGCAAATAATCATCAACTTAGAATTTAATGGCAGCAACGCATTGCAAAAAAGTTGGCACAGGGGCATTTTTACCACTGTGTTACATCGCCTTTCCTTTTAACAACACTCAGTAAACGTTTGGGAACTGAGGAGACCAATTTTTGAAGCTTTTCAGGTGGAATCCTTTCCCATTCTTGCTTGATGTACAGCTTAAGTTGTTCAACAGTCCGGGGTCTCCGTTGTTGTATTTTACGCTGCATAATGCGCCACACATTTTCAATGGGGGACAGGTCTGAACTACAGGCAGGCCAGTCTAGTACCCGCACTCTTTCACTACGAAGCCACGCTGTTGTAACACGTGCAGAATGTGGCTTGGCATTGTCTTGCTGAAATAAGCAGGGGCGTCCATGAAAAAGACGTTGCTTGGATGGCAACATATGTTGTTCCGAAACCTGTATGTACCTTTCAGTATTAATGGTGCCTTCACAGATGTGTAAGTTACCCATGCCTTGGGCACTAATACACCCCCATACCATCACAGATGCTGACTTTTGAACTTTGCGCCTATAACAGTCCGGATGGTTCTTTTCCTCTTTTGGTCCGGAGGACACAATGACTGAGCATTTCAGGGAAGCTGCTTTTATACCCAATCATGGCACCCACCTGTTCCCAATTAGCCTGTTCACCTGTGAGATGTTCCAAATAAGTGTTTAAGGAGCATTCCTCAACTTTCTCAGTCTTTTTTGCCACTTGTGCCAGCTTTTTTGAAACATGTTGCAGGCATCAAATTCCAAATGAGCTAATATTTGCAAAAAATAACAGAAGTTCACCAGTTTGAATGTTAAGTAACTTGTCTTTGCTGTGTATTCAATTGAATATAAGTCGAAAGGGATTTGTAAATCATTGTATTCTGTTTTCATTTACGATTTACACAACGTGCCAACTTCACTGGTTTTGGGTTTTGTACAATCAAGCCATTGACGCTGATTTAAAACCCAGCAATACAATTTTAGACAGAAGACAATCAGATCTGATCAATGCATGCTCTAAAAAAATCTAATATGTCAATGTCATTACAGTTGCATAACTAAAGCCACGTTTACACAACGTTTTCACCAGAAATGGAAAGATTTTTCCTGAGTTTTCAAAAAACGATCAGCATTCACACAAAGAGGCAAGAATGACTGAAAACACTGTTGCGTGCAGGCCAGTCTAGTAGATGGCTATGTAGGTCTACAGAGAAACCGTAGTGTTACAAGACTTTTTCACTTTCCGATGACGACAAACTTTTCACAAACAGCAGTGATGAGTAGATGCATGATGGTGCAACAGATTCTTGTCTGGGCAACAAATCTGCCTGGATAACAAACTGAGCACAGTAAGAAGCTCACATGTTGCTCAGTAGACGGTTGAAGCTGTTGTTGTTCCTGGTATACGTGCGTAGTCTTCATGTGAAAGATTACTGCCCAAGCAGTGACATCAGCGTTTCCCCCTGAAACGCTGAATCCCATCTACATGAAGCTTTGCATCAATACGTTTTCAAAACAGTCCATTTTTACATTTTTACAACATTTTTACCTATTCTGATATCGAGTGATGGTTCTCAATGCTTTTTGTGTATGTCTCAATGTATACTGAAGTTGTATTGGTAACAGATACACAATTACATATGGAGGTGATTCGGGATGCCTTCCTCAGCAGTGTTTGGTCATGTCAATGTAATAAGCACATATGAGGATTTAACACTGCCTCTTCCATTTAGACCTTGTCTATACAGCACTGAAGTTGGTTTTGGGTTTCCTTAATGCTTCTTATACACAAATTTCAATGCAGCCGAAAACAGTTTAATATCAGATATATACCAAAGTGGTCTGGGCTGCTCCCATCAGGACAGATTTGGTCATGTAGACATATAGATGTGCATTAAACATCACCGCATCCAAAATAATCTGCAGCAGTCCTCCAGGTTTTCTTCAATACCATCCCCCAGTCTGTCGAAGTTTGTCGATGGATAAGCCAGCAGCAAGTGCACCACACTGATTTGTCATACATCCATAGACTCATCTGGGGCTCCATCGCCATTGCATTTGTAACAAAAGTCATCCTTCTCCCTTATTCTTGCTCTTCTACTGCATTGTAGCTGGGGTTGTCAAAAAGAAACATGAAACATGAAGCAATATGGGATAATAGCAACTAGGGCTGGGTTAAAAAAAAATCAATTTAATCGATTCTAATCGATTTCCCTTTAAATGGTTCATGATCGATCCATAAAATCCAAAGATCGATCTTTTAACACTGGTAGTTTTTTTCTTCATTGGACAGTCCGAGAAGCAGCCTGTGGTACCAACTCTGCTAGTCTTGCATTTAGCGCTGCTTTCCACTGAACAAGATCTGGTGAGATGTTACTGCAAGCAGTCAAAAAAAAAAACAAGGTGGTAGTGAGAAGCACTATAGGGGCACCACCAGAGAGTTTAATGATAAACTTCTGGACATTTCAGATTTAACAAGCATGAAAGAAAAGACGAGTTGTACAAAAAACAAGTAACATGCAGAATATGCATTAATGTATATCATTAATATGTGATTAATGTAACTGCTTTGGGTTCAGTTCTTAATGTAAAAACAGTTTTTAATGTACCAGGTCAAAAAGTCATTTACAGCATTATTTTTACTGAGATAACCCAGACTGAACAAATATAGAATGGAATCGTGAATCGAATTGATTTGAGACCTCTTAATATCAAATCGAATTGATCCAGGAAATCTGAATTGATACCCAGCCAGGTAAAGATTCAGATTGATAGTCTTTGCTGGAAACCCATTGTTATTGCATTGTGTTCAGTGTCACTTGGTATCAGAGAAACCAGATCTCCTTCATAAGTGCTGATCCACTGTATAAAGAGGATCTGACTTTATATGCAGAAGTCCTTTGGCCTGTCTTCAGCAGCATTCTCCCGTAAACCAGTAGCCCGCTCTGGAGTACTGTGGCCATAACAGCTATCAAGAAAGCCCTTCGTCTGCTTGTGTTCTTTCTTTTCTTCATTCTCATTTATCATT